>JABSTT010004506.1:0-364940 GCA_013339685.2 Hyalomma asiaticum
GCATGGGTTGAAAAAGGTTGCCGGTAGGTTTGGCGTTCCTGTTGTATTTTCTGCTCCTAGAAAGATAGGAACGTTATGCGCGCATTCGGAGAAAGAAGAAGGCTCAATGTGACAAGGACCACCGGCATACCTTGGCAAAATGCGCTATGGGGGTGGTATACGAGATACCATTGACGTGCGGAATGGTTTATGTAGGCCAGACGGGTCGGTGTTTGAAGGATAGAACCTCGGTACAGGACATTGAAACGTGTCATCGGGTACCTACACGTAGCAATGATCGGACGAACATAATCGTCCAATTCAAGTGTCGCACGAAGCGAGATAGCGTTCTCCGGAAGGCTAAAAAGATGCGTCTTACAAACACTGACCTTGGACTGGAGGGTTCTTCAGTATATGTGAATGAACACCTTTGCCCTGCTCTAAAGAAGCTTCTCGCAATGGCTGTAAAGAGGAAACACGCGCATCACTGGAAATCGGTGTGGTCATTTAACGGCAAAATCTTTGCAATACAATCCGATGACACGCCTGCTCTCCAGATAAAAGGAGAGGATGACCTTGAAAAGATATCAGGGCAGACTTAGAAAGTCGGAGCGGCACGAACGTAACTTCTGTTCTTAGCCTTCATCGAAAATGGCATACCAGGAGCTTGCTCTCCCGCATCAAATTTCAAGACTCGGTACCACAGGCACGTCCATTTTGCATTTCAACGCGCGCTCTGCGTGCAACAAGAATGACGATATTATTCACTTTCTTTCACAGTTTACATTTAGGTTTAATGTGATCATGATCTCGGAAACATGGTACTACAATAACTGCGCTATGTTGACTTTGAATGGTTATCATCGCTTTGTTATTAATCGCCCTAGTAGAAAGGGTGGTGGTGTCGCGCTTTTTGTTGCAGAAGACGCAAAATGCGAATTGTTAGAAGAATATACGAAAGTAACAGAAGACTACGAAATAATCACGGTAAAGAATAAAACCAGAATAATTTCGGTGGTATATCGCCCGCCAAACGGAAATGTCATCACTTTCATAGATTTTTTTGAATCATTCCTAGATCACGTAAGCGTGAACAATCTGAAACTTGTGTGTGGCGGTGATTTAAATATAGATATGCTCGAACAAACTAACTCATCCGTTGCACTGAACACGTGTTTCCAGTCTTCAGGTTTTATGAATACAATCATTACTGATTGATTTGTGGGGTTTAACGTCCCAAAACCAGTTCTGATTATGAGAGACGCCGTAGTGGAGGGCTCCGGAAATTTCGACCACCTGGGGTTCTTTAACGTGCACTGACATCGCACAGCACACGGGCCTCAACATTTCGCCTCCATCGAAATGCAGCCGCCGCGGCCGGGATTCGATCCCGCGACCTTCGGATCTGCAGCCGAGTGCCATAACCACTAGACCACCGTGGCGGGGCTACAATCATTACTCCAACACGTATAACAAGTCGTACGTCTTCTCTTCTTGACCTTCTAATTGTCGATATTACTACTACTGTATGCAGTACAGGCACATTGGCGTGCGACCTAAGCGACCACTGCCCTATCTATTTAATATACCCTGATGACTCGAAAAACGTAGTTCACGCATGTCAAAAGGCAACTTATCAATGCATCACTCAAGCAAACTTAGAGCAATTTAAGATTAACGTCATGAACCACAATTGGTCACATGTTTTAGAAAAAAGCAGATGCAAATGATGCATACAACGATTTTATTGGAACATTTATCGATATATATGCTAGAAATTTTCCAATGAAAACAGCGAAGCATTCGAAAAAAATTAGAATGCCTTGGGTTACACATGACCTTGCCAAAATGATAAAAACAAAAAATAATCTCTACCATTCCTTCTTACGTACACGGTCCCACTTAACATTACAAACATTTTAAAAATTTAGAAACAGACTGAATGCTGAACTAAGACAGGCAAAGGCAATGTACTACCAGGAAATATTCGCAAATGTCTCCAGGCAACGACCAGAGATCGCATGGCAAACGATTAATTCTGTTCTCGGTCGCCTTAAAGAGGTTACGCCCCTAACATCGATAAAGCTAGACTCACGTGAGATAGCAGGCACGGCCCTTGCCGATTACTTCAATCATCATTTCGCAACTGTGCAAAGTGATACCCCTAGCGGCAATGGCAGCGTGAAGGAAACGGCCCGCTGCAATGCTATTTGCGAAAGTGCATTCTTTGCCCCTACCGATGACGGTGAAGTATACAGAGTGTACATGGGATTGAAGAACAGTAGGGCTTTAGATATAAATAATTTGCAGATTAAGCCTATAAAATATGTTTTAAGATTTATTGTTCTTCCACTGGTGCACATTTACAACTTAATTTTAGAAACTGCAATTTACCCAAGCGCAATGAAATACGCTAAGGTTTCAGTTATTCATAAGGGTGGTGATCGGAATTCTGCATCAAACTACCGACCGATATCTGTACTCCCAGTTTTTTCAAAGGGTATAGAAAAGCTCGTATTTACTCGAATGACAGACTTCTTAAATAAAAAGAGCGTTCTTACTGACTCACAGTATGGCTTCCGAAAAAACAGGTCGACAGAAATGGCACTCCTAACACTGAAGGAATACGTATTACAGAGCTTTGAACATAACTGCTATACAGCCGGTATATTCATAGATTTTAGTAAAGCTTTCGACAGTCTTGATCACGAGATCCTTATTCACAAACTTACCCTATGTGGATTTCGTGGAAGACCGCTAGAATTACTTCAGTCGTATCTTAAGGAACGAAATCAGTGCGTCTCCATCAATAACCACAAGTCATCCTATTTACCTGTTGTATGCGGTGTGCCCCAAGGCAGTATTCTTGGACCACTTTTGTTTAATGTATTTATTAACGACATTGTAAGTATTGCCAATGATGCGAAATTTATTATGTACGCGGATGATTGCACATTGTGTGTGTCAGGTCCTGCTGCCAACAAACTTGTCGAAAAATGCAATGAAATTATGGTCAGTTTGTCCAACTGGACTCAGGCGAACAGGCTTAAGGTAAATTCTAAGAAAACAAAAGTTATCGTGTTTCGCGCTAAAAATAAACCCCTCGTCATTCATAATGATATTTACTTTCAGAATCAACGTATTGAGTTGGTCGAAGAGTTGAAAATTCTTGGAGTATAATTTTCTTCTGGTTTACGTTGGGATACCCACATCAATTATCTTTGTGGTAAGCTATCTGCGGTTACCGGTGCTATGGCGCGCTGCCGCGCATTCTTGCCTAAGGGGGCTAAGCTGCAAATTTATTACGGTCTATTCCTGTCATATGTGCACTACTGTTACTTTGTCTGGGCAACAACTTCAAAATGTAACATGCTAAAACTTGTAACAATTCAAAAGAAAATTGTCCGCTATATTGAAAACGTTGATCGACTTTCAGCCACATATGCTATATTTCTCAAACACAAATTACACCGCGTTGACAGGCTATATGAATATAGATTATTAGAAAAAATGTATTTCTCATCCAAAAATGTTCAAAATTACTTTACGTCACTCGCTAAGCTAGAACCGCACAACAAGACGAAGCACACACGAAACCCTGAGGTATGGAAGGTACCTTGGTCCCGTAACAACTACAGCCTGCAATCACTAACTCATAATATTCCAACCACACTCAACCGGTACAAACACACAGCCGCATTCAATAAAAAACATCTGCGCGACTACTTTTTATCTTTATAATAACTCATTACCTTGCATTCTTGTACGAAGTGTCATTGTTACATTTTATGTATACGTGTGATGTATGCTGATCTGTATGTATAATTGCTTTCGATGCGAATGCTATGTAAAAACACTTGGTGACATGTGTCATGCATGTGCTATTGCCATGTAAGGGACCCTGGGCCTTCGTCAAGCTGCTGCGACAGCTTTTTGCCCAGGTGTCCCTCCAGATTGCTTTTTCTGGTAAATAAAATTGAATTGAATTGAATTTAACTTGCTGTGACTTGGAGGGGTACGAACGTACTTTTGTGACCCTCCGGCCGACCGAGCCATCGGTCGGATGGCGTGCCTCTGCAAGCCCCGGCGACCACGGCGGCGACCTGTGACCGACGCCCGTGTCTGTATGTTCTTCTTCTATTTTCCTTTTCTGAGGGCGCGGTCGCGGGTGCGCTAACCGGGGTTAGGCTCTCCTTCCTTGCATGGTTATTTTTGTGTGTTATTCTGTGTTCGCGTGGCGTTCTTTGTTACTGTCCTTTGTTTGTGTTATCGTGCTCGCGTTTTGTTATTCGTCATTGTTAAAGGGGTCGTGAAACGTTTTCTGAACATTTTGTACTAAGTGCGTATTCGGGATCCTGACCCTCCAAACAACAATATGCATTGTTCCGTTGCACCGTGTGCGTTGATTTAGAGCGATAAAAAACGCGGTTTCGGTTTCACTGCGCGCGTTCCCCTCAACTCTGCAGATGACGTCATCTTAGTAGCCGTCACGCCTCCGAGACTGGCGCGCCCTCGGAGGCCATGGGAAAACAAACCGTGCTGCCGCTTTTCTTCCGAATGGTGGCACCGCACGGTTTCCAAGTATTTTCTTCCTTTCTAGCTTTCAAGTAAATCGATTCCTTTAGAGCAAACGCAAGTTCACTGTGCCTTTGAACTTAGAAATATCTTAACTCAACGTCACCAAATAGTACCAGGCCGGCCGGTAGTGTCGCATAGTCGTTTCGGGAGCGCAAGAAAGCTGAGATTTAAAACGGGCGTTGTTAAATGTGCACTGAATATTTCGCCGAAATATTTCGGAATCGGCTTGTCGAATGCGTATTGAAGCAGTGAAGATTACAAACCGGCATCTCCAAATTCTTTTCACGACCCCTTTAACCTTCGTTTAGATTAGATCTTGATTCGGCCCTGTATTATTTGTTTCATTTAACGTGTTATTAAATCACCATGCACGGAGAGTTGCGCCTAATGTTCTCCTCCTTCGCCGCGTGCGACGGTTCGTGCTGCCCTGCCTTGAGACGGGCCGCGGGCCGACGCGCGAGGCAACGCGGTGATGCATGGCTGAGATAGCGAGCGCGCGAACGCGACTGCCACATTCTCTGCTCGTTGAGTGCTCGAATCCACGACAGGGGGTTGCTAGCGGCGATGCCGCTGCTAGCTGTAGTATTTAGTAGAAGAACCCCTACAACATATACAGGCATGCTCTTTTGCAAGGCCAAAAAGATAGGTTACCTACTATCTCAGCCAACGTTACTAGATCCTGTCAGTTGTCAAACTGCGCCTCGGAGCGGCGCGAAAATGTGACCCTCTGCCGTCTCCTCTCGTGAGGTGGCGCTGCCGCAACGATCGGCCCGATAGGCTACGGAAGCTTCGCAAGGCAGCAGCGCGCCGCCGACCGAATGTCGCTTCTCTTTATCTCGTTCTCTTTCGTTGCGCTGCTGTCCTTCGCACTAAGTATACAAGGAATACCTTTTACTTTGTGCACTATGTAAAAAACAGCTAATGGGTGAATAAATAGGACACTGAGGCTTTTCGTGCGAGGTATATTGTTTTATGTACGCGTATAACGGGCTGGTTACATAAAAATACAAAAGTGCGTTTGGCAATATTCACAGAAGACGCGCTTTCTTGTTTGCTACAGCTACCTTGTGACTGTTTTCTAGTCGACAATTCGTATCTCTCGCTAAAAAATGCATCCGAATCACAATGAAAAAATTCAACACTTCGCGCGTGAATGAGAACATATGGCCTGTGCAGCCAAGAAAAGGGAGGCAGCACCCCTCTAGATCATCTAAAACCTTCCAGAATATGTCTCCGCAAAGGCCAAAGTCATCCAAGGAAGCTGACACGCCTTTGTTAGCATTCTTCATAAAGCCCTGCATTTTGTGGGTGGGGTGCTTTAGCGAACCTTGCTTGAAACTCCTGTACTCAGTTAGGTAACTGTCGCAGCCAACTACTGGAATGTCAGAGCTTATGTCCGCTATGCATAGATCACATGCTGTGCCCTTCGTGACTGTGAATAACGTATCCAGACAGGTAATAAACAACACTGTCCTCCACATTTCCTGTAGCATAAGTGCAAGTACGTTCTGGTGGACTGCTAGGCTCAGGCAACTTATTAATCTCTCCTCAATGGCGTTGCGAAGACTACGTTGGTTTGACTTGTAGGCTTCTCTGGTCTCCTTGAATGTGTCGTTGACGCCGACGAGTACAGGGCTCGGCACACCTTCCACGCTTCCGCGTAGCGCAGTTTTAATAGGTGTATAGAGGCTTAAAAGTCGTTGTTATGTGGGGTTTAACGCCCCAAAACCAACTTTGATTATGAGAGACGCCGTAGTGGAGGACTCCGGAAATTTCGACCACCTGGGGTTCTTTAACGTGCACTGAAAACGCACAGCACACGGGCCTCAACATTTCGCCTCCATCGAAATGCAGCCGCCGCGGCCGGGATTCGATCCCGCGACCCTCGGATCTGCAGCCGAGTACCATAGCCACTAGACCACCGTGGCGGGGCAGAGAGGCTTAAAAGTCGGGATATCTGCGTGAAGTTCATTATAGTTTGATGAGACTCATCTCCACCGAACGAACGCACTAGTCCAAAGTGTCTCTGAAAAAAACATGAGTGAATTTTTTAGCCAATACTGCACTCAATGTGAATGCAGGCAACAAATGTGAACACTGTGCCTTACCGCTAGTGGATCTTGATTTAACTTGGCAGTCAAAACATAGAGAGCACCTTGACGCAGCAGATCATCGACAATGTCTAAAGTCGACATCACAGTAACTCGCAGCTACTCCGTCGTTTGTTGCGATGCGAAAAAAAGCGCGCGCAACGTTGCTCGCACCGCTCGCCCTCGGGCCGACAGCGCTGCGCGCGCCGCTCCGCGGGCGCGACGGAAAGGGGTCAGGCGCCGCGGCGGAGTTTGACAACTGAAAGCATCTAGTAACGTTGATCTCAGCTACAAGGTCATCACATTAATTTCTAAAATTAATTAATTAAATGAGATGAGACTGTGTACAAGATATGGGAGGATTTTCCAATACTCATTTAAAATATGAAGGGAGGAATAGTAAAGTTCTGAACTGCAGTATGCTTTGTCAAACCTGCAGGTGCAGCTTTCACGTTGGTGAGATGCCTGTAATCATTTGTGTATGGCCACGAAGTGTAACTGAGCTGTGAATGCATCACATGGTCTACCAGAATTTCTAAAATTTCCAAGCAATTGAAAAGGACAGACTCTTTTCCACACGTAAGCAACCTGTAAAGGTGGTTTCGTAGCAGCATAGTGTCACTAGACCGTGAAACAGCCCTTACGTAGGAAATGCACGCTGCCGTGAAGGTACACTCAATGTCAAAGTATGCAAATTACCTGTACCCCAAATGAACATTTCTTGAGTCTTAGAGTGGTGTGGGTTATATGAGCTTACATTGGCTACACTATACCGTGAAACACCTCTTGCAGGGGATATGCACACTATTGTGAAGCCACACTTAATGGCGATGTATGTATATTACCTATACCCTGATTTAACAGATTTTATTGTTTTAAGGTGGGTTATATAACCTTATACTGGCTAAGTACAGTTAATCTGAAATGTAACATGCTTTTATAACTTACACTTACTACTACACATACCTCAGTGAAATATACCCTGATTAACTTAGAACAAAAAAATCCTGCAGATCCCACGCATTGTGGAAATCTGTGTTGTGCGAAGCACTAAGCGAGGAAATTGCTTGTTAGACTCAGCTGGGTCAGCCTAATGCTCCATTACTGTGACTACGATAGAGACAATATAGACACAAATAAAAGCCCATTACTTGCATGATAGTGATGGTTCAGAGGGCAACACAGAGAGAAAGAAAGTAAGGAACAAAGAACCAAAGAAAGAAAGAGCCTCCGTCTGCCTCTTGTCTCAAGATGCAGAGACACGCTCTTGCCCTTAGCCCACTGCCACGTGTAAGTGACAGTGAGAGTGAACTTGATACCCTTACCAGTTATTCCACGATCAACGATAGCAGCACAGCTTCACTTTTGCCACAGTTTTCACAGCATGCCTATGTGAAAGCATTACACTGCATCCTACCACCCCAACTATTTCCCATTAAGAGTATCTTGGTGATGCTACCAAGCAATCTGATTTGGAGCAATTTTTGAAGCAGCAGAAATTTCATTATGGAGCACTTTGGAGCAGGTTATTTGGAATTTGGAAGCACGTTGTAACAGCTAAATTGACGTTCTGCAGTGTTTTGGAGAAGAAAAAGATGCACTTTCATTCCAACACCTATATAATTAATATGGAGCTCTTATGAAGAGCTAGCTAAGCATTTCCGGCCACTGCATACCTTGTGGAGAAGAAAGCTCTAAGGAGGACTCAACAACATTTCACTAGGTAATCATAAACTGAACGCAGCCATATGGTTAAAGGTTGTGCAAAAACCTCCTCAGCCTGTTCTTTAACACAAGCAAACATAGAATACTGGATCAAGAAGCTTACATATTTAATGGAAAGCACTATAAATAATTTTCTTTTCATGCAACATGGGCGATGTCAACGTCTCGTAGGTCAAAGGAACACGGGAGACCTGAGCAATTCGCAAGTCCATCTCACCAGCTATTGACGGGCTCTCCTATTCACTCATTCATCTGGCTTTGAGCTTGAGTTTGCACTTCAGTTAGGCCCCTATTTCCCTGCCTTAAATCAGTGCTGTCCTCCTTTGTCCTCTAGACCTGAGCAGTCAAAGTTTGCAGTTATGCTAGAGCATCATTAAAATCATCATAAATGCAATGTTACAGGAATATGATCTGATGAACTGTCTGTATTTAGGTGTGCGTTTTGCACGTGGAATCCTCAATGGCTTGTAAAATGTTGGTAGAATTGTAAAAAAAAATGACAATAACACCCAGTCGGCAGTGGCAAATAACACACATAGATGTAAACACCTAGACACGGATGCTTTCACCTGTGAAGCACAAATCAACAGCACGGGCAATGGTTAGTTGCTTGTACAGCGTGACACTTCCAATTCGATGACAGGTCGGCTGAGGTGATCCTTACGTAGCCTCTGGAGCAGGTGATGTAATCACAGTACTTGTGGTCAGCTGCTCTTGTAGGTGCACAGCACAATGCTTTTGCCCACACGTCTTTGGCAGTAGATTCCTGTTGTAGTATCAGCAGCCCTATGAAGTACAAATTGATATCACAAGAAAAATTTAGTTGATACCCTAACTCTCCCATTAATTCCACTTGTTTAGTAACAGTTCTCAAAGATGATCAATTGTAAACAACAAATTATTCTTGAACTTTTGTCAACAGTCATGCTTGTAACAGATATTTTAGCTCTAAATGCGGTGCTGTTGCCTGCTATCTGCATTTAATTTGCCGTGGAAACAAGTGAAAGTGACACATGTATATATTCATGATTTACACTAACTTCCACAAATGCTGAGTGACAATAACATATACACAATGAAAATGGAAGTGGTATGCTATAGACATTGGCCATTCAAATCAAAACAACACGGCCGTCACAATCTTATTCTTAGAGATTGCATCTGACAAGCAGCAAGTACGATCGACGAATCGCTAACACATGCGTGTGTTTTCTTGCCTCGAGTAGCTCACATGTACTCCGTCCTTACGTAGTTTTTCCCAGAAGTGGAAGGCATGCCTTTTTTATCTGCTTTTCAATTTCTCTGCAATACCTTGCTATGCGGTAGTATTCATCTACTGAGATCCCGGCAAGCGGAATCCGTGAGGAGCGATTGTTGCGCTATAGTTGACGATCAGAATCGACCTTCGTAGTAAAACGGCAGCATGGATATCCACACGCTATCCGATATACGTGGAAGCCTAGCATCTCTGACTGTTGCATGCGACATAAATTGTACAGGTCAAAGCTAAAAGTAAGAGAGATCATACTTGCATGTTTTGGAAGGTGGCGCACCTGCAAGAACTTCACTCTCGAAGCCTGCGAGGGCGTTACGGGTGACAGATTCACGTACTACGTCGCCGAACGTCGCGAGACTGGAATCGCCGTAAAGACGTAGACACACAGATGCGCCGGCGACTCACCGCGTTCAACATCACGCGCCAAAACGCTGATCACACCGGTCGGCGTGCTAACGGTGGCCATCGGTGCCGGCGACGATCGACATCGGAGAACTCTAGAGCAGCAGAGGCACGGAACCACGGCCGCTCGATTAGCAACGCACGTGCGTTTTTATCCAGCGGCCGTGACGGAACACTTTTACGGAAGATTCCCCGTGGCTCTCGCCTCCAAAAAATCCCTATGCAACCCTGTCCCTAGGTTTGGGGTCACATGACCTGGTGACGTCACGGATCAACGGCCTTCATTTAGAAGCTTCGACGGCCCCAACACGCGCGAACCTGAACTTCCGGCGCTGCTGGCGAGCAACAACGGTTTTATCCGCACTACTGTGGCCTCATTAACGCGTGATGCTTTCTTTTACAAATACTCTTACAAGCTTTAAATCGTAAAATTATCAATTAATATAATAATAAGAATTAAAAAGTTACGTAAAACATCAAAATAAATGCTTTCATAGTTTTTGTCGTTAGAACGCGAAAACAGCAATATTGCCGATCACTGAGGCGCATTGCGCGCGAAAATTGAAAGGTCTTGTGCGCGCATTTGCAAGCAACGAGGTTTTGAACAATCAAATCACTGTAACCATAGTGATATTACAGCCCAGGCTGTTATGGGCTTGTTGCAATGACCTAACTTAGCAAGTCCGTCGCCACTGCCGGTGCCTGTAACCGCGATCGCTGACACGCACACACAAAAAGAGCTTTCATGGCTGCATGGACCTAGCTCAAGAGGATCTAGTAGTGAAATGCACCTCCGACTCTCACCACATGGTTGGGCAGTTTGCGTTCTCAGCCACGGCTCAGCCACGGCCAGTATTTTCATTGATATAGACAAAGAAAAAGAGGAGGAGGAGGTGATGAAAAAAAAAACATCAAAGAGGCTGCGAAGTAGGGAGATAAGACAGCGAATAAGCAAACGAAGGGACAACGAACAAAACAAGCAGAAGAAGAGGAGGCAGAAAGGAAGACTATGGAAGACGGAGAAGAGGGGGAAGAGAAGCAGGAATTGAGAAAGACTAGGTGAAATAGGATAATGAGAGAGAACGCAGAAATATCTAGCATGCGCTGCCACAGTTCTGCATCCTCTGCACGCCTTGCAGTTTTGTAGCGTCAGCTACACTGGCCTAGCCAAGCCCGTTTCGCGCGGCACATCAAGAGCCGTACTGCGCATGCGCAAGGATCAATGATGTCACACAGCTTGCGCACCGGAGCCGGCACCTCTCGCGCACTCCGCCGCCGCCGCGCGCGACTCACCGCCGCCGGTCTGCGCATTCCAGAGGAGTGACGTCGTAGCCGGGGTAGACGCACTGGCGCCGGCGTGCGCTCGCTGTGCAGTCGCCGTCTGACACTGCGCTGGAGTCGCTGCGCTTCTGACTGGCGTTTGCCAGTGTGGTATAGCCATGGAGAAGGAGAGCGCAAATGCTGCTCAACAGCGCAGAAGAGCGGAGAAGCTTGACTCATCGGATCCCGAAGTAGTTGCCTGGCAATTAGCGGTTGAGCGTAGGAGGAATGAACAGAAGAAGGCTAAACGTGCTCCGGAGACACTGGAGCAAAGGGACGAACGTCTAGCAACCAGGACAACCAGTAAAGCTAAGAATAATCAGCTGAAGCTTTGCTAACGCTACGTATATCCTGGCATAGCCGAGCTAAGCCACTGCAACATTTTTTTACAGAACTACATGTCTAGTGTACTTAGATAAGTCGCTTAAGCTCCAGTCGCTTAGTCGCAAGGAAGGAAACGGGGGAGATAATTACGTTGTAGGTGTGACGTCTGCTGCGACCATTTGATATAGAGTGCTCTGCTAAGTGTCCTCACAAACAAAAACGAAATACCATACTGTTTCTGTTCTCAGAGGACACCCTTCTAGAATAATATTGCCAGCATAAGATTCGAAAGCATGATAAATGGTAAAAATAACAATCATCAACAATAACAATAAGAATAAAAATAACGTTTTATCAACAAAGTTTCAATTATTGATAAACCAGGACAGCATATTAGGCCAGGAATTCAGACGCGTACAACGTGAGGCTTGATGTAAAGCATGTGGAGATGATGGCATTATACACATGCTCCAGCAGGAGCAGAAAATAATTTCACAATAATATTTCAACAACCTTTTGTCAATAATTTTATTATGCAAATTTCGCAACAAAAATATTGTTGACGAAATGTTGACGAAAATCAATGAATATTGCAAAGTTGTTGACAAATTAATGTGTCAACATTACGGCAATATTTTTTCAAAGAAACGTCAAGAGTCATTTTCATAAGGGCTACCATCAACTTCCCGTTATAATCTGTATATCCGTCGAGCTCATGCACATGAGCATTCATATCTCCTATGAGGATTATTTCGGCCCCGTTACCAAATTTTTGAATATCCTTGCTTATGCAATTCACTAACTCCTGATTTTTCTCTTTGCAGTTATTTCCAGTCCACATGTAAACTACACCCAACATAGTTTTCTTCCCGCTTACCGTTCCAGATACCCAGAGGTGCTCTTCACATGTCGAAGTAACCCTACACCAGTTTGCTTCCCGATGAATTAGCATACCGATTCCCCCACCTTTTCTTTCAGATTTTGTTCTGTTGCACCCTTCCCACACATAATTTGCAATAATTGGTGGCCCTTCCGAGTCCCGAAGGTGCGTTTCTGTAACGGCGTACACCGCTATCTGTTCTCTGTTCAACTGCTCCTCTATTTCTAACCATTTTGTCGGTTTTCGGCCACCTTGCATATTTATGTAGCTTATTAAACCGTGCTGCAGTTTATTCTCTCTTTACCCTTTGCCCTTCTCCCTTTGTTACCCATTCCGTGTTCCAAAGGGTCCCTCATAGATGTTTCTTCCCTTTCTACCGTGGACACCGGAGGGCTCGTGTGCCCCCTAAAAAAGCTATTGCGCGTCCTGTTAGGCGCCAGCCCACCTCATGCCCAAGTTTACGGCCAAAGTGGATTCCATCTCTCTGGAAACCACCCCATCTGTGCACGAATTCTCTGTTTATGTCGACAACCTCGAAGCCTTTATCTCGACTAACCCGCCAAATCGTTTCGTTGGCGGTGACAACTGCTCTTTGGAGGTTTCGGTCTTTCAAGGGTACCTCGGGGATTGTGCACACCACAATTTGCACCTGGGGGGACACTTCCCGCAACTCATATACTCCCTTTGTTAACCTCCTCTCTATTTCTGGGGTCCTTCCGTTCAACACGTTGTTCAACCCGCCAGCTATCACAACCAAACTGCGCCCCTGATCGCTACGAGTCAGCTCTTCCCTTGCTTGGTGCATTACTGTCCCCAACATTTTTCCTGGAAACGTCCCTACAGCTACTCTTCGGTCTCCTTTCAGCCTCTCCTGAATCGTTTGCGAGCACCGAGCCAGGTTGGAGTCCCCCGCTATAATTACGTTCTCCAGTTACCCTGCTGCCTTTGTCTGCTCTGGACATTTGGACTGACTTTCAGGGTGGGGTTCGGGTGGTCTTTTGTCCGCCCGCTCTTTCACCAGAGCTTCGCTGTAGGTCGTGCCCCGCTTTTGTGCTCCTTTTGTCGACTTTTCTTGTGGGGTCAAGGACGTTCCCTCCCCATGATAGCCACCTGACTCTTTCTTATTTTGCATGGTGACCTTTGTCAGCTGCTCCTCGGTTGCTCTGAGCCTTTCGCCCATCTCCTTTCTCATTTGGCGTTCCGCCTCTAAAGCGTCCTCAAGCTCGCCTACTCGCTTTAAGAGGGCGGTCTGAGTTTCCTCCATTTGCTGGAATTTCGCCATAATCGCACACTGGCTACATGACACTTCTACTTCGCATGCCCCATCATCTCCGCAAACATCTACTTTGACTCCCACGCCACACTTTGTACACTTCACAGTTTTTTTCGCCATGCTTAGCGCGATGAACAGTCACACACTCGTCAAAAATTAAGCCTCCTAAAAATTTACCACGCACACCTCATGCGGTTATTAGTGGTGCACCCCTACACTGTCCTAGGCTTCAAACGTATATTTTACTAATTCATACAGTACACCGCACGAAAAATGCACGCATACGATAAATCAGTAGGCTGCAGGCGTACCGCAAACTAAATGTCCCGATATATCCTCAATGCACAAAGGCAGTCTCCCGCCTTGTGCAACGACAGCGCGCACAAATAAAATTAGAAATTGAAACGGCCCAAAGTTTCTACTATTAAATCTCTTCAGTTTACTTCCCCCGACCGATCCTCTAATCACCCAATACAACCTCCTCCAACTCACACAAACAACAGCGCCACTAAAGGCCGACCACGTGGCCTTGACAAAAAGAAAAAAAGGCAGACCCGTGCTCGGGGAAATGCCGGACACAAAGAAAGGCGCGACAAGAAAGATTATTTTCCTCTCTTACCCGGTCTAAAAAGGTAAAAAAACCGCGAGGAAAAAAAAATCACTTGTCCATTACAACCTGACACTCAAACGATAGAAACTGAAAATACCTATCACGTGGTATCAAAAGAAAAAGGAAAACCCGTACGCGGGTAAAATACTGGACACAAAGAAAAGCACAAGAAAGAAAAGACTACTTTCCCCTACTATTCAATGTAAAAATGCAAAAAAAAAAATCATGCTCTTTCACGACACCATAGCGCCCCTAGCGGACTCTATGCAAACCAGAGCTACAGACAACGACGAGGGGGGGGGGGGGGTGAACAATGCTCAGCCGTAAGGTGCTTCGCCCCTAAAAGCGGTCTTGGAATTTTTGTTCTAGTGGCACCTGCCAATATCCCTTCGTCAAATACAACTTGGAGAAGTGCATTTTAGTTCCGACGCCAGCAAACATCACATCTGTTAACGGAATACGCTCGGCATTGGATATCAGTACGCTGATTACGAGCCGGGAATCAATCCAGGCGCGATATGTTTTCTCAGGTTTCTTTACGAGGATTAGGTGCGAATTATAAGGAGATTGTGATCGTCCAGTCACTCTAAGTTCCAGCATATGTTTACCTCCTCTTCAACGAACTCCTGCATTGCAAAAGGTAAGGGATACTGCGGTGTATTTACCGGGTCTCAGGTTGTGAGTTCAAGTCACCATTCCACCAAGTTCGTTCTCCCAGGAGTCTCGGAAAAGACATCCTTGTTCCGGTTCAGAATACTTGCTGCCTCTGCATGCCATTTAGGTGTTCTGACTTTCGGACACCTTCAATTCCGAGTCTTGTGCCTGGCTTCAGACATTCAATCTGCTTGTTTGTCTCATCTTCGACCACAACAAATGTCGACGCTTGAAACGTTGCTATTGTTCCACATCAACATGCTGAAACGGTAGGAGGAGAGAGCTCCTCGTACCGTTTCAGCATGTTGATGTGGAACAATTTTCTTTTGTTGCCAACATCCAACCAATAGTCGAAGTCGTTTTTCTTGCCCGACATAATGAAACCTTTCCAATGCATTAACAGCTCATTTTGTTCGGTTTGGAACAGTACCAAACCTCGATATCCCACCTTTATTTCTCGGCGATAACTCTTTCTATCGTAGTATTCCTTATGCGAGCGTTGTGCTTTGCTCAGGTTTTGATGAGCGAGGTGTAGCGACTTTTCAAGCCGCTCCAGCAGATCAAATATATACTGGTAAATTGTTTTAGTTGCTTCGTTGATGTCATCTTTGGTCCACAGCTCCTTATGTAGACCCGTTTCTTGTCGACCGTACCTGACTTCGAAACCCGAGACTTGTCTGCGGCACCTCAGAGTAAGCAAACAAAAGTGGGGCGAGATATCGATCTCACATCTTCGGTTGCTCTTGGTACAGCTTGCGAAGCATTCCCTTCAGCTTGCCATTAAAGCGTTCGATGATCCCATTGCACATTGGATGATAAGGAGTGCAGCTGAGGTGTTTTGTTGCGAACATTTCATTCACCTCTTTCATCAAACTGGATGTGAAACAAGATACTTTGTCACAAAGGATCTCGAGCGGGAAACCAATTCTGGAAAACATTTCTAGCAGCCTTTCATCCACCGTAGCCGAATTTATCGTCGGTACTGGTACGGCATCAGGGCACCTCGTGGCGAAATCAACTAGCGTCAGAGCCAGCGTCGCCGCTGCACAAGCCACTGACCTCGGGCTTGGACTTGGACAAGGTGGGACTGACTTGGACTGATTGCGAAAACGCTTTTGAAACACTCTAGAAGGCCCTCACATCCGACCCTGTCCTGTGTGACTTCGACGAGGATACTGCTAGTCTGCACACCGACGCTAAAGCCAATGATATCGGTGCCGTCCACCTACAGGGTGATCACACTGATCGGGATAGAGTCGTTGCTTATGCGAGCAGCGCACTCACGAACATTGAACAGAACTATTAGAAAACAACGCCTGAGTGTAATTTGGGCCGTACAGAAATTCCGCCCATATCTTTACGGATGTTATTTTACCGTAATTACAGACCACCGCGCGTTACGCTGGCTGTCATCACTAAAGAATTTCTCTTACTTCTACATTTTCTTGCTAGTACTGTATAATTTTACCACATTCACTATTTGCTTTTTGTGATTTCCTTATTTTTACGTTTCACTAATGTTGTGTTTCATTGAGTAGAGATGTTACTAGCTTTAGTCTTGTTCATGTATAAAATAGCACGTTTTGTTTCGTTGTTTTGTATTTTTCATGTTGTAACCCGCTCCCCTCTGTAAAGCTTCGGCCATTGAGTGTAACAAAATGAATGAAAATGAATGAATTTGTCCGGACGCCGCTGGGTGCTCCGGCTATAGGAATACACCTTTAACGTTCTTCACAAAAAAAAAAAAGAAACACCAAGATGCCGTCGCTGTCTACCGTTACCCCCCGCCATTAGCATCTACACGAGCAAGCCTCTTCAGTGCTTCTCTCGTGATGCTGGGGATACGCCTCCGCTAGCGCTGTCAGACTTGGCGGTCTTTGCCACGGCGTCCTCAAATCGCTACTCCCAGCTGGCCTTCTGTCAACTGACTGATCCATACGGTGATCGAACTATTCAACACCTATGGGGAACACCTCCACCAGCTAATGTCCGCTTACGACTACAACTCGGCGATTCAAGCTCGAAAACGACGTGCTGTATCGATCTGTTTGCTATAATAATGAAGGATACGGGGGGGGGTTCCCGTTCTCCCGCGTTTTCTTCGTACGCAAGTCTCCGAGGCCTTTTGACGACGACCCATCTGTTGGTCATTAGGGATTTATTCATTTTATTTGAAATACTGAAAGCCAAAAAATTGGCTATGGAGGGTGTTGGTGCCTAGTAACCAAAAACTACGGTGCAAGAAAGACTAGGACGAAGAAAAGGAATGACCAAGGCAAGCG
The DNA here is from genome assembly GCA_013339685.2 of Hyalomma asiaticum. Lineage (NCBI taxonomy): Eukaryota > Metazoa > Arthropoda > Arachnida > Ixodida > Ixodidae > Hyalomma > Hyalomma asiaticum. The sequence continues at coordinate 17,394 of JABSTT010004506.1, forward strand.
CTGAACTTCCAACAAAGTTTTATTTGCACGAGCTTCACACATATACAGGCACAACTCGGTACAGATTTCATTGTCATCTGTCATCTGTTTGACGTCATCTGCTTGACGCCATCTGTCATCTGTTTGACGCCGACATGGCCGCTGGTCACTTACGTCTCATACTTCTTCAGGCTCTGCAGATGGTGACGACTTTCTACGCATGCGCAGCGCAGCAGCTTTTCGACCACGCAGAGGGTGCCGCCTGGTATGTGTGCCCTGCTCTTCACTTTTTCACGGAAGCGCGCCTCCCTTTCGAAATAACGGCGCTACCGTCGATGTCCGACTGTCGCTACGCTGACTGGCAACCTGGCACATCGAAACTCAGCGTCACACTACATAAGCTGCCGCCCTTGCATACCGCCTTGTGATCTGGCGCCGACATGGCCGCTGGTCACTTACGTCTCGTACTTCTTGAGATTGGTTGTTACTATCGCCCTGTTAACGGTAAACTTTTTCGAAAATTGGTGCTAGATCCCAATGCCGCCTTGAATTTTTGTACGCGCAACATCTTTTTTGCACGAATCAAGTGTCTGTTATGTGCGCAATATCTCCTTGAACTTCTGCAGCTTGCAGGGGATGTGGAACAAAACTCAGGTCCTCTGACTTCTGAGCTAGAAAAAACAAATGTTCACTGCTGTTAGGGCAATTCCTATGGTGCTACAAAAGCCGACGTATATTCTTGGGGAACTTCGTTCCGTAGAATCACGGCAAGAAGCACTCGAGGAGACGTTTTCGCATGTAGAGGGCAAATTGAACGCGTTTGAGCACAAATTGTTATCGTGTGCTTCCACTAAGAGATAATGTGAGGCAATTTACTGCGCAGACTGACAATCTGGCTGCCACATTCTCGAAGCTGCAGGAATTGGAAGATATACAAAATAGATCTTGTGAAAACAACCTTATTGTTTTGGCTTTCAAGGTGCAGCCGGTGAAACCTGGCGTGATTCGGAGACCAAGGTGTTTCCCTTTTGCGAGGAAAAATTAAAAATCTCAATTTCAGCTGATGCGGTCCAGAGGGCTCACAGGCCTGGTCGCTTCACGACAATAAAAGCAGGCCTATTATGATTCGGTTTCTTTCGTTTAACGAAAAGCAGCTTGTTTTGTCAGCTACTTCGAGGCTGAAATGTACAAGCTTTGGTATTAGAGAGGACTATAGCAAGAAAGGTCGACTAGAGAGGCGAAAATTAATTCAGTTCGCGAAGAGTAAGGCAGGGGACTTCAAGCTATCTTATAACTAAAGATTGGAAAAGAAACTTTTGTCTAGGATGCCGAAACCGATAGAAACTAAAAAGGGCTCTCCTAACTTCTAGGCACCCATCCCTCAGAAGACACTCAAAGGGAGTGAAGCACACCGCGTCAGGTATGTCTTATACTCGACCGATCGCACCAGGCTCCAAAAGGATTGAACGCATTCCACAAAAACACTAGTTCATTTCATGCACAAAAATGGCCCTACAAAACAAATCTAACACACCTATACACACAGTTCTACTACTCACGGGCAAGCCTACATTGCACTAAAAAAAGAGGAATGCCTTTTGCGGAAAGATAAGCAAAACATTCTTATTAAGACAAAATATATTCATCTGTCTGAGCTACGTTACAAAACACTTGACAATTATGTCCGAAATGCGAAAAAAAAAGTCCACGCATATCCACGGAGTGAATGATGATGAGTGGGTGAGGTCCGGAGGTTCATCGTAGATTGTGCCGAGCTCCGGATTAATTTAGTTAACGCGCACGCTACGAATCCTTATGGTTCAACTATGCACAAGTGAAATCTCCCACCGGCACTTCATTGCAAGTCAAGATCCAGTGCCTATATATATAATATTACATGGTTGGCCGGTGAACGGTTCTTCAGCGCGAGCAATCGGTATTATTCAATCAAGAAACTCGCTAGAAGACGCTGCCTGCGTCAACGTTTTCTCTCGCGGGTGAGGGCGTGTTCTCCTTCTTTGCGAGCTGGTAGAGAGTTCATCGAAGAAAGAGCACTTGCATAGTCAACGCGCGCCCTTCGCTCTCTCTCTCTCTCTCTGTCTCTCTCTCTCTCTCACAAGACAGCAGATGGAAGAGTGAGAGAGCTCGCGCACCGGGAGGCACGCGCCGAGGGCGAGCGCGAACTAGACGAGGTGGCTATGACGGACAACCGCAGACAAGCCTACGCCTTAAGGATCTTCGCCCCTGCAATTGCTCATTCATTAGATCCAGCGTAACTAGTGAACCGGCTATGGATAAAGTAAAAAACAGTCTGAGTCAAACATAGCAAGCTACTGACTAAACAGCTATATGAAAACAACCCAAATGATCATCCGAGACGCGAAAGAGCATTAGCAGCCTTGTTCAGCGCGCCTTTGATATGTAGCGGCAGCTAGCGGCAGCAGCATCGGCGTCACTTTGAAGAAGACCGAGACGCTCGCTCTTGCACGAGGCAGGTGCCGCTTCCACGGGCCTGCGCGCGCTAGCGCTCCATCCAGCCATTAAAATACTTGTGATCACAGCGGACACGTCGGGCTTGCTCTCTGTATGGTAAGGCCGAGACTTCGTCGGTCTGCGACGTCGCTCATCGCCACAGTTTGGTGGCCCGGACGTGATTGTGGCCATACGTTTCCGTGGCAGAAACGACCATGGAACGGACCGACAGTACGAGTTCTCGAGGCCGGAACCTTCCAGAGCAACGCGGTCAGCCCTCCTGCTCAGCCATAGCTGTCCGCCTTCCTCAGTACTGGGACCATCATACATCGGTGTGGTTTCTTCAGGCGGAATCACAATTTCAAGTTGCTGGTATCTCCTCTCAAGCTGCGAAGTTCCACTACGCTGCTGTGGCACTCTCGCCCACCGCCATTGACGAAGTAGCGGATCTGTTGAGCACACCGCTGTCTGCGAACGCCTATGACGATCTCAAGGCGGCCCTGCTACAGCGCACGGCACTTTCACAGCGTTCTCGTATCCAGCAGCTCCTGTCCGCTGAAGAACTCGGCGACCGACGCCCCAATCAACTTCTTCGCCGAATGCAGCAGCTCCTCGGAGACAACGCGAGATCCATCGACGACGCGCTGTTATGCGAGTTGTTTTTTCGACTACCGGATAACGTGCACATGGTTTTGGCGACAGTTGCTGTGAGGTACTGCGACGACCTCCCCTTTGTGTTTCTCTCTCACTCTCGGTTCTGAAGAAACACGCGAGCAAAGTCACAGTTCGAAAGTCTCACCGAGGCTGTCGACTGGCGCGGGAGAAGTCCGAGTAGGGGAAGCCTCGTCGTGGGCTGGAGGTCGTCGCAGTACCTCGTCCGTGAATGGAGCTGCGTCGACAATGGTGTCTGTGTGATGCCGGCCAGGTGCGCAGACGACGAGCACTAGAGTCACGGGAAGCCTCACACTCCCACTCGTGACTCGATGAAACGAAGCAGCACTCGGGCCTACACCCGACAGTGCTACTTCTGCTGGTCCTCCAAGAAGAAGGAGACGGACCGAGGCCGCGCAGAGTCGCGGACCTCCTGGCCAGGTTCTCGTTCGGCGGGACAGCACTCGGGCCTACACCCGACGGTGCTGTTGGAGGCTCGGGCGGCTCGTCAGGCGTCGGAAGGAGACGACTTCAGGAGCTCGTTGCCAAGCGGAGCCATACACCCTGACTCTTGGCGCCCGCCAGGCACTCGGGACTACGCCGCGACCGTGGTTCTGGCGGAGAGCTCCCGTGCCACGTCCGCGCCGATGGAACGCCGCCTTGCTTCTCCCCAATATGGCGCCTCACGTGCACGCGCCACATGCCACGCTCCGTGTTTTTTTCCTTTTCTTCTTCTCGCCTCGTGAGACAGCTTCTCATTGTTGTCATTTTCTTTTTCGGCTCACAGATCCGCGCTTCTGCATGATCGCTTCGCCCTTTCCGGCGTTGCCGCACCACAAAGAACAGCTGTAGCGCACTTTTCCCATGACACCCATCTAACTGCTCCCTATGATAGAGCAACCGACCGTCGATTGCCATGCCGTGTGACCCGTCTCTTGCCTGGCGCCAAGCATCGGCCAGTGACACATCTTGCTTTACACCCTCCATCTTGCTCTCCTGCGAAACAACTCTCAGTGACTGGCCCAAGCCGCTCACTGTCCTCAATATCTTCGCCTACAGAATTCAGATTTTCCAACTTCCCTTGCTCCAAATCTTCCGTGGAATTAGTCGGATTTAGCCCCTCGGCTGCTTCTTCTAACAAGGTGTTTGCCTCATCTTCGGTGTTAGGCACCTGGGGCTCACTGCGTTGCGGTTCCTCTAATGTGCGCTGCGCGGCGATATCGCCAGGGTTCCCTTTACTTCCTGCTGGGTGACCAGTGAGCGGAGGTCACTTGGCATTAACTCCTTCAGCCTATCAGCTATCTGCAATTCCTGAAAACTCTCCAACGACTGCACCCTCTACTTCTGAGGTAGTGTGTGAACAGTATCTCCAGGCGTGCCGTCACTTGGCTCCAAGACTAGTCTGATTCTCTTTTGATTTCTAGAAACATCTGGTGGTATCCACTTCGAGTCATCCACAGTTCCTTTACAACTCTAGATTATAGTTCTGGGTACGGCGTTACTCCAGCCTCCGGTTGATTGGCAACGAATGTGCGCATCTTGTCACTTAAGAATGGCAATATAACAGTCCCCTGTACTTCCTCAGGTATGCTCAATGCCGCTGAAAGTGCGTCCACATGCTCAAACGAGGCCGGAATTATTAGCTCATTAGTGTGCATGGGCGCAAGGACTGCTTTCAATTCTTTCGCATACCATCCACTGGTATACTGGTTCCGGATTTCCGGCTCCTCTGAAAAGGGCCGCGTTGACCTCATCTTCTCCAGCTCAAGCTTAACCTTTAATGCTTTTTTTCTCTAGCATCAACTAGCATGTGCGATCCGATCCATTCACACTGCCACCTCCCATAACATTTCTCTCTGAATCTGCCACCTCCCAGAGTGTGCTTGAACTCAAGTGGATTCAGACAGAAGGGTCCCGAGAGAGCACAAAGCGAGCCCACCTTGCCGTAATGCGTCTCCCGGTGTCGTTGTCAGTTGCAGCTGCGTCACTCCCGTCTCCGACGCTTCTCTTTTCGATGTACTCCACCGCACCACCCTCGTCGTTGCGTCATCCGTCAAGTCGACGTCCCTTGGCGCTCTACTCCTGACGCAGAACACCGCAGAACCTCGTCAATCGCTCAACGAAGTCCTTTGGCTTTGACCTTGTTCGCTGACACGCAGCGCTCCCGTGCCGCTCAACTCCTCGCTCCAAAGTGAACCGGCAGGTTAGGAATGCCAATACTGCTGCAGGCAGCGCACCCGCAGGTCCCAAGAGCAGCGAGCGTCTTGTTAGCTTCGCCGGGCATCAGTATCTTCCTCGCTGCGGGCTCTCCGATCGTAGGGCCGACTGCGCCCGTTAATTTCATTTCCCGGTGATCCTCTACCAGCTTCGACACTGGCTAAGGAGGGAAGGTGTTCCAGGTTCGAGTCGGCGGCCCTCGATGACTCGAGTGCACAATGGCAGCGCGAAGAGCCATTGCCCGGTAAAGAGAAGCTTTATTGCCACGCTCAGGCGTCTGCCCGGGTCCGAGCCCGAACCTTCGCTCTCCCCTCACATCCAAAAACGTCATCTCTTCAACGCTCAGTTAGACAGAATCCCCCAACAAGCCAATCACACTTGGGGGTTGGCTTCACCAAAACCAATCACACAAACACTTTCATAACAGGCACGGCATTGGTAAAACATACGTCACAATCCACAACACGCGATGGGATAGGTTCACTGCACAACACGCGTCATCTCATTCTCTCCTAGGTTATTGCCTGAGTTTCGGCCCTGACGTCCGCCGGCGCCGGAAGCCCGGCTTTATCTACCCTCCCCGTCTCTTTCAAGAAGCCGCACAACAGCAGCGAGAATATTTACAGACCCTGGCCACTGACGATATGTGCACGCGGTATTGCGTCGCTCTCCCATCGAAAGGACTTTCGGTCAATACTTGCAGCTGGGGGCCGGATCGCCTGAACGCCCCGAGGGCTGTAATTGCGATCAGAAGGCGGCTGCACACAAAAATATCCTCAGGTCGCATTCGGCCAAGAGGTTGCAAAACTAATTCAATTTCGCATGGCACTGACAAAGGGCGCGTGCGGATGCCATACAGTAACTGAAACTAGGCGGCCATGCGTCGCGTCGCCCCATCTGCGCGACAGGCTTCCCGTTCAGCTCCTATCTCCTCCCTTTTATTTTAAGGGAGGAAGCGGCTCTGCCCTTCAACAGCGCAACCACAGAGTCGCCTTTCTTTTCTTGCGTGGGGCCTTCCGCGTCCCCTTCTTGCGGAGCCGACACGTGTCCTTCATTTGCGGCAAGTTCTCCGAACGGCAGCGCGGGAAATCGCTCTGCGATTTGCAGTGCACGTACAGTAGGGCCACAAACAACACGCCGACACTGCATACATCAGACTAACTACATCATTCGTGTGGACTTGTGCACAGTGAATGGGAGCTTTGTGTCGCCTCGCGATCGCCTGAGACTGCTGAAAGACGCCGTAACGAGAATTTTCGAAGGCTTGCCTTCCTGCTTAACGAAGCCAAGGCAGCGTTCACGTACCCCAACACGGCACTCACCTGCAAAAAGACCGTGAGAATATTCTTCATAACACCTGGCTACCGAAAATACGACAGTCGCAGCTGCGGACGTCGACAATGCAGCCGAAGAAGAAATTCACGGTAAGTCTCGCACATGCCGATGATTGCTCAATACGCAGGCAAAATATGGCACGATTACAAGTATAATATTTTATCTCTGTCACTATTTGAAAATGCAGTATAAACTGAGAAATGCAGTGGCTGTGCTGACGCAGTATGCCGACAAAGGGAGCCGTTTGTTTTGCATCGGAGCTGCAAAGAGTGAAGGCAGAATTTGGAGGTGCCACACTAATCAACTTCTGTGTCTTCTGCAGTGCCAGCAAATTGTTGAGGAAAACATAGAAGAGTGCACTCCAGAAAAAAATAAGATGACAATGACTCTGCAAACATTGTAGAAAACATCATGATGGACCAGCTCACTTCCTCCGCCAGTGTCTGCTGGGCAACACATTTTGTCAGCACTACGGCTGAAATTGTGCACTTGTTTTTTTAAGTAATGTTCGCACTTTTTTAATAGAACACACAATTTTGTGCTGCAACTCTTGCAAGAGTAACACAATAAGATTGTAAAAGTATATATAAAGTAGTTAGAAGTTGGGCTAGTTGTTGTTCAGACTCCACGTTCATCGTAGTTTAGCGCAAAGGTAACACACACAGTAAAGACGGACCACAAACAACTGAGGCGACTTTGTTGTTTGTGGTCCTCCTTTACTGTGTGTGTTACCTTTGCGCTAAAATCCGATGAACGTGAAGATTGTAAATGTAATATACAAAACATGAATAGAAAGCAATATGCGAATTGTGGCTGCCAAACATGTATTAGTGCAGAAACAATAACGTAAAATATTCAAAATTTCACACATAGAAAGCTATAGTTGGATTTAAAAACGAAGTGTATAAGCGAAAATAGGGACACGTGCTGGAAACAGCGTAGCTTGAATAACCTAGTGATACACGAGCTCCGAGTTTATTTCAATTTGCGCTGGTATTCTTATAGAAGTACTCCGATGAAGCTTTCAGGTGATAATTACTGCGACGGCATAAGGGAATGAAAAAAATCACCGCCCAAGCACTCCGTACAAATGGTTAACCAGCGAAGCTGAAATGTGCGGCCCCGGTGTTTAGCAGTGGGTTCAACCCGACACAGACGTCGCTGCCGAAGCCAAAGTGCCGCTGGAGAAACTCTCGCTGAAAGCGAGCGTTCGCCCCGGCGAACGCGCTCCCGCAGTAATCACGTCGACGCTGTTCTTCCCGCAACGCCGCTTCTTCGGCGTGCCGTCGTTGCAAGCGTTTGACATCGCGATCTGAGCTAACATCCGTGGCTTACCCATATGGAAGCTCTCAGTCGAAGCTGATGCGCGCGTGCTCGGCGCCACGGCTGCGACGGGATGGACGACGTCACTCACGGGCCAGCCAATGGCACGCACGCTTTGGTACGACGCAGAGAACGACGTCACTGGAAGGCGCACGTAGCGCAGGTTCTAACTCGTTAGTGTTGTGGGATTTCGTTGCAGAATACCAAAACCCTTCAAATGGACAGCACGCATATCAGTAATATTGAGCAACAGCAAGTCACACCTCTAATGCCAGGGTAACCTGATACCCAGGCTTCCTTGTTCAATCAACGTGCGAAATTCCCATTGGAAAAATCGTGATGCCCTAGAGAAAGACATAAGAGCCGGTGATGAATGTTGCGGGCGGCTAGCGGACGGTCGAGTGCCCCGTAATTTCTATCCGAAGGTACGTTAATCTCTTGCTCAGCTATTCCTATTCACGGTTTTCTGTTTCTCAAACCCGAAAGACAACCGTACAAGTATTAAGAAAAGCTGGTATAGGCAAGAACGCAGTCGAAACTGCGCCATTTCACGGACAATCTCCGTCAAACCAGTGGCAGCAAACAATTATTTGGACCACTAAAGATCTCCCATTTGGTATTATTTGGCCGAGGGTAATCTCTGTAATAACTAGTTAGCCGGCACATTAAAGTGCGAAAATCTGGCAAAACCTTTTCATGGCAAACCCTCACGCGAACGCGCAACTGCCCTGCCAAGCGCGGCTCGGTGGCGCCTCTTTGGCAATGTGCACCCTTCATGGGGAGATGCTCAGCGAATGTGCAACATCCTAGGAGCAGAACTACGGCAGCACGTGCGATTTTTTCAGGACTGGTTACACGCCCTTGTTTGCAGCAACGAACACCCATCAACTTCCGTCCGAAAGTTGCAGCGCATTCGGACGTTAGCAGCAAGAGTCACGGAAGCAGCGTTGCAGAGTTTGCTTCGGAACCTACTTCAATTGAGTGGGATCAAGACGAAGGAAGAAAACAAAAATGGTGGCTAGCGCTTACTCGATGGAGTAGGCATTCCTGATGATGTCACAGTAGTGCTGAAGGAAGGTCCAAAGTTTGGTGAGGCACGTGACGTGCAGGCACATGAGGTTCCGGCTTCCTGTAAGGTAGCCTGCAAGGTCGGAATACAGCGAAAGTTGCGTTCTTCAGGGGGTTGATAGCCTAGTCAACGCAGGATTTCAGCACAAATCACAAAGACGGAACCTACCAATCGGGAAACTTATCCGTCACTTCCGCCAGAGCAGCTTGTCTTTGTTACATGCCGACTAGGAGGGCGGCTTAGTCGCCCTTATACCAATGCCGAGTTCAAGAAAAAGGTCCTGCAGGTAGTTCAGAAGAACTTCAAAGAAGTCAAGATAAAAGTATCGCATGTTAAGCAAGACGTTCACCGTTTGTTCAAACAACTTATACCCCTGTCACAGGGGCACTTAAAAGTATTTTAAGCAAACAGACTTCTTCCGAAAAGGAGTTCCTGACAGCAGACACACGGCACAGAGCGAACTCCTTTTCAGAAGCGGTCTTTTTCGTAAACGGAGTGCGTCGATCTCTTACGGCTCCGAATGAGTAGCCTCGAAACCAGTCGGCGCTAGCAATTTTCGACTGGTGGAAAAAAAAAGAGCGTATGCTTATTTTAAATGCGGAGCATTTCTTAGTCACACGATGTCGCGCTTCGGCGTCGGCGCCGTCCACACCCCCACTGCGCATGCTCGGCTCGTCTCGTGCCGGCCCACCGGGCGTTCAGCAAGCCGAGCATGCGCAGTGGGGGTGCGGACCTCTCCCCCGTACTCCTCTCCCTCGAATGCGGGCGGTGTGTATACAAGCGGCGGAGCGCGCGTTCGGAATTCAGTCAAGGGCGTCTTTGCGGACCTCTCCCCCGTACTCCTCTCCCTCGAATGCGGGCGGTGTGTATACAAGCGGCGGAGCGCGCGTTCGGAATCCAGTCAAGGACGTCTTTGCGGACCTCTCCCCCGTACTCCTCTCCCTCAAACGCACAAGAAGCAGCGGCGAAACGTGAGCAGCGAGCTTTAAGACCCCAGGTACGTGAGCGAGAAGCGTCGTCAACGAGAGGCGGCTCCGGACGCTGCTCGTGGACGCAAGCGCCTTCATTCAATAAATAAGAATAGTAAAGACGGAATAACAATTAACCATTCCCAAACCATACCCAATTATGCAACATTCACGCGATACCCCCAACCACTCCGCGACGCATTTACTCGAGTTTCCCCCGTGGGAAGATGCGGGTGGCATTTTTTTCTGTCATCAAGGCTCTTCGTAAAAACAAATTTTATATCCCGAAGAAGGTGTAATGAATCCGTGTAATGGTCATTTCCTTTTCTACTCTCGTGAGCAGCTTGAGCGCATCGGGAATCACGTGGTTACGTTCGGGTTTGCGCCGCGCCATTTTTCAGAAGCGGGAAAAGCGTGCTCGGCAGTCGTGTGTGGTCGCTCGATTCGCAACGCTCGATTCGGCATGCCAGTAGCGTGAGTGCCTCTGGCCAAACTCGGGCACCAAGCAGCCGTCGGGGCACGGAAAAAGCAGCACCTGCAATGGTCGGAGGCGGACACCTGGAGGTTAACCAGACCTTAGGAAGATAACCTCCACTCATTGCAGGCCGTAAGGCTTGCGAGTCTCGCTTTTTCTTTAGTACGGTCGCCCATAACATGTCGAGAGCACCAAAACATCAGTATGGTAAATAAAAGCCCAGTGGTGCCAGACGTCGTTAGTTACGGAGACGCTTCCTCAACTAGTGCAAGAAGCATTCACATTGGTGTTTCTTCATCTGTTATTCTTAAATTTATTTGAAGGAGCGAGCAACGGAATAAGTCTCTGTATTGTACATCGAGATACATCGTTTTGTCTTCATTGCTTCTCTTTTAACTGCTAGGGCCACGCTTTCGGTAGCGTATTCGAAAGCACACACTAAAAGGAGATCGTTGGTGCCGTGTGTCTGCGCCGCAACGCCTCTTCATTAAAAGTCTTTCAAGTTCGTGAAAGACCGCTTATGTAAAAGAGTTTCTGCGCGCCCGTGTGACACAGGCATTAACCTTACTCGACTGACCCACAGCATCAGCAAGTGTCATGTAAATTATTTGCAAGTGTCTTTCCCAGCAAAACCTCACAATGAAAATGTTCCGTTCAGGTCCATAGTTAGTAAAAAGAGCTAATGGCAGCACTGCGTCAATACGTTTTTGTTAAAACATTTCAAGCAGCTGAAGATAAAAGATTCTTTCGTTGTTCGCAGATCCGATGAACTGGTTCAGTCCCATAAACATAAACCAAAACTTGGGTATGCCTTCTCAGATGATGTCCAGAATCTTTTTTGCTCTGTATCCCAGCATGAACTAGTGGCCTCTGTAAACCGATGAAAAGATCACAAAATAGTATTCAGAATAGGGAATGCCGCAGGAGCCAACGTTCCAACAAGTGGACATGTCTTCGTCAGGGCGGCGACAGCCTTCTCCAGCCTTCTCCAGCCTTCTCCAGCCCGTCTTCGGAAAGAGAGGAGAAGAACAGCACGTGTGAAAAATCATAAAAAAGGAAAACATGAAAGAAAAGGGGGGAGGGGGGTAGGGTGCAGGAGAAGTTGGGGGCTTCCGAAGAATCCGCTAGTTGTACATATTTTGGAAATACACTGTGTGCACAGCACTAGAAACCAGGATGAAAAAAGGAACACACGATCGGAACAGGAGCTGCTCCTATGGCGTGTCTCCCCCTCTCCACCGCGCACCACCTGCGCCGCACCCGCAGTGCATTTCACTGAAAGCTTGTTGCTAAAAATGTAACTACACTGTTTAACGCCAATGTTCTCCTCGAACTAGATGGAGGATCCGCACCTGAAAGTAGACTTTCAGGTGCGGAAGTTTCCGTTAAGTACACAGATTTGCAGTTCGTCGAAATTATGACCTGTCATAATAAAATGCTACGCCACCGCCTTCGGCAGCTTATTCGCGCTGACCGCGCGGTGCCCGTTTAATCTAACATTACTTGGTTGACCAGTTTCGCCGATGTATTGCTCGTGACAAAGTGAACATTCCAACATGTAAATAACGTTTGAGGTAGTGCAAGTGAAACTTGATTTTATATGATGGACATAGTCCCGTCCCATGCTTTTAACCTTAAGATCATTTTGAATATGCTTGCAAGTCTTACATCTGGGACGGGAGCTAGTTGTTACGCAGGGTTTACTTTGGCATGTGCTAACAGGTCCTTAAAGTTTCTATTACGGCGGTAGGTGACACTTCGTATTTCCGGAAACTATTTTCTAAGGCGATCTTTGCTTGTTAGCATTGGATAGTGTTTGCGAAGAATATTATTTATGTTTGGAAGCGCATTGGAGTATTTCGTTATGAATGCTAGCGGCTGATTGGCCTGCGCTTTAGGGGCTCTTTTTTTCTAGTGCTGGTGTCCTATCTAGTTTAAGTGCGTCATTGTATGTCTTGTTGAGAGCGTCGTGCGGGTGATTTCGTTCAGCTAAGGTTGCCTTTAAATTGCTTAATTGGTGAACGCAATCCGCGTCGTTCCTAGAAATCCTTCTTATGCGCCTTGCCTGTCTATAAATATGCCCTGTTTGCAGTGTCGCGGGTGATGACTATTATAATTTAGATATTGCTGGCTATCCGTTGGGTTTCTGTAAAATGTCGTCTTTAGTTTTTCCCTTTTCGATGGATACATTCGATGGAAAACGATTTTACTACAAGAGTGGTGCAGAAAAAACTTAATGCTGGGATAAAAGTTGTTAAAATGCTAAAAAAAAATGTCAGAGTTTCGCCGCAAGGGCGAAGCAATGAATGCGATAGCAAGAAACTGTAATGTTATACGAAGTGAGGCTCGCAGTTTCAGGAGCAGTATTAATTGTAGCAAAGATGCACTTGCTAAGTGAGCGCCTCCCGTGGGCAGCACGTGCTGGTACGAAGGGCTTCATACGTTGTGTGTCACAAAGCTACACATACAAAGCTAGGGCAGATGAGCGCGAACTATCAAGTGAAGTACGCACGAAACGAACGCACAGATACACACCAAACGAGCGCAAATAAGCTGTCACAATGGATACTCTCAGTTTCAAGTTTCAACAGAGCTCCTGTTGCCAAGGCGGCCACCCGTTGCGCTCGTAGCGCCATCTCGCTGGGAATGAAGAAACGCTTATAAGCGCCTGCCGCAGGCGATAAAGGGTGTGTATATAAGGCTGGCCGTTGGCTCCCTCAAGGATCTGCTCTTTGTGGCGTAATGGTTAGCGCAACGCGCTGCTGAGCGAGAGGTTCCTGGTTTGATTCCGCGCTTCGGAAGCTTTTATCTGAATTATTTTCTTTGGGACTTTGATATATATATATATATATATTGTGAGGCGACGTCCAGTACAGGGGTAGAACCGTTTTATTAGCACAATGGCGTGCGAGACAGCTTCCAGCTGCAGCAGCCAAACTCAGCGATGATGATGATTGGCGTGATGGGCATACACAGATGAAGACATATATATATATATATATATATATATATATATATATATATATATACATACATACATACTTATACATATACGATTCATGACGGCGGCAACGGGGACGGCAAAAACCAGCCGAGACTGGCCATATAATTGATATCGCAATAAAATGTGCTTAGTGCACATACACCATGTTCCCAAATAATAAAGATATCATCTATGTAACGGAGGTAGGTCCGAGGTTTTAGCGGCGACGATTCCAAAAGCTGTGCTTCTAGTGGCCCCATGAAGGTATTGGCGTAGGTCGGCGCAAAAGGAGTTCCCATGCTGGTGCCAAAAATTTATAGGTAGTTGGTCTGGTCAAATTCAAGGTAATTAAGCTTAAGTGTTAATTTCTTTTATTGCGATGTAAACTTGAGGGGCGTGTGCACGTTTGCTGTTCTGTATTGCCTTCGAGAGCGCTTCAATTCCTTCTGTGATAGGTAAATTCGTGTATAGGGAGGTGTCATCTAGCGTTACCAGAATTGCCTGATCCGAAAGTTTTTGAATTTCGTTAATAGACTCTATAAGCCGCAGAAAGTTAGATGTATCTAGAATAAAGGACGGAACCTTGGGCGGTATGTCGGATAGATGGTGATTAAGAAACTTCAATATTGTCACGGGCGTTGTCGTCACTGGAATCCACAGGAGACGAGGGTGCGGCGGACGCGCTTTATTGTTAATGAGGCGGACTTGTGCCTCTCGCATAGGAAACACCAAAGAAAAGTAACTGAACAACATAAAGAAAAGTAACTGAACTAGAGCGGCGTGCGCATACACTGCTGCCACCCCACCAAGGTAGAACCCATAGCTTATGCGTTACTATTTATTTAAGCGCTGTCATAACACAGAACATGCGCATACCAATCATCAGATATTGCACTGTCTGATACGATGGGCCCATCGGAAGTTAATCGTAGTCCGCGCTAACCTATCTAAATGACGCAACAGCTGTCGCTCAACGGTGCCAGCTGCAAAGAACGGCATGGCACGTGGCATTGCTCCCCCCTTCAAAAAATGAAAGCATTTCCCCGAGGGTGAACATGGTTAAGTGCGAATGCACGGGGTGATGCTATGAGGGGGAGTAAAGTTATGATTAAAGTGTAATTAATGAATTTAAAGTGTTGTCATGATGCATTGTACACACACACACATTTATACACGAAGTATTATTTATTTACACCTCGCAATTTCGTAGATGCATAAATGCACACATCGCCGAGCACGTCACACACACACACACTCTACACACGTCACTACAGATCAGCACCTATTGGTGTTATCGTTGTAGCTCACGGTTAGTACCAGCGCTTTGTGATCCGAGAAATGTACGGTGAGCGGATCCGGCAAGACGGCGCGGACCGTACAGTTCCTACTGAACGCCAAGTCTATGAAGCCACCGTTGATCGTGGTCGGAAACTCCTACCGCGATGGATCCAACCTGCGATGGATCCATACTGCGAAAGACTTCACCGACCGCGGAGCCGAGCGAGAAGAGAGCGAGCGGCAGCCGGCGGACGTTTATATACGGACTGACGCGCCGGCGCCACACACACAGCTGCACAGCGACGCCAGCTGCACAGCGCGCCGTGACGTCACGCCGCGGAGAGCGGTGCGCCCGCGCAAACCGCGGTGAGGAGGCGGAGCGCGCGCAGTCACGTGGGGTGTGACGTCGCTGCGCCGTTGCTACAGACGCTCCTCTCCGCTCCTCGCGCCGTTGCTATGGGACGGCGGATTCAGGGTCGCTTATAAAGTGCATTCGCACTTAAAACATCACCTCGATGTTGAAAACACGCAATGAAGTCATAAGGCACGAGACTTTTTACGACAAAGATGGAACAACAAGGGCGCATAGTGTCTGCTAGTGCGTATAATAGGGTTTCAAACGCACGACGTGAACAATTTCAGATCGCACACGTCGACGCTGGGAGTCTGTGACACCATTGGGGATGATTTCATAGTTCAGCGGCCCTACGCGACGAACAATTTTGTAGGGGCCGAAAGAACGCCGCAGAAGCTTTTCATTGAGGCCTCGTCGGCGAACTGGCGCCCATAGCCAAACTTGCTCACCGGGTGTGGATTCCTGATTTGCGGTGTCGAAGGCTGTAGTGCCGGGCGTCCGTCGCTTCCTTTCTTGCCGTTCGTAGTCGAACCAGCTGCCGGGCCTCTTCAGCGCGCTGCTGAAATATCGCTACGTCCGGGTTCGGGTCGCCTTCGTTTACGTGCGGCAACATTGCGTCCAAAGTTGTTGTCGCTTCCCGTCCGTAAACAACAGCGAATGGTGTCAGCCCGGTTGTCTCTTGGACGGCCGTATTATAGGTGAAGGTGACATACGGGAGCACTTCATCCCATGTTTTGTGTTCAACATCAATGTACGTCGACATCATGTCCACCAGGGTCTTGAGCCGTTCTGTGAGGCCGTTAGTTTGCGGATGGTATGCGGTAGTTCGGCGATGGGCAGTGTGGCTGGATTGCAAAACGGCTTTCATTAGCTCGCAGTAGAAGGGTGTCCCTCTGTCAGTGATAACGACCTGAGGTGCACCGTGGCGCAGGACAATGTGGTGAACGAAGAATCTGGTCGCCTGCTGAGCAGTGGCTCCAGCAAGGGCGCTGGTTTCTACGTAGCGAGTCAGGTAATCTATCGCCACAATGATCCACTTGTTTCCTGCGGTAGACGTCGGGAACGATCCCAGAAAGTCCATTTCCATTTGTTCGAAGGGCCTTGTTGAGGGTCGAAGTGGCTGGAGCAGTCCGGCAGGTTTTGTTGGCGGCCTCTTGCGGCGTTGGCACTCTCGGCACGTGCGTACGTAGTGCTTGACTTCTAGAATGCGCGGCCAGTAGTAGCGCTCACGGATCCGCGCAAGCGTTCATGTAAACCCAAGACGCCCGGAGGTTGGTTCGTCATGTGACGCCTGCAAGATTTCCTGACGCAGTGACAACGGCACGACGAGAAGGTAGGTGCTCTTCCTAGGGTCAAAATTCTTTTTTACAAGGACACCGTCTTTTAAGCAGAATATCTTAAGAGCACGCCTGAAAGTTCGGGGTATCTCCGTACGTTTTCCTTGAAGATGTTCAACGAGACAGTTCATTTCAGGGTCAGCCCGTTGTTGGGCGGCGAAGTCGCAAGCGGTGATCACGCCCAGGAAACTGGCGTCGTCGTCTGCACACGGCGGTGGTTGCTCAACCGGGGCTCGAGACAAACAGTCTGCGTCGGAATGCTTTCTTCCGTTCTTGTGCACTACCGATATGTCGAACTCCTGGAGCCGCAAGCTCCATCTTGCGAGACGTCCGGATGTATCCTTCACATTCGCAAGCCAGCATGAAGCATGATGGTCGGTAGCGACGGTGAAATATCTGCCGTACAAATATGGTCGGAATTTGGAAGTTGCCCACATTCCACTCATTGAAGTTACAAACTACAAATATCTAGGGATAACTATAACAAATACGCTGAAATGGAATTCGCACATATCGAACATTTGTGCATCCTCCTTCCGAAAACTCTGTCTTCTCAGACATAAGTTAAAACAAGCACCAGCTGAGGCAAAACAATTAGCATACTTATCACTTATTAGACCGAAGCTTGAATACGCCGCTATAGTTTGGGATCCACACACGAAAAAACACATCGATGCACTCGAAAGGATTCAGCGGAAAGCTATACGGTTTATTTATTCAAAGTATCGGCAGACTGACTCCCCAACCACTTTAATGAGTCAACACGGTATTCAAACATTGCAACTTCGGCGGAAGGTACAGAGATTAAAGTTTCTTTTTCAGCTGAAGTATAGAAAACTAGCGTTAAAACCAGAAGATTATATATCGCCCCTTTCAACCCGACAAACTAGGCACCGTCATGCTGAATGCCTAACACCGTTCAGCACCAAAACTAATGCTTTCAAATTTTCATTTTTTCCGCGCACGATAAATGAGTGGAACGCGCTCCCATCGACATGGCTACATAGCGCCGAGCTCATTGAAAAAATGGTAAAATAGGACATAATAGTATCATTTTTATTTTTGTGATTTGTGGTGTACCTTGTTGTGCATAGGCGATCAAAAAAGTTGTGCATGGCGATGTTGTGCATAGGCGATCATAGGCTGCAGTATTTTGTGTCGGCACTTACTTTATTGCTTATAGGCATAGAGCACATTGTTGTAGTTTTTCTACCTATCAGTCGTTTTACTTTTTGTTTTTCTCCTATTTTTGTATATGTAAGGCGTTTAAGTGTATGTTTATATTTCTTTTTAAGTGTATATGGCATTTAGAGTATGTATATGTAAGAGTATGTATATTTCGTTGTTTCAATGCTTATTATTATTACCTATGTATGTATCCACTCCTGCTTGGGCCCTGAATGTGCCTGCAGTATTTTATAAATAAATAAAATAAATAAATAAATAAAATAATTGCCAGACATTCCTTCTCGGTTGGACTCTAGGCCATCCGTACTGTCTCCGCCGTACGTCAAGAATGATTTCCATGGCGGCAGCTTCCGTCAAAAATTGGGAGACGGTTTGGGGTGGATTGCGCATGCAGCCAGCAAAAAGTTCTTCTTTCACTCCTCTGATAAGGAAACCGAGCTTCTTTTCCTCTGGAATTTCTGGATCGGCCCTACCAAACAGATGCTTCATTTCTTCGACGAAGCCAGTGACACTCTCGTTAGGGAGCTGGAAGCGTGAATGCAGCTGCCTCTCTGCCCGTTCCTTGCGAGCATCGCTTCAGAACGTCTGAAGAAGGCTGCCTTTGAAATCCTCCCACGTCCTAAGCACGGATTCTTGGTTGATGAACCAGGTACGCGCAGACTCTTCCCGGGTAAAGTAGACCCACTGCAGCTTCGTTTCGTCGTTCCACTTGTTGATGGTCGCCACACGCTCGAACTGTTCCAGCCAGTCCTCGGGGTCGTCGCACGGCGTTCTGCGGAATTTCGGGGGTTCACGGGATTCCTGAAATACGACGGCTGTTGGCAAATGGGCTTCACTCATCTTGACAGGCGTGGGTTCTTTTGTTGCGGGTGTTTTATCTGGAAGCAGGCCGTACTCAGGGGGAAGTCCTAGCTGTCCGCGACTTCTCAGCTCGTCTTCCTTTGCTTGGTGAGGACTGGTGTCACGGCTGCACGAGCGTGTCCTGGACATACCCAGCACCTGCAACAGATGTCACGGGCGTCGCCGTCACTGGAAACCACAGTAGACGAGGGTGCGGCAGACACGCTTTATTGTTAATTGGGCGGACTTGTGCCTCTCGCATAGGAAACACCAAAGAAAAGTAACTGAACAACCACAAACAAAAGTAACAGAACCAGAGCAGCGTGCACATGCACGGCTACCGTCCCACCAAGGAACAACCTATAGCTTATACATTACCAGTTATTTAAGCGCTGAGATAACAACACAGAACATGCTCATGCCTATCATCATATGTTGCACTGTCTGATACGATGGGCCCATCGGAAGTTAATTCCAGTCTGCGCTCCTATCTAAATGACGCAACAGCTGTCACTAGATGGTGGCAGCTGCAAAAAACGGCATGGCACGTGTCAATGTTGAATCCGTGCGGGGGCTGTTAGACACTACGGCTCTGGCCGGCATTTCAGCGGTCAGTAGTTCATCTGTTCGAATCTTATGATTCTGAGGAAGGATGCGTGTAAACTAGATAGGACACCAGCACTAGAAAAAATAGCCCCTAAAGTACAGGCAATCAGCCGCTAGGATTCATAACGAAATACTCCAATGGGCTTCCAAACATAAATAATATTCTTTGCCAATAGTATCCAATGCAAACGAGCAACGATCGTCTTAGAAAATTGTTTCCGGAAGTGCCAAGAGCCACCTACCGCCGTAATGGAAACATTAAGGACCTGTTAGTACAAGGCAAAGTAAACCCTCAGCGCATAACCTGCGTAATAACTTGCTCCCGTCCCAGATCCAAACTAGAAGAGAAGCTCAGGGGAGGATGGATGCTTGAATCGATGAACAAATCGCAAAGTACGATTTAGAACAGGGAATGTCGCGGGAGCCAACGTTTCGACAAGCCGACTTGTCTTCGTCAGGGCGGAAACTGCCTTCTCCAACGTTCGTTTATGTACGCCTTTGCACACTCTCCCCCGTCCTCAGAAAGATAGGAGAAGAAGAGCAGCACGCGCGAATAAAAAAAAAGGGGGGGGGGGGGTTGGGTGCAGGGGTATTTGGGTGACAGGTGTTCGCGTGACTAATATATATGGCAAGAGGGAACCCTTCCCAAGAATCCGCTCCTTGTACACATCTTGCAAATGCATTATGTGCCCAGGGCTAGAAAGCATGATGAAACAAGGAACACACACTCGGAACAGAAGTTGCTCCCATAGCATGCGCCCCCCTCTCCACCCCACACCACCTGTGGAGCACCAACAGTGGATTTCACTGAAAGCTTGTGGCTAAAAATAACTGCACTGTTTAACGCCCTTGTTCTCGTCGAACTGTATGGGGGCTCCGCACCTGAAAGTAGACTTTCTGGGAGAAACACTGTTAACTTGTGCATACCTTAACCTTTTGTCGTCTTTGTTGACCCCCCACCGTATCTAATGGACTCAAGGGTTCCCTGTGAAAGGTTTATGCCTGTAGGCTGGAGAGTATTGAACCTGTATATGAGATAGGATTCCCTGTATGTTCTGTCCCTCGGCGAGCGGAAGTTTCCTTGAACTATGTAGAGTTTCAGTTCATCGAAATTATGACCTGTCATATTAAAATGCTGCGCCACTGCCTTCGGCAGGCTATTCGCGGTGTCCGCGCGGTGCCCGTTTAATCTAACATTACTTGGTTGACCAGTTTCGCCGATGTATTGCTCGTGACAAAGTGAACATTCCAACATGTAAATAACGTTTGAGGTAGTGCAAGTGAAACATGATTTTGTATGATGGATATTGTTCCGTCCCATCCTTTTACGTTTAAGATCATTTTGAATATGCTTGCAAGTCTTACATCTGGGACGGGAGCAAGTTATTACGCAGCCGTTGCGCTGAGGGTTTACTTTGGCATGTACCAACAGGTCCTTAATAATGACTTCAAGACGCGAAAGAAAGTACACAGACGACATACAAAAACGACAAGGACGAGCGCCTATGTACTGTGTCGTCTGTGTACTTTCTTTCGCGTCTTCAAGTCATTATGAATGGTCACCAACTAGCCCAAACAAGAGTTCTGATCCAGGTCCTTAATGTTTCTATTACGGTGGTAGGTGACTCTTGGTATTTCCGGAAACGCTTTTCTAAGGCAATCGTTGCTCGTTCGTATTGGATAGTATTTGCGAAGAATATTATTTATGTTTGGAAGTGCATTGGAGTATTTCGTTATGAATGCTAGCGGCTGATTGGCCTGCTCTATGGGGCTCTTTCTTTCTAGTGCTGGTGTCCTATCTAGTTTAAGCGCGTCATTGTATGCCTTGTTGAGAGCGTCGTGCGGGTGATTTCGTTCAGCTAAGGTTGCCTTTAAATTTCTTGAGTGTTGAACGTAATCCGCGTCGTTGCTACAAATCCTTCTTATGCGCCTTGCCTGTCCTATAAATATCCCTTGTTTGCATTGTCGCGGGTGATGGCTATTATAATATAGATATTGCTGGCTGTCCGTTGGCTTTCTGTAAAGCGTCGTCTTTATTTTTCCATTTTCGATGGATACTGTCCTGTCGACAAAATCAATTTTACTAGAAGAGTGGTGCATGGAAAACTTAAAGGGGCACTGGCACGAAAATTTTCGTCTGCTGTTTTTTCGTTGCAGTACGTAGCTGGGGACCTGTTAGCCATAACACGGCACATCATTTGCTCCAGCGGACGTCAGATTATTATTTACGGCCTGTTTATTACCAACTAGTTTCAGTTTTGGTTTGGGAGAGCTAAAAACGACAAGGCGCCGGTGCAATTGGCGCCATCTAGCGCTCGCAATGGAGTAAACGAGTTCGACCACGTGAGCACACATAACTGTGACGCACTTCCGCACGACAACCGCAGCGTGCTCGTTTTCTTTCGCCTGTCGCACGTCCTGCGCGTTGTTGTCGCTGTTGCTGTCATCGTTGTTGGGTGGCAACTATTTTCTTGAGGTCTGGCGTCGCCGGCAGTCTACTAACGCAGCCGCAGCGAATAAGCAATGTCGGCTATGACGTCATCATTGCTAGCTGCACTGTCGGAGCTCGGCTGCCGTGGTGACGTTGCGGAAGTTGGGGGTCCCCTTCAGGACACCTTTTCTGTTGTCGATGTCGCGATGTACGGCGTCTAGCGCTCGATTGCGCATGCGAACATCAATATTAATTCAAATTACCTTCGGAGCTGTGTTCGCCATTGAGATTTGGTAGATGACATCTGTATGTCCACGAAAATCGATCCCGCAGGCTATCTTATAGCAGCGAAATTTTGGTGTCAGTGCCCCTTTAATGCTGGG
Source organism: Hyalomma asiaticum (assembly GCA_013339685.2). NCBI lineage: Eukaryota > Metazoa > Arthropoda > Arachnida > Ixodida > Ixodidae > Hyalomma > Hyalomma asiaticum. The sequence goes on from JABSTT010004506.1 coordinate 39,284, forward strand.
ATGAAAGTTGTTGCTTACCGCCGTAATAGAAACGTTAAGGACCTGTTAGTACATGCCAAAGTGAACCATCAGCGCACCGCCTGCGTAATAACTTGCTCCCGTCCCAGATGTAAGACTTGCAAGCATATTCAAAATGATCTTAAAGTTAAAAGCACGGGAAGTGACTATGTCCATCATGTAAAATCAAGTTTCACTTGCACTAGTCCAAACGTTATTTACATGTTGGAATGTTCACTCTGTCACAAGCAGTACATCGGCGAAACTGGTCAACCAATTAATGTTAGATTAAACTGGCACCACGTGGGCACCGCGAATAACCTGCCGAAGGCAGTGGCGCAGCATTTTAATATGACAGGTAATAATTTCGATGAACTGAAACTACATACTTCAATGACACTTCCGCTCGCCGAGGGACAGAAAATACATGGAGTCGTATCTCATATACACGTTCAATACTCCTACCTCCAGTGGCATAACCTTTCAGAGGGAGCCCTTGAGTCCATTAGATACTGTGGGGTGTTAACAAAGACGCCAAATGGTTAAGGTATGCACAAGCTAACAATGTTTCTCCCAGAAAGTCTACTTGCAGGTTCGGATCCCCCCTCCATTTCCACGAGAACACGGGTGTTAAACAGGGTAGTTACATTTTAAGCATCAAGCTTAAGGTGCATTGCACAGCCGTTGCGGTGCAAGTGGTGTGGAGTGGAGAGATGGACACATGCCATTGGAGCAACTCCTGTTCCGAGCGTGTGTTCCTTTTTTCATCATTTTAAATGCAAACATTTGACAGTCTGGTTGTGACGAAATTAATTGCCGAGTGTCTATTTTAGCGGACTCCGGCACCTGGTTCAACACTAGCATGACCCCCTCGGTTTGAAGAACCAGAAAAAGAGAAAATGACTAAGGAAGGAAGAAACAAGAAGAAAACGAAAAAAGAAAGAAGAAAAAGAAGGCCTTATAAGCACTGCTGCTATTTGGTGCCCTCCAGTCGCCCCTGAAGAAGGGTCCAAGTTGGACCCGAAACGTCGGGTTTTTTGTCATCTTTAGGAGTAAATTTTACTTCTGATGTTTATAATTTGATGGTGTCCCCCCTTTTTTTCACCTTTTTTCATCCTGCTTTCTTGTGCTGTGCACGCAATCGATTTCCAAGATATGTACAACGAGCGGATTCTTTGGAAGGCTTCCGTAGCTCCATTATATTAGTCAAGCTAACACGTGTCACCCAACTTCCCCTGCACCCTTCCCCCCCCCCCCCTTCTTCCTATTTTTTTCTTTTTTGTTATTGTTCGCACGTGCTGCTCTTCTCCTCTCTTTCTGAGGACGGGGGAGAGTGTGCAATGGCGTACATAAACGAAAGCTGGAGAAGGCTGTCGCCGCCCTGACGAAGACAAGTCCACTTGTCAAAACATTGGCTCCTGCAGCATTCCCTGTTCTAAATCGTATTTCGCGATCTTTTTATCCATTCAAGCATCGATCTTGCCCTGAGCTTCTCTTCTAGTGTGGATTTTAGCCTCTGCAAAGGCGTGTTTAGACGAAAATGCGGAGGTCTCGTTGCATAACCCAGCGGGCATAAGTTCTGATAATTTTGTAACCTTATTGGAAGTTTGGAAGTAGGGCATATTTGGAAGTAGGGCAGTTTGGAAGTAGGGCAAGTAGGGTTTGGAAGTAGGGCACAGTTTGGAAGTAGGGCATTGGAAGTTGGAAGTAGGGCATATGCAATGGGTTCTGTGCAGCGCTAATTCTGTGAGATATTTTCCTGTGCAATGTTGACCTCTTACTAGACCAGGTTTTTAAGGATGGTGGGAAGCTTTTTCTAGTTTTTAGGTTTGGGGAGGATTTTTCAGTACCTTATAGCCACAGGCGGAATGTTCTTATGGGAGGCTTGTTTACGAGATGTTACAGTATTTTAGCCTGCATGGCAGGCGACTGACTTTTCCACGTGAACTTCCCATGCAAGGCTCACTCCAATTTTCAGATAGAAGTCTTGGATTCTCCAATGAGCATGTTTGCTGGTCATATAAACTAAGAAGGGTATTTTCCCAATTGATTCGTGTCACGCAAAGACAGTAAGAGCTATTTCGCCTCTTTGCCTTCAGTCTTCACTTCTGAAATCGCGCCACCACACGGTGCAGGAGAGCTTCGATGTGCGGGTAAGAAAACTGGCAGGCTTACCATCCTCAGTGTTCTCCAGTGTTGCTGAAATACTCTTAAAGAAATACAAGCGGGGAACAAAGACGTCGGTTATCAAGCGGGAGAAAAGCGTGTGGGTGAAGTCGTGCCATACATACACAGGCAGCACAGATGCTTGGGCCAATATTGCTTTTTGTGGGCGTACGGAGGTCCAATGAAGGCCCTGTGATACCACTCATAAGCTAGCATTAGGACTGCCATCCACTAAGGCCGCCAACAATGGCCCATCGTAACCATTCAATTTGCAATATTGATTCTTCCATCCTGTAAAGAAGGCGAATGTGGGCCACAGTGTCCACTCAGCATACATTATTGGTGGGCTCATTTCAGAAGCATGGTTATGATGGGTCACTTTCTACATATTACGATCAATATTGGTTGTGTAATGGCGGCAGGCTGTACATATGTCCAATCATTCTCACTGCATCACCAATGTTGGACTTCCAAGGTTCTGTGTTCTACAACATTGTTCACAAAAAAGAGTTCTAGCCCCTGTCGGACAATGTTGTCTACAAACAAGCATTGTCATTGTAACATAAATGTTGATAACACTGGCAAATACACATGTCTCGAACAAAGGTTCTTCCAGATTTTCCAATATGAAGGGACCACAAGCTCGAGTCAGTGCACCGAAAGAGTTAACAAAAGTGAGTGTGTTTGTATTCAGTGCGCCAGGAAAAATTATTTCAATAATTTACGGAATGGTGAATTTGCGCAAGTTCTAGCTAAGTGTGTGTGAAGCAGGCTACAATTTGCACACTGGAAGTTCGGCAACCTACATCTGCAACGCCATCACATGGTACGAAATCCGGTAGTATGGTAGTGGCTTGCGAGCCCATGTGCATGGCATAGCAGGTCACTTTATCAGTTGTCATAGCAATATTTGCAAAAAAATGCAAAATAGTGCGTACTGTCCAGAGATTCTATCTGGTTTCGCCCATACAGAACATCCAATGCTGACAGAAACGAACTGCGCGAAATAAACGCGGACAAGGGAGACACACGCACAAGCGCAGACTAGCAACTGAAGATTTATTGAAGAAAAACCACATATATAAAGATCAGAAAAAAATCACGTGGACCGATTAGAGATTGGCGGTTAAATAATCAATCTCCAGTTGGTGCAACAGAACCGAAGGCCTAGCGACGCACATCTTGCCATATTTATGAATGAAAAAATTGGCCGCCTATCTCCGTGCTTCGCTGCAAATGTCGTCGAGACACGATTGTCTTCTACCGGCCGTACTACATGAGTCCCGGTTCGCGTGTTTCTATTTCCCCGTGTAGTCGCGCAAGCGAGAGGGAAAACGAAGAGACGCGAGGAGAGAAAGGGACCGGCCGGAGTGGCGGGCGGCCGTATACCGCTGCCTTGTGCTACCCGTTCGGCACGAGCGTGAGATATGGGTGCCATCTGGCCATGATGTCGGGAAACGCAAGAAGCTTGTGTAGTACGCAGAACTGCGTAGGAAACATCCGCTTTTGCGCATACTAACAAGCACTAGGTTCTTTAGAATTACGCATCTATGTATTTTCTACTAAAGGAACATACCGTCTAATGCTTACGTATGGATGTTGCGCCTCAGATATGCGTAATATTTGCTTTTTGGTCGACTGTGTTCAGAAGTATGAAGGTAGCTACCAGTTCAAGCTGGGTGGTCATTGAGGAAGGGGTTCACCTTTCGCAGCAGGACAGACACACACACACACACACACACACAGACAGACCAAAATTTCTGCGTTGAAGTATCCCAAGAAAGACTATCGTCTTTAAAACGCCTCAGCAACCTCTCGCGCTTTCCTATCTTTATACCGGGGCAGCACTTTCGTTTGGCGCAACAGCGGATGACAATTGCAATCTCTGCAATGTAAGCATAAATTAGATGAAGGGTGGGCCTATCGGCTATACATCTGCCGGTATAGTCGATATAACACTTTCCGCAAGACAAGGGAATGAGGTACACTGCACCCTTTCCACATTCAGCCAAACAGTCCCGGTCTCGGTGGTTAACATCACATACACTCCACTTTTTTTTCTTTACCTTGAGCCTTCCTATCTACCATCCCGCATATACGACCCAACTTGTTCCTTGATGAAAAAACCACCTTAACACCAAATCGATTTCCAACCTTTGCCCCGCCACGGTGGTCTAGTGGCTAAGGTACTCGGCTGCAGATCCGAGGGTCGCGGGATCGAATCCCGGCTGTGGCGGCTGCATTTCGATGGAGGCGAAATGTTGAGGCCCGTGTGCTGTGCGATGTCAGCGCACGTTAAAGAACCCAAGGTGGTCAAAATTTCCGGAGCCCTCCACTACGGCGTCTCTCATAATCAGAGCTGGTTTCGGGACGTTAAACCCCACGTAACAACATAACAATGCTATCGAGTTCTTGAGGAAGAGGACACCAGGACCCATGTCTGTGTTCAGTATAGATGTGGAAGATCATTTCTACTCGTTGGAGCATAACACCCTTATTAGAAGTGTGAAGGACTGTATACAAGAGGACAGTGATGAACTAAGGTTCCGGAACGATAGTGGTATATCTGTAGCGGCGTTCCTAGAACTATTGCCGGTGTACTTGAGGTCGACTGTGATTGATTGGAAAGGTGAAGTGTATAGGCAGAATTCGTCTGTTTGTATCGGTTCCAGGGTTGCTGCTATATTGAGTGAGGTATACCTGAGCAGGATTGATTGTGACCTGGAAGTGGACTTGGGATCCGTGGCTCTTAAGACTCTGCGCTATGTAGACGATTATCTTGTTTTTGTGGAGAACAGTTGTGTAACTTCTAGGGTGAATGTGCTTAAGATGTTCAAGGAAAAGGGGCGGTGTTTGAATTATACCTTTGAACTCCCAAAGGAAAATTGTATTCAGTTTTTGGATTTGAAAATCAAGGTTGGGCAGGAGCACGCTTGTTGGGTGTATTCGCCTAGGTCGGTCAAGCCCATTCTTGATTTTAGATCTTGTCACTCCAAGCTGGTGAAAAATGGTATCGCCATATCGTGCCTAGAATCGGCTCTGCGCAAGTCGTGTGCGCATCAAATGTCGGAGGCTTTCAATAACCAGCTTAACAGGCTCAGGTTATCTAACTTTCCGGAAGTGAATCTGGCTTCGCTCAGCGAAAGGTTATTGATTAAGTTCAAGCAGGAGAGCAAGGACGTTGGTAACAAGGTGGCCAGAGATAAAGATAAGCCCACCATAAGCATTCCGTATCTACACGAGTTTTCCCACCTCTTTCGTCCCACACAATATGCCTCATCGGCGGAGCCCACAGTTTATCACTGCATGTGGGAATACCCATGTCCACCGGGCTGTTCCCCTATCCCATCACCATCACATTCCTCCTGGGAGACTGCGCTGACCAGCTCAGCGCCGCAGGAGCAGCGTCGGCTGATCCAGCGAGCACGTGGAGTGGCGCGAGCCAATGGGGCCCTGAACTAAGGGCTCCACCCTACGAGGAAGATCCCTCATTTCGTTAAAATAAATGTTCGCTCTCTCTCTCTCTCTCCCACTGTATGAAAAAGGTTGGAAATCGATTTAGTGTTAAGGTGGTTTTTTCATCAAGGAACAAGTTGGGTCGTATATGCGGAATGGTAGATAGGAAGGCTGAAGGTAAAGAAAAGTGGAGTGTATGTGATGTTAACCACCGAGACCGGGACGGTTTGGCTGAATGTGGAAAGGGTGCAGTGTACCTCATTCCCTTGTCTTGCGGAAAGTGTTATATCGGCCAAACCGGCAGATGTCTGAACAATCGGTTGATGGATCACAGGGCTTCATTGAAGGCCCACCCTTCATCTAATTTATGCTTACATTGCAGAGATTGCAATTGTCATCCGCTGTTGCACCAAACGAAAGTGCTGTCCCGGTATAAAGATAGGAAAGCGCGAGAGCTTGCTGAGGCGTTTTTCGTTCATAAGTATGGCAAGATGTGCGTCGCTAGGCCTTCGGTTCTGGTTCACCAACTGGAGATTGATTATTTAACCGCCAATCTCTAATCGGTCCACGTGATTTTTTCCTGATCTTTATATATGTGGTTTTTCTTCAATAAATCTTCAGTTGCTAGTCTCCGCTTGTGCGTGTGTCTCCCTTGTCCGTGTTTATTTCGCGCAGTTCGTTTCTGTCATGGATTACCAACTCGCCCAGCGTTCAATCCTTCTAAATCCAATGCTGCTTGCGAGACGATATATCCAGACGTAAATATTGTCGCGCCTCTCTCTCTTCCTCTTTCCTTTCACCTTTCAATCTCCCCCGTCGCCTTCCCCTCGTGCAGGGTAGCATACCGGCTGTCCTACACTGGTAAACCTTCCTGCATTTCCCTATTATTTCCTTCCTTCCTTGTCGCGTCTATGTTGTTCACATTGGGAAGTAAAACTGACATATGGGAAGCAATAATTTCTCTTAAAGGTGAAAAAAAGGGGGAACGCCAACCAAATTATAATCATCAAAAGTAAAATTTACTTCTAAAGATGACAAAAAGAAGTAAATTTTACTTTTGATGATTATAATTTGGTTGGTGTTCCCCCTTTTTTGCGCCTTTAATTTCTTCCCAACTAGACAGACCTCTGTCAAATGTTCACCTTTAAATAATTTCTTCTTCATTTGAAACGACGTTAATCTATATATACGTACCGTGTGCACTCGCACAATTAGCGCCCACGCGTAATTTCTGCACTCCCAAATTTATGTACGGTTTACGCGAAAATATTACTTGCATGCTCTCCCCATGACATCCAGAGCCACGTGACGCAGGCTAGCACTGTCCTTTTTCAGCAGTAAGTGTTGGGTAGTCCAAGCTTCGCCATAGCCGGTCGCATTTTTATTGTTTAGTAGCGACATGTTGGTGATACCTACAAAACAAATTCAACACAGCCTTTGCCGATTAACTGAGAGCCGTGCCACCACGAAGATTTCGACAAGTGAATATGAGTCACGCTTGATACTGGAGTTTGGAGACGCCGCTGACAGCACCGGTGCTGATGATTCCGAGTCGCACATCCGCTAATGCTTGAATGTAGCCCACGAATGAACTTCTCTGTTAAGGTACGCGTTCTGTTGAGCGGAAGCTACACTCGTGTTTGTGATACATTTAATATGATACATCTCACCTCAGAACGCGTCAAGGTTCCTTAAACAATATTTTGGAAGTATTTGCGAAATTCCTATGTAATTGACGCACCCTCTGCCACTTCTAGATTCATGAAGAAAGAAAACACGAGTTACGTGGCATGAGCGAGTAAGCACGGTATAAGGTATGCATGAGCAGATACGTTATATGTAAAACGTTGGAAGGTAAATAAAAGCCTTTGTTAACTTTATACCTCGGGCAGCAGGCACACGAGCCCGCCGAACATCGCAGTGTACCAAGGCAGAGGGGAGGGAGGGGCTCCGTGGGCGGCAGTACTGTTTGACATGTTTGACATACCTGTTTAACATGTTTCTTCGTACCGAGCTGGGGGTGAGGTAGGCGAAGCGGCTTTCACGCGGCAGAGGTTTCTAGGACGCACAGGTTTTGTCGCGCGGGCATCGGATATCTACTGAAACTGGCGAGTTTACAGTCATAACCCCTGAGTAGTCTGCGGAGACGGAACTTGCGAGTGCAAGCTTCTGCATAGTGGAAAAGTGGCAGCCGTGCACTCCATTGGTCCGGACATTTTAGGTGAACAGAATAGTTGCGCGTCAACGTGTTGCAACAGTTCTAAATGTTTTCCTGAAAGCTTTGTACCGATTCATGCCGTTAGTTTATTTTACCCATTGTATGTTCCGTTGTGATCATTCCCACATTTTCGTTTCCGCCGGGTTTATTATAGCATGTATTACTGCACATTTTTTAGATTTTTCTGTTCGTAAATACCCACGTGGTGGTATTTGTTGTATACGTTGCGGCAGATGAACTAATCGCTCCTAGCAAAGCTGTTTTGGTTCGTGTGACTTTCATGTTTGTTTTTCGTCTTGCATGAAACGCATGTTTTTCTTTTGCTCTTTAACGGTCATTTCTTGTTCGTGGTTTTCGGTTCTTTAGAAGTCGTTGGTTTCTCCCCACATACCCTCCGTTTCGGATTCTGCATGCAGAAACATATTACCGTATCCTAATATTCACTTATGTTGTTTTACTTGAGGATGTGTTTAATTTCTACAATTCAACTGTTTCATGGAATCGTTTAAGAAACCTTTCAAGCTTCAGCTGCTCCACCATATAATAGGCACGTAAACCATAACGTGTCGCACAGTTTTAGGCGTATGTTTTCTGGTCCCTCTTCTTTTTGCTTATGGTGCTTATGCATTTAGTTTTCTCGAGGCTGATCGTATACAGTGGACTTCAAACTTGGAGTGAACATTTCTTTGTTTAGTTTTTCAGAACTTTCTTTTCAATCCCTTCTAATGTCTCTTGAATTCACAAATACAAAGTCACAAGGAAGACATTGTGCTTATTTATGTGAGTGTGTGTGTTCGAAAGACACGTTTCGGCATTAACATAGAGTGCATTGACCATTTATGTCTGTTTTACGCTATCGTCATTACGACCAAGTGTGAACATCAATTCATTTCCCAACCTGGCAATACATACATGCATACTAGGTACAAAATGAAGCTATAATTCCGAGAATTTATTGGGTACTCCTGCTTTTTGCCTAGAGCCAGAAGTTTCGGCAAAACAAATTTAAGTGCGTGCATGCTATCGCTGGGAGTTTAAGTAACAGCCAATAAAAAAGGTGGGGAAGATATTGGATCAGCCAATAAAGAAGATTGGCAAGAAATGCTGGCCCATCCAACGAGGAATTCTGGCAAAAATTGATAGAACAGCCATCAATAAAGGCTGGAAAAAACGGTCCGAGCTACCATTGTTTATACAAGCTTACCAATACTGAAAATGCAAACGATGGACATTGTTGGTCAAAGCCATTTTTCCCAATTTTTTCAACGTTTGCCCTCTGGTATCCAGCATTGGACTAATCTAGGTTAAAGTGTAGCACGGGCCCAGAAATCCAATGTAGTTCCAATATTGTACCCAATGTTTTCCAACGTTGCGCGAAGGTCACTTCAATGTTGTGCTGCCCGTGGCACAATGCGAAGGAGATAGCAAAAAGTTACGACGTTGGCGCAGTTTTTTTTGGCCCCGAACAAACTTGCCTGTCTTTGCCCTCGCATAACTGCAGCAGGCGAAACAAGCCGAGGCTGCCAGAGGCGGCACACTTGGGCCTTGACCTACGTCAAATGCGCCTCGGCAGTGCTATACCAGTTACCCCTATCCTGGGAAAGAAGCTACATCGGGCAAACCACAAGGTGCTTGAATGTTCGGTTTAGAGAACACGAATTAAACATTGAGAAGAAAGAACTCGTGCATTTGCCTGATCATGTAAGCTCCTGCAGCTGTGAGGCATTGTTTCGGAAGGGAAGGATTCTCGAAAAGGTCACAATGAATAGGTCCACTTAATATTGTAGGCATGCTATATACATAAGAAGGGTGATAGTTGCGCTTGCCAACCGTCTATCAATCTACTTTCAAAAAATAATAGATTCTTAGGAGAAAATTACAGATTGTTTTTTGTCAGCTTAAAAGGCCCGTGGGGTGACATAAAAATGCGAATGAGCATTATATGACATATATACTTGACGATGCTGTGAAAAAGAAAGCAGTTCTAAGTAGCGTCTGTCCTGTGTCCTTCCTCCTTAGTGTGTTCCGTTACGTTCTCGAGCTCATAATATTTGTTAAGGAAAGGGAAAGCTGTCTTGGCGGAGCTGTGGAATGCATAAATGTGTGGTGAATCGAGGGGCGGGAGATGGGTTGGGTACTCTGGACATGTGAACACATTGCATGTAGAGGTCAGCGGCACTACTGAAGTTGCACACCATCGAAAGTTTACGAACGGCTCGCGTTTCTCCGGACGCAGTGCCTTGAATGTGCCAGAACCGTGCACAATGTTGTCATACGCCAGGAGCATTCGCAAACGGTGAAACCAGGGCTGGACAGGGATACGCGAGAAAGTATTCTGAAATACAGATATCGAAATACACGGTTTGGAAGCCTACAATGCAGGTACTGAGATAAATTTGTAATTGACGTAGCGGGATATTTCAGACATACTTTTGTAAAAAGACGAAAAAAATATTCCGGTACACAGACACGGCAATACCGATAATAAAATACTTTTTTCTATATCGGGATGTACATACTCAGTAAATACATTTATTGTGCTGCGCAACACTTAAAATTTTGCAATGCATTGATTCATGTAATTTATTCATTATTTCATCCCAGTGCTCGGAGTGTCACTAAGACATTACAAAGGCAGCTTGCACTGTAGATAATTGGTAATAACGACATATGTAGAGATATCAGTTACAATAAAGATTATACTGTATCACTGCAGGCATAACACGCATTTTAACCAAAATCAACATACTTGGCAGCAACAGTATTAGCTATGCTATAAATAGCATAGTTCAAGCGAAGCACTGGGATCACTAACGAACGAATTGAGAAAAAGTATACATTTATTTAACAGACATCTGTTTTGTTCAAAAGCTTGGCGTGTTAATTTCGTTTATTCTGCAGGAGCTTCTCAAATAGGCCGTCATCGCCAAGGGTTCAAAGAACGTGCAATGCCATCAAGTATAGACCGTGCTGCACGGCCTTCACCGTTCGCCATTGCTGTCTTTTGATGTGTGCATTGGTGATGCTTTGCCCATCGTCGCCGTTCCCAAGATTGCAGAGCGTGCGACACGAGTGCTGAACCGTGCGTACTGCACAACGGGACGCCGCTTAGAGTACGGCCGGCTCGGCCACGTGATGCCAAACTGTCCAATTTTATTTTGGCTAGAGTGACTGGAAAACCTTTTCTGTGGAGTTCGCAGTAAGGGCCGCTGCAGAGCTATCCGTACACCCGTCCCGCTCGTCGCGGAACACCTGCCGCCCACAAGCGGTGAGTGAAAGAGCGGTACAGCAGCGGAACGGCACCAAATTTCCGCGTAAAAACACTTCATTGCAAACACGTCTCAGCTCACTCCCGAAAAAAAGTAAGGAGATACCCGTGCCCTGCATAGCGATACGATACGCTGGACACCGAAGTAGAGGAGAACGATGTTAGCTCGAACCGTGATCAGTTCGGTCCCTAGGCGTCTCGCATTCTCCATCTGTAAATGAACGCATCTCACAGTAACAGCACTGGTGGAAGTGCTGGGTATAAAAGAAAGATTCAGTACCAACGATCACGGAAGGTCAATACCTGGAACTGCGACGAAGCCGCAGACTGGCCGGACTATACCACCGCTTTTGATGGATGCGATTCCTGGCTGCTACAACACGTGGTCTTGGCCTGTCGGTACGTGGCACCATCACATGACGCCGCGCACTTTCGCCGAAAAAGCCGGAGAAGACGTTCAAAAGTGGCCGAACTACTACAGTCAGTTGAGTCGATACAATCGTTGGGATTCGGACACCCGGCTGGCCAACGTACCATTGTTAGTGGAAGGAACAACACTCGTGTGGTTTGAAAACCACGAAGAAAGTATAGCCACATGGTAAGATTTCGAAAATGGAATCAAGAGCTGCTTCGGGGACCCGTCTGTGAAGAAGTACACTGAACAGACCTTAATGCAGCTCGCCCATGTGCCAGGCGAGACTAGCACAACTTACATAGACGAAATATTGAAATTGTGCAGGTCTGTAGACCCCCGCATGAAAGAGGAAGGTGAAGTCGGGCATCTCCTTAAAGGAATTGCCGAGGACGTCTACAACTTCCTCATAGGCAAGGACACGCGGAGTCTGTGGCAGACGTGATCCAACATTGCCGTATGTTTGAGACACTGAGGGCAAGGCGCATTACACACAAGTTTGGTAGACGCGCGCCAAAGTGACCACCGTCGCGAGTGTTGATGTCAATCCTATAGCGTCCTGTGAACTTGCGTCAACAATAAGACAGATCGTACGAGAGGAACTTCGTAGACACGCAGCTGCCGCTGCGACTAGGGCTCGTGTGGTCGACGCCTATTTGCCTTATGACGCAACGTGTTCGTCCATCGATACCACAGTGTATGTTTACGTGCCTCGATCAAGAGCACCGGAGCAACCGACTTACGATTTACGTCGTCGCGATTATCAGCAGAACGCCTTCAACTAACCACATGCCATTGTGTCATCATGGTAAGACCAATCATGAATACGTCGAGCCAAGCCCAAGCTCTGATGATGTGCGTGAGGCGCCTGTGTGCTTCCATTGCGGTGTCCGCGGAGATGTGGCTCGATTCTGCCCTGAGTGCCGCCGTGCACAGCCATGGTACTGCGAGCAACCGCCGGCGTTTCCTCGACGGAACAGCCGGCGCCGTAGTGTTCGCTGGACACGGGACTCATACTTCGTGAGTGGCTTCCAGCAGAGCTGCTGTAGCGGCACGTCCGTTGGCAACAGCTTCCGAGAGAACGGCCGCGATGACTCGACCGCCTCCGTACGAACCTTCCCACCCCAACTGCACGCAAGCACCACTATCCATCCCCTGGTCGCCGTGTGAATTCCCCGTCGCCGGGAAACTACGTGGTGCGGCCGATGGAGATGAGGTCGCCAAAGGTTTGTCACTACACCCTAGCATGCCTCTACCAGTTTCTACGACGCAAACTACGGTCCACGTCCTCATAGACGGGACTTCCTACGATGGCTTTAATAGGCACAGGAGCAACTGTATCAATTATGAGTTTTAATTTTAAATCACGACTACGACGCAAAGTGATGTGTTGCTGGGATAACTGTACTACATTTCGTGGAGTGAGCGGTGAGTCATTGTGTCCTCTCGGAGTGTGTGCTGCTAGTGTCGCTTTGGGTCATAGAGTGTTTAAGGTTGAAGTTGTGGTTTTAGCCAGCTCCACACAAGACATAATATTGTGGACTGGTTTTCTACGAGCTCTGATTTTATACCAGCTCTGAAATTCAGAATCGTGGTTCGTATACCACAGCTTCACCACGCTGCCCAGGTGAATGTTCACGGTACCCAATTTAGTAGCATTGTGGCGACGCACTCTGTGCATGAATGCCGAGCAGCCTCCACATCGCTATCTTCCGGCCCGGCGTGATACGGCTACACGCGGCATGCACTGCGATAAGCCAACTTTACGTCACTGAAGGTGGCCACAAAAACCGAGTTGTCAGCTTGAATCAAGCCTCTTACCTTTCGCTAATCAGACGAGCGTAGCCACAGTATGCTCTTCTGCAACAACTGCTAAACGAAAAAAAAACAGTTTTTATGTTATGTTGGATTCGTCCTTTCGTAGATTCGACATCACACATCTGGTGACTCGGAACTCGAACAGACCGCACCATCATGGGCGACCCAGAAGTCCTTACCGCTCTCCGCCAGCAAGTGCAACGACTCGAACATTACCTGCAAGCCCAACAACAGGTGCTCCAGGACCAAGAGCGGAAACTTCAGGCACAGCAGCAGCGCAAGGCATGTCAACCGTTTTCCCCCAATGACTCCGGCCCACACCGCTCAGGCAACGCCCACCGAAGCTCCGTTACAGGCATTGCCACTACAGCGGCCGTTGCAGAAGTGGGCGTCGGGCTCGTCGCTGTCAAGCTTACGCCGTTTTAGGCGGATTCAATTTCAATTCAATTTAAATTTCAATTTATTTTCAATACAGAGTAACATTGTTAGTGGTATGTATTACATTCGGAGGTCCTATAGTTACGTGAACTGACGGGGGACCTCATAATACTAAAACACATGTACGTTAAGTATCAAGTGCAGCATGTTAAATAATAATACATTTATTACACTAACGGAAATGCTAGACAGAATCCAAGATTAAAAAGAATGAAAGCAAAAATGAATGAAAACTGAAAGCGACAAACAGGTAAAGAACAGGCATGGTACGTAAATCTATGATTATACAATAGTTCGTAGGAACTGACAAAAAAGTTCCAGTGAAAAACCTTCATGACGCAGGCGTCATTAATTCATAAGAACAATGTTAAAATACAATAAGATTTAACACAGAAGTAATACAATAAGAGTGAATGTAAGATATTGTTACGAGGCCGAAGTTGTTTAAGAGGCGACGTTTATTCAGGAGGCTCTGAGCCGAACAACCGGATGGAGCGAGGCCAGGGAATGAACTCCTCTTCTTTCTCTTCTTCTCTATCCTCCACCTACCAGAAGCGCCGTGACATTCCTCCCCGCGCAGACGAAGCCCGCCGGGCGAGTCAGTTGGCGCCTCGTTGGGTGTATGGTTTAAGCAAGGCGACATGCGTTACCTGAGTCCGGGCCGAACGTCGGCCAGTAGCGGTGAGGCGGGCGATCGTGTAATTCGCCTCACTCAGGTGGTCAGTAATCACAAACGGGCCATCATAAGTTGCTAAAAGTTTCGTGCCTAGACCGCGTTTCCGCGCTGCGGTCCACAACAACACGAGGTCACCAGCTACATAGGTAGCGGGGTGGTGTCGGCAGTCGTATCTGGCCTTTGATGAGTCTTGAGCAGCGAGTGTCTGTAGACGAGCAAGCTGACGAGCCTCTTCGGCACGATAGAGAATCTCTGTCATGGAAGAGTCATCAGTAGACGACAAAGCAAGGATGGTGTCCAGCATATGACGTGGTGGACGGGCATAGAGGAGAAAGAAGGGACTATAGCAAGTCGTCTCGTGCCTCGCTGTGTTGAACGCATGCGTTATAAACGGTAGAATCTCATCCCAGTTTTTGTGGTCTGATGCAAGCATAAAATGTATGGTTGGTACGCTCTGTGAGCCCATTCGTTTACGGGTGGTAGGGAGTGGAATGCCGAAAGGTACAAGCACATAAGCGTAGGAGCTGCTCCACCACGTCCGCATTAAACTGACTTGCACGGTCGCTGATTATGACTCGAGGTGGTCCGTGCCTAAGAATAACAGAACGCAGCAAGAAAAGGGTGACGGCGGTGGCCGTGGCAGATGGAATAGCGGCCGTCTCGCAGTACCAGGTGAGACGGTCAACGCACACGACATGCAACGGTTTCCTGCGGTCGATCGTGGGAAAGGACCTAGCAGATCAATGCCAACTTGCTCAAAGGGGGAACTTGGAGGTGATACAGGCTACAGTTGACCGGTGGGAGCTTTCGTGGGATGCTTATAACGCTGACAAGTGGGGCAGCTGGCAACGTACTGTTCGGTGGTTTGACGCATCCTCGGCCAATAAAAACGTTCCTTGGCCCTGTACAGTGTTCTTGTTGATCCCAGATGACCTGAAGTAGGATCATCATGCATGGCTAGCAGGACAGAAGTGCGGAGGCTTTCCGGAACCACCAGCAGGAATTGTGCACCAGTTGATGTGTAGTTCTTGTACAATAAGCCGTCGCGAACACAAAAACGACGAGGCGGCATAGAACTTTCCGTGGCTTGAAAGCATGACTGCAAACTGGGGTTCTTGCGCTGCTCAGCTTTAAACTTGTCCAGGTCGGGAAAAGCAGGTGTGAGGGCAGCTAGGTAGTTGTCAAAATTGTCTGCATCGCACTCTGTGGACGGCAGTGACATCTTCGAAAGACAATCTGCATCAGCGTGACGCCGACCAGTCTTGTACGATACAGCGAAGTCGTACTCTTGTAGTCTGAGGGCCCAGCGTGCAAGTCGGCCAGATGGATCGCGCAGATTTACAAGCCAGCAGAGGGAGTGGTGGTCCGTAACAATCTTGAAGTGTCGACCGTATAAGTAAGAACGAAACCTCTGAACTGCAAAGACGACGGCAAGGCATTCCTGCTCGGTTACGGTGTAGTTACACTCAGGCTTGCTTACTGAGCGGCTGGCATAAGCGACAATGTGTTCTTTCTCAGCGTGTCGGTGGACGGGTACGGCACCGATACCCACATCGCTAGCATCTGTGTGACCTTCGGTCGGTGCTAAGGAGTCAAAGTGTCGTCGAAGTGGCTGTGACGTCAAAAGAAACTTGAGCTGCCGAAAAGAAGCGTCGCACTCGGCAGTCCAGTGAAACGGTGCATCTTTTCCGAGAAGGCACGTAAGTGGGTAAGCAACCTCAGCAAATCGATTAATAAAGCGGCGGAAGTAGGAACACAGTCCCAAGAAACTGCGCAGCTGCTTCACGGAACGCGGTCGTTGGAACGCCTCGACTGCCTTCGTCTTCTGTGGATCAGCTCGTGTAGCGTCTTTATCCACAAGATGACCTAAAACTAAAGCTTGCCGCTCACCGAAATGGCATTTTTTTTTAATTCAAGACTAATCCAGCATTCTTGATACAGGTAAGGACAACATCCAGACGCTTATTGTATTCACTGAATGTGCGACCAAAAATGACAATGTCGTCGAGGTAGCACATACAAATTTCCCACTTCATGCTGCGCAGAATCGCGTCCCTGAACCGTTCGAACGTTGCGGGCGCGTTGCAAAGCTCGAATGGCATTACATTAAACTCGTAGAGTCCATCAGGGGTCGCAAACGCCGCTTTTTCTTTGTCCGCCGGGTCCATTGGGATCTGCCAATATCCCGACCGCAAATCCGCCGCCGAAATATACAATGCTGAGTGCAGGCAGTCGATGGCGTCGTCAATACAAGGAAGCGGATAGACCTCCTTTTTAGTGAACGCATTGAGGCGTCGATAGTCCAAGCAGAACCTCCATGTCCCATCTTTATTCTTCACGAGTATCACTGGCGCCGCCCAAGGACTACTTGATTCCTGAATTACTCCCTTTTCTTACATTTCGTGAACCTGCTCATTAATGATCTTTCTTTCCGACGGGGAAACCCGATAACGCTTTTGCCTGATCGGATGTGCCGTGCCCGTATTGATTCTGCGGCATGTGCGAGACGCTGGGATCGTGGAAGCATTGGCGTTTTGCGCGAAGTCGAACACAGGTAGGTGCCTTGAAAGCACAGTGGCCAAAGTATTGCGCTCACTCGTGCTAAGCGATTGATTGATTGATCATTCGAACAACACTCGAATTGGTAGCCCCAATGCTTGTCTCTTTACTGAGAGCAGCTCCGTCTGTAACCGTGGCCACGGCGAAAAATTCATCTTGTCTGAAGGCGGCGAGTTTCAAGCCGTCAGGAAGTATAGCAGGTTCCGGAGAGTAGTTCACTGTCCACAAACCAGCGTGCCCGTGTTCTTAATAGAATGCTTTGTGGGGCGCGTTGGTTCAATGATGAATACATTTGAGTGCAAAAAAGGGCGACACACAGGAAAAGAAGACGACTACACGAGCGCTCACGCAAAACGTTGGATCCTGCCATTTCCCCGTACTTATTGTAGCAGGCGACACGAAGGAAGTCGTTGAGCAACCTCGCTTGCCTTCCAAGCTCAGAGCGGATAATGCGGCACACCATCTTTGCATGGTTCGGTGGAGGTTTCATTAAACCAAACAGTCCGAGCACTTCATTGGGCACAAGTCTTTTCCTAAGGCAGTAGCCGATGAACCTGATGCGACACGAAGCAACAGCAATGCGGCTTACCAAAAAAGCTGGATCGCTGATGAGTGAAGCAACATAAAAAACAGGGCCCACTGTAGAAGAAAGCTAATTTAAGAGAATGCTTTGTTGGGCGCGTTGGTCAATGATGAATACATTTGAGCACAATGTCAGCGATCCAGCTTTTTTGGTAAGCCACATTGCCGTTGCTTCGTGTCGCATCAGGTACATCGGCTACTGCCTAGGAAAACACTTGTGCCCAATGAAGTGCTCGGACTGTTTGGTTTAATGAAATCTTCCCCGAACCATGCAAAGAGGGTGTGGCGCACTATCCGCTCTGAGCTTGGAAGGCAAGCGAGGTTGCTCAACGACTTCCTTCGTGTCGCCTGCTACAATAAGTACGGGGAAATGGCAGGATTTAACGTTTTGCGTGAGCGCTCGTGCAGTCGTTTTCTTTTCCTGTGTGTCGTCCTTTTTTGTGCCCGTATTCCACTGGGACAAGGCAGTGCGAGATGACAATGTTCTTTTTAGCGCAGGTTAAATGAATAGGCTCCAATGTGGTTTCAAACATTTCCGCTGGAAAGCTGGTGCAAGCAACTAGAACACAGACAGCTGATAAGGCAGGCACGACGGTATCTTCGCAGATAGAAAAGGTGCTCTCGTGATAGGGATTGCTGTTCTCCAGGAGTCAAGAAGGAAGGTCGCCGCGTACTAACAATTCGCCACTTGGCAATGTTTTGTTTCGTGGGGTTTTACGTCCCAAAACCAGTTCTGATTATGAGAGACGCCGTAGTGGAGGGCTCCGGAAATTTCGACCACCTGGGGTTCTTTAACGTGCACTGACATCGCACAGCACACGGGGCTCAACATTTCGCCTCCATCGAAATGCAGCCGCCGCGGCCGGGATTCGATCCCGCGACCCTCGGATCAGCAGCCGAGTACCTTAGCCACTAGACCACCGTGGCGGGGCGCCACTTGGCAATCAACTAACTCCACACTGCTTCAGAAAGTCAATACCTAAGATGACGTCGTGCGTGCATCGAGAGATGACCAAGAATTCGGTAGCAAATATCGACCACCCAAGAGCACATCAACAGTACACGTGCCAACGGGACGCAGCGTTTCACCACCGACTCCTACAAACATTCCCGCCTGATCCCACCGAAACATTACTTTGCGACTTAGTGCCTGTTTAAAGACGAGGCTCATCACAGAAATAGTCACACCAGTGTCTACTAAAGCAATTGTGGGCACCCCATCAACAAGCACACGCACCTTGTTCTTCATCATCAAAACGGGAGGAGGTATATCTTCGTGCAGCGAATTCGCAGCGGCCTCACCCTATTGGTCGCGCTTGTTAGTTTCCCGGAGGTGGGGACGGCAAGCGCCGCTGTGCAGACGGAGAGCGGCGTGGCCGAGGCGCTGACGGTGGAGTCAAGCTCCGATCGGAGGCGGGTGAAACGTTTCGCAAACTTCTTTGCCAGAAGTTATTGTCCGGTGTCGCGTGGGCTGGCCATCGTGCTCCCGGGTCCCGTCGGTCATTTCGCCAAAATCCGCTAGCAGGCCGCCCGGATCGAGGTGGCTGTCGGTGTGCGCAGAACCGTGCTATGTGGGCAGGTGCGCCACAGTTGTAGCACATAGTAGAAGGCGGGCATCGACGCACAAACAGCTCTTCAAAGTAGACAGGTGCGTCAGGATAAGAACCACGGCCAACATCTCTGGCCTCCTCATAATAATCCGTCCGGCGTCGTCGGTAACGGCTGTTGAAGTCGCAGCGCTGCTGGCGATCGGGTCTCGTCGAGGGGGTCTACACTGAACTATGGGGTTCTTTGTAGAAGTCGACGTCCGCAGCATTCACTGATTCCCATCCAGGAGCAGGCCGCGCACACACGGCGTCTTGCGGAGGGCACGCGGCTGCAGCGAATCGTGATGTGGATGACACCATTTCATCACGTCGAAGCAGCTCCTCACGGACGATTTGGCGTATTGTCGAAGCCAAGTCTGTCGACGAGACCCCATCTGACGATGAGCTCACGTCAACACTTGCTGCCGTCGTGACGTTGGCCAACCTACCAAACTTGGTTGTTATTCGTCGTGTCTTCAACGTCTCGAAGATACGACAATGTCGGATGACGACAGACTCCGAATTCAAATTGTCCTTGTCAATGAGAAAGTGGTAGACGTCTTCGGCGATCCCGTTCAGTAAATGGCCGACCTTATCCCCTTCGGACATGCGCGGATTCACCAACTTTGTAAGCCTCAGTATCTCTTCAATGTACGCTGTGCAAGTTTCGCCAGCAAGCTGGGCCCTTTGGGCGAGAGTCAGCTCGGCCCGCTTTTTCTTTGCAAAGGTATCGCCCCAAAGCAGTTCCTCAGCTCTTCAGCAAATGTGTCCCAGGTCGTCAAAGTAACCTCGTGGTTCTCGTACCAGACGAGTGCGGTGTCATTTATCGAGAATACTACATTCGTCAGCCGTGTATCTAAATCCCATTTGTTGCTTTTACTCACGCGTTCGTAGTGAGTTAGCCATACGTTCACGTCTTCGCCAGGTTTTCTTCCGAAGGGGCGTGGTTCCCTGTGAGGCTGTGACGGGACAGCAGGCGTCGATGTCGAAGCGTCCGCGGTGGTGGACATATCAAGTGGCAACGGCAGAAGACCGGCAAGGCGACGGCTGCGGTGAAGGCAAGACAGCAGGGCTTCCGTGTTCGGCCGTCGTACCAAGCACGTTCCATCAAGGTGTTACGAGGCAGAAGTTGTTTAAGAGGCGACGTTTATTCAGGAGGCACTGAGCCGAACAACCCGATGGAGCCGAATGAACTCTTCTTTCTCTTCTTCTGTATCCTCCACCTTGCTTTCCAGAAGCGCCGTGACAATATTATACATGTAAAAGTATTATACTATCGCCCGAGGTATGTTTCGCCCATGTCGAGGCCCAGTTCTCCCTGGCATGTATCACATAGACTGGACCCGCTACGATTACGTCGTCGCCCACCTGCACGCCCGCCACGCCAGCGAAGTCAGGATATCCTTGCCATTCCACCAATGGCCATCTTTTACGAACACCTGAAGACCGAACTCATGCGCTGCGTGTCTCCAAAGACCAGAAGGTGCAACAACTTCAGTCAGCGCTGACTGAAGTTGTTGCGCGCGGGACTTGCCGAGCGCTAACCTTCTCAGTTCCTGTGCCACATGTGCGCTCTCGCAGGCACCATGGAAATCCAGGATGCCTTCCTGCGAGCACTTTGGCTCCAACGACTCCCGCCGCACGTCCAGGCAATTCTGGAGGCACAGTTAAGGTTCCCTGTCGACCAGCTTGCCGACATCGCTGAGCGCGTCACCGAGGTCTCCTCGCCGCAGTTGTCGCCCGCCATCCAGTCTGTCGTCATACCACTGAACACCTCGGACATTGCGCGCCGTATCGACGATATCAATCGACTGCTCACCTCCATGCATCGACGCCCGGACGAACGCCTTCCGACGCACCGACGCTGCCACTCGCAAAGCCGTGCCCGTAACGCCACTTCGTCACAGCAGCCTGACAATAGCTCATGTTACTACCATCGTCGTTTCGCAGACAGAGCCCGGCAACATCGGCCCCCCTCCAGCTCGCGGCACGAGGGAAACACCAACGGTAGCTCGTAGAGATGACCGCAAGCTGCCAAACTATAGGCCGTCGAATCTTTGTCATCGATCACGAAGCAACAGTTCTTTGTCGACAGCGGTTTCGACATTTGGTGCTACCCACGAGCCCATTTTCAATGTTCTCCTCCGCCTACGTCTTTTGAGCTCAGCGCGGCGAACCGGTCCGCAATAAAACACCTACGACTCCCTCCGCCTCCACATCCGGTTTAAAAACCTACGCCGTGACCTCCAATGGTATTGCGTCATCGCCGACGTCACCGAGCCAATCATCAGCTCAGACCTTCTGGCACACTACAACCTCCTTCCGGACTGCCGTAACGACCGCTTCATCGATGTGACAACGCGACGATCGTCGCCAGGCCAGCGAACGACCACCCATCAGCCAAGCATCACGATGCTTAGTCTCGAAAATAATTGGCCGCACCTGGACATCCTCGCCGAATTTCCCGGTTTGACTCATCCCAGCAGATCGCCACGCAACGTGCACTATATCCGGACGTCTTCAGGCCCCCGGTTTTTGCCGCACCCGTCGTTTGCCCCGGACCGCATGCGCCTAGATAAAGCAGAGTTCGAGGTCATGCTCAGCGAAGGAATCGCCCGCCGCTCCGACGGCCCATGGGCCTCGCCCCTTCACCTTGTCCCAAAGAAGACCGAAGGCCTGCGGCCCTGTGGGGACTACCGTGCCCTCAACGCACGCACCAACCCGGACAGGTATCCAGTCCACCACACACAGGACTTCGCCCATCGCATCCACGGCTGCCACATCTCCGTGCTAGACTTGGTGAAGGCCTACACGCAGATACCCCCTTTGGCTTGTTCGAGTTTCTCTTCATGAGCTTTGGCCTAAGGAGCCGGCCAAAGCTTTCAGCGCTTTATCGACGAAGGCGTCCGCGGCCTCGACTTCTGCTTCGTCGAGCTTGACGACATGATGGTATTTTCCTGTAACTGCGATAAACACCACAGGCACCTTCATTTACTGTTCCACCGCCTAGATAACAACGGCCGGCTAGTCAACCTACAGAAGAGCACGCTCGGCGCTTCCACCGTATATTTCCTTGGCCGCAAAGTTTCATCACAAGGAACTCAACCCTTTTTTGAAAAGAATCGTAGCACAAGGTTAGGGGACACAAGGAGAACACGGAGAACACACACACATAGCGCTGTTCTCCTTGTGTCCCGTTACCTTGTGCTACCATAGTTTTCAAAAAATACCATACCAACAAGCCCGCCTTGCAACTTTACTTGAACTCAACCCTTGCTTCACCGTATCTCCGACTTGGAGAACTGCCCTCAACCCACAACAGCTAAAGATCTTCGCCGTTCCCTCGGCATACCCAACTCTTACAGGCGTTTGTTGCCGCTAGAGGTGGCGTCTATTGGGCCGTGTCGGCTTGCATGGTCGACTGCAGCGTGCGGGACCGAAGTTCCAGGGTGCCCGGGAGATGGTTACCCAGCACGATGCATCAAATGTAAAGAGGTTTATTTGACAAGCAGGCGGTAGCTCGAAAAGTACCCAGGGGGATCAAAATGGAGTCACTCGAACGCCAGACTCTTGCCACCTGCTCGTGAGGATGATCGTTGACCTCGGGATGTCGTTCTCTTTCGTTCATTACACTAATAACGAACACGTGGACAAAGCGGAGGAGTTCAGCCATAGAGTTTCCTACTAAAATACTAGAGGGAAAACTGGCGCTAGTGTCTATGGGAGTTTCAAACAAGGCGGTTGAGCCAGCATGGGAATGATGGGTATGACATGGATTTGCCTAGTCTTCGTTGTTCTGGCTTCATATGGCTTTGCTACTTCAAAAAATAGGTCTTTTACAAAAGAATATTGCACTAAAACGGAAGGTTTTGGAATTACCGTGTGCGTGCGCAGGTGCTAGTTGCTTTGTCGCGGTTAGAAAAATATTGAACGCACTGAAATTTAGCAATATTGTGCGATATGGCAGGGTTGCCTCCTGTGCTTGTGCCCAGATTCAGCAGCGTCCATACAGGTTAAAGTTCCTGACGTAGTTGTGTTCTAAATTAAAATAAAGATTTTTGCTTTTTTACGTGACGTGCTGACATTTTCAAGAATGTAAAAGGTAGATGTGTCTTCTAAATATAACAAACGGGCTTTCGCTCGCTTCGTTTAGTGCAGGGCAAGTGCTCCACAGTAATTTTTCAAACTATGTGCATGGGTCAAGCCATTGCTCGAGGGCGTAGCGGGAGCGCAGTATCGCCCATCGCTTGGTGGTTGGTTTTGTGAAAAAAAAACGTGATGTTAAAAAATTGGCCGCGTATCTCCGTGCTTCGCTGCAAATGCCGTCGAAAGACGATAGCCTTCTACCGGCCGTACTACATGAGTCCCGTTTCGCGTGTTTCTATTCCCCCCGAGGAGTTGCGCAAGCGAGAGGGAAAACGAATAGACGCGAGGAGAGAAAGGGACCGGCCGGAGTGGCGGGCGGCCGGTCCCTGCCTTCCGTTCGGCACGAGCGCGAGATAAGGGCGCCATCTGGCCATGGTTACGGGAAACGCAAGAAGCTTGCCTAGTACAGGAAACGTCCGCTTTTGAGCATCCTAACAAGCACTAGGGTCTTTAGAATTACGCATCTATGTATTTTCTACTAAAGGAACACACCGTCCAATACATACGTATTGATGTTGCGCCTCAGATATGCGTAATATTTGCTTTTTGGCCGACTGTGTTCAGAAGTATGAAGGTAGCCACCAGTTCAAGCTGGGTGGTCATTGAGGAAGGGGTTCACCTTTCGCAGCAGGACAGACACACAAACCAACACACACACACACGCACACACACAGACAGACAGAGAGACAGACAGACCAAAATTTCTGCGTTGAAGTATCCCAAGAAAGACTATCGTCTTTAAAAAGAACCGTGCCCTTAAATTCCATCGGAAGCTGCGCCTGAGCTTTGATCTGAGCTGACTTTTCCAGCGTCGTCCGCAGGCGCGTCTGCCTATCGCGCACTGGGCGTCCACTAAGCACGATAACTGTGCACTTGCTTGGCGCGTTCGGTCGGCGTTGAATTAATCAGACACCCGAATTCAAATGCCGTAGTACAAGATATACGAACAGCCTTTTGACAAGGGCTGTATGTCAGCCGTGAAAGCGACCCTACGGTTGCAGATTCTATCGCACCTGGTGTAAGAGAAAAGAAAAAAAGGTACAGCAAAACAGCATCGATAAGGTTCGCGAGACGCAGCACGAATATTTCTAAAGTTGGGTAAAATACCTTTGCAAATAATATGTGTAGCCCTCCATGAACAAACACAACAACGAAACGCTGCATGGCACCTCATCATTGCAAACGACTTTGGTACATGCGACAGTCTGATGATCTCTAGCAGAGGGTACACTACAGCCGCTGCCATCGTTGCGTAATGAAAAGGTGTAGTAACGTCATTCGCGTCACTGAAGTTAAAAAACACGAATAAAAAAATCCACCAATACGTTTGAAGCCGCAGGCACGAAGACTAGACAAATCCATGTCATACCCATCATTCCCATGTCAGCTTCAAGATCGCAGCGCCAGTTTTCCCTCCAGTATTTTAGTATGAAACTCTATGAGTTCAGCCTCCTTTAGTCCACCATGTTTATTGGAGACCCATCCAAAAAGACGTATGGTGTGATGAACTGTGGTGTGGAGTGCATTTGGTGTATATTTGTTGAGGCGGTTGTTTTCAACGTGAGACCAAGCTCCCGGGGCCTGTCTACTTTGGTAACAGGAGTGTTGTTGAGAATAATCTGTGTGTTAGGTACCTGTATTTCGGCCCCTTAAGGGGTATAAACCCCCTTGGAAAATTCCGTTAAGACGCACTATTTACGGGACACAGAATCTTTGCCACACATTGCGATCTACTTTAAACGCGCACTACAAACAAGACTGTTTGAACACAACCACTTACTAGCTTGTTTTTATGTAACATTGTTTTATGACTACACATGTGTTGCTTCTTAAGCCTCTTTTCCAATTGCGACATGATTTCATTAAGCTTACCAAGACACCTTGTCTAGGTTTATTATTTTTAGTATGCCAGAATCATGACAATACATGCCTAAGATTATTTCCCCACGAGTACGTATTCCATATGTTTCTTTCGATTACCAATTTACCTATTTAATGTATTTGTAATGCGTTTTTTTGTTTTTCTATTGTATTTTTCCTGTTTGCACATTTATCCTGTCATTGATGCTACAGGGTGGACGGTGTTTAGCCAAGCGGCAGCACCCGCAGCTCTATCGCCGTCTTCCCTTTTTTCACCGTTGTACATGATTTGGTGACAAAATAAAAAAAATCATTGATTGATTGGTTGATTGATTGATTGATTCATGGAAGGAGAAGAATCCCAGATTCTTAAGGGGAGCATGTGAGATTCATAGCCCCCGCATGAGCCGCGACCGTGGTGGCCGCGGCCTACGGAGTGCTCTGAATCTTCCCATCGGAGCCGCGAGTCGTCCAAAGAGCGCTGTCGTCGGCGTACAGCGAGAAATTGAGATCCGGTCTAGACCTCAATGTTCGCGCCAACGGCATCGTTGACAGACTGACAAGGGGAGAGCACCGAGGCTTGGGGAGGAGCGAAGCTGCCCAAATTGTACGAGGCGGATTTTTCTATACCTATATGTAAGGTTGCGGTTCGGTTAATTCAGAAGGTAGCTATGTAGTCATACATCTTTCCGCCAACTGCAATCAGAATGAGCTCTCGAAGGATGGCAGTATGAGCAACGATGTTGAAGGCCCCGTGGAGGTCCAGACTGAGTATTGCTTGGGTATGTAGAGTGTGACTGGGTGTAATGATGTCATGCTTCAGTCGAAACATATCTTGGCACGAGAGGTTTCCACAAACCCACCATTCCTGATGGACAAAAATTGTTCTCTTCCATGTGCTTATTAAGTCGGTTGAGCATGACGTGTTCAGTTGTTTTAAAGAGACAAGAGGTTAGTGATGTAGGCCTGAGATTTGAGGGTGGTCAGTGGCTTGTTTGGCATTCGGATGAAAATTACCTTGGCATCCTTCCACGAACATGGAACCGTGGCAGGGTCAAAACAGCGATGCGTTGGTCGCCAGATGCGTTGCAGAAGACGAACGGTCCATGTGTCTGGGCGAGTGCGTTGACTGTATCAACAGGACTGCATGTAAATCGAGAGTTCAAGGCAAGCTGAAACCTGTAGTAGACTATTTGGTGTCTGAAGATTTAAGAGCTGTGGTGTCTGATAAAGAAGGGTGCTTCGTAATTGTGCCAGGCGAGATGTTTTCCCAGAAACGTTTTGAGGCTATTGAAAGGAACTTTACGCCGATTAAGGACAAGGTCTCTTAAGCGAAGAGCCCCTAAGCTGCTCGATAGCCTGCATTTGGAAAGTCTGGCGTCTAAGGGAAAAGATGGTAAGAAACTACAATTATAAGTTTTTTTCTGCAAGAATACATAAACCAGGCATAACGTTTAGGACTATTTTTTCCGAAGCGGACACGTGGCAGCTTGTCTTGTCTGAATGCCTTCAGGCACATTTGTCTACATTGAAGTTTGAAGACCCATTCCTGGTCCCACACTCTGTAGCCGATGTAAAAGTGTTGAAGAAACAAGATTTCCGGGAACATTTGGCCTTGAGTATACATGTGACAGACTTATATTACTCACTGTCCCATAACCAGTGGGTGAAATGTGTTAAATCGTTTATTTATGAGAATGATGAATCTGGGTCAAGGAAAGAGTGCGGTGTTTTTTAAATCTTTTTTGGAAGTGTTATCGACGTATTGCAGGTCCACTATCGTAGGGTGGGATAACATGTTTTTGCAGCGCAGGCGCCTATATATGGGTTCCAAAGTTGCTCCTGTTGTTAGCAACATTTTGGTACTTTTGTAGATAGGGCTGTGAATGCAAGGTTACAGAATGTGGTTAGTTTACAGATATGTAGATGACTACTTGGTCGTAATAAGAGGTGATGACTTTTCACAGTTATCTGGATCGGTTCTTCAGGCTTTCGAAGAATGTGGTTATGGGTTAAAATTCACTATGGTGTTGCCTTGTGAGAACAAACTACAATTTGTAGATTTACAATTAATGTTATGAGGTAATCATGTGTCTTGGCGGTATAATCCTAGGACAGGGAAGCCTCTCCTTGATTAGGGGTCAGGTCACTCGAAGTTAATAAAAAATGGCGTGGCCTTCACTTGCGTGCGCGCTGCTCTGACGCGCTCGTGCCGTGAGACAATGTTAGATAGTTTTTAGATCAGGTTAACATATTAAGGAAGGGAAGAAGTACCCAAGAGAAAGCTGCCGTGATTCCTTACGTTCATAAGATGTCACATGGTCTTAAGAAGGTACCAAGGCGTTTTGGGGTTAAGGTGGCATTTTCTGCGCCCGTCATGACCGGTACCATATGTGCAACTGCGAAAAAGAAGTTTGAGAGCATGAGTAACAAAAAACAAGGAGGGCGTGAGATTAAGCATGAAGAAGATAATTGTGTCGTTCCTTGTGCCACTAATGTAGTTTATAATATTCCGTTGTCCTGTGGTGCATCTTACATCGGCCAAACAGGCCGATGCCTGAACCAACGCCTCCTACAAAACAATGCCTGGAGCGTGAGCCGCGAACGCGCTGCCCTACCCTCTGATTTTACCCTCCCCCGCCGGTACGGAGGCAAGTGCCTCTGGCGGTCGCTCTTGTAAACACGCCGACACGTGGCCACCGGGAGCCGAGAGGATGCTGCTGTGGTTATGTGCCTGAATAACTATATCATGCGAGTAACCCTACGGGGCATCTTGTCGCTGGTCGGTTTGTTTTAGTAGAATGTTTTGCTGCAAACCAGCAGGTAGGTTTCAACGCGTTTCAACGCGGCGGCGTCTGCTATGAAACAACCGCCGGCGGAGAGCCCGGGCTATCCGCCGGCGGTAACGACAGCGCGCAGGCCGGCTGCTCCCAGCTACGCGATTCGCTACGCCTGTGATGTCACGGGACCAGGCGGTCCGGAGGCGAGCGCTCTCGCACGGTGCCTGGTCGGAACACGCGGCAGGGAGCTCCGTATGGTAAAAAGAGCGATATCCCAGGCATGTTTACTAGGAGGCGTTGCCTGGATATGAGATCAAATGAGCACAGGTCAGCAGTAAAGAAAGAATCGGTCCTTGTTTGTGCGTGCTGTTTCAACACGACAGTATACCAACTCGCTCAACTTGCTACTGCGCTCCAGTAATTGAAGTAATCCGTGATAGCCGTAATTGAGCGACCGCCTAGATTTCGGAGTACCTTATTGGTGAAAGTACGCATTTAGCATTGACCTAGTGAGGTGTTTAATGCAGATAGTAAAGGTGAATCGACCAGCCTTCCAAGCGGAGCGAGCGCGCGCACCAACAACTGTCCTCGTCCTCGTCTATTTCTGGCTCTCCTATCTGCGCCCTATTTATGTTACAATTACTTCCCCGCTGAAGAGGAGCCATCCTGGCGACCTAAGAAATAGGTACAACTGGCGGATCATAGTGCGGCTTCAGGCGGTCGACATGAACAGTTTCGCGGCCCCGATGACGGCGGTCTGTGGATGGGTCGACAGGCTCAATAATATAGTGGACTGGAGATGGTTGACGTAGGACACGGTGAGGACGGTGATACTTAGGCAGTAGCTTCGCGGAAAGGCCCCGAGCGGACGAAGGAACGCGAAGCCACAATAATGCTCCTGGCGAATATGACCGAGAAGGCAGGTTTTCATTATGACGGTCCTTCTGTCGCACTTGGTCTTGAGCGGTAAATGAACGAGCGAGCTGTCGGTAATCTTCGGCATACGTGGCGACTTCCGATAGGGACGTGGATTCTGACACGTCCCGGCTATACAGAAGAATAGTGTGCATAAATGACGAAGGTTCGCGGCCGTAGGGAAGAAGGGAGAGAAGCCTGTTGTGGCGGTGTTTTAGGCGTACGTAACAAACGGTAATATGCGATCCGAATTGGTATTGTCAGCGGACACGTACATGAAGAGCATGTCGCCCAGCGTCCGACTAAAGCGCTCAGTCATTTCGTTGGTTTGTCGATGGTGTGCGGTGGTTGTCCGGTGCACAACGTTGCATCACGCAAGAGGGCTCCGACGGCTTCACAGAGGAACGTACGTCCGCGATCGCTGAGTAGCTCATGAGGTGCGCCGTGGCGAAGAACAAGTTTGTGAAGGATGAATAAGCTGACTTCACGTGCTGTGGCCTCTGGCAGCGCGGCAGTTTCAGCATAGCGCGTCAGGTGGTCAATACCGACAATCACCCAGTGGTTCCCGTCAGGTGTGTACGGAAGGGGACCATACAAGTCAATTCTGATACGGTCAAAAGGTCGGGAGGGGCACGGAAGTGACTGAAGTGGTCCAGTCCAGTGATGGTGTTAGGTGAGCTCTTCCGACGTTGGCACTGGGAGCATGAAGATACGTACTGTCGGACAAAGCGGTACATTCCACGCCAGTAGTAGCGCAGCCGGAGGCGTGCATATGTTTTGACTACACCGGCGTGGGCACACTGTGGGTCCGCGTGAAAGGAGGCGCAGATATCGGCCCGTATATGGCGAGGGATTACTAGCAACCATTTGCACCCATCAGATAAGTAGTTGTGGCGGTACAGAAGGCCATCACGGACGGTGAAATGCTGAGCTGTGCGCCGCAGTGAAAGGGTGGCGGTACGTGGGGACGGATGAGATAGGTACTCAATTATAGAGACTATCCAAAGGTCCTGGCAGCTCGGACGGCATGTCAGCGTATGCAAGCGACACCAAAGCTGGAAGCAGACGCAGCTGGAAGCAGACGCAGCGCCATCCTCACGGGGAAGTGGAGAGCGGGAAAGAGCGTCGGCATCTGAATGTTTGCGGCCCTACCTGTAGACGACACGGATGTCATAGTCTTGCAGACGTAGTGCCCAACGGGCTAAGCGGCCAGATGGATCCTTCAGCGATGTTAACCAGCGCAGGGCGTGGTGATCAGTCACATGTCAAACGGACGGCCATATACATAAGGCCGAAATTTTGTGATTGCCCAAACGATGGCCAGACACTCTTTTTCCGTGATCGAATAATTTGCTTCAGCTCTGGTGAGCTTTCGGCTGGCGTAGGAGACTACATACTCGTCGAAACCAGGCGTGTGTTCCAATACTCATGGTAGAAGAGAAGCTCAGGGGAAGATGGATGCTTGAATCAATGAACAAATCGCAAGATACGATTTAGAACAGGGAATGTCGCAGGAGCCAACGTTTCGACAAGCGGAGACTTCGTCAGGGCGGCAACTGCCTTCTCCAGCCTTCGTTTATGTATGCCTTTGCACACTCTCCCCCGTCCTCACAAAGAGAGGAGAAGAAGAGCAGAAAGGACAGAAAGTTGAGCGAGTTGGTAACAGTCCATAATCAAAAGAAGAGGCGTGCAGGACACGGACACAAGGAGAGCAGTGAACACCACGAACGCCGACTAACAACTGATGCACAGCACAGAGCTGTGCATCAGTTGTTAGTCGGCGTTCGTGGTGTTCACTGCTCTCCTTGTGTCCGTGTCCTGCACGCCTCTTCTTTTGATTATGAAGAAGAGCAGCACTCGCGAACAAAAAAAAAGGGGGTTGGGTGCAGGGGTATGTGGGTGACAGGTGTTAGCGTGACGAATATAAAGGGCAAGAGCGAAAGTTTCCAAAGAATCCTCTCCTTGTACATATCTTGCAAATGCATTGTGTGCACAGTGCCAGAAAGCAGGATGAAAAAAGGAACACACACTCGGAACAGAAGTTGCTCCCATAGCATGCGCCCCCCTCTCCACCCCACACCACCTGTGCAGTACCAACAGTGCATTTCACTGAAAGCTTGTGTCTAAAAATAACTGCACTGTGTAACGCCGTTGTTCTCGTGGAACTGTATGGGGGCTCCGCACCTGAAAGTAGACTTTCTGGGAGAAACACTGTTAACTTGTGCATACCTTAACCTTTTGTAGTCTTTGTTGACCCCCCCCCCCCCCGTATCTAATGGACTCAAGGGTTCCCTTTGAAAGGTTTATGCCTGTAGGCTGGTGGACTCAAGGGTTCCCTTTGAAAGGTTTATGCCTGTAGACTGGAGAGTTCTGAACCTGTATATGAGGTACCATTCCCTGTATTTTCTGTCCCTCGGCGAGCGGAAGTTTCCCTGAAGTATGTAGAGTTTCAGTTCGTCGAAATTATGACCCGTCATATTCAAAAATGCTGCGCCACTGCCTTCGGCAGGTTATTCGCGGTGTCCGCGCGGTGCCCGTTTAATCTAACATTAACTGGTTGACCAGTTTCGCCGATGTATTGCTTGTGACAGAGTGAACATTCCAACATGTAAATAACGTTTGAACTAGTGCAAGTGAAACTAGATTTTACATGATGGACATAGCCACTTTCCGTACTTTTAACTTTAAGATCATTTTGAATATGCTTGCAAGTCTTACATCTGGGACGGGAGCAAGTTATTACGCAGGCGTTGCGCTGAGGGTTTACTTTGGCATATACTAACAGGTCCTTAATGTTTCTATTACGGCGTAGGTGACTCTTGGTATTTCCGGAAACGCTTTTCTAAGGCGATCGTTGCTCGTTAGTATTGGATAGTATTTGCGAAGAATATTATTAATGTTTGGAAGTGCATTCGAGTATTTCGTTATGAATGGTAGCGATTGGTTGGCCTGTGCTTTAGGGGCTCTTTTTTCTAGTGCTGGTGTCCTATCTAGTCTACACGCGTCATTGTATGCCTTGTTGAGAGCGTCGTGCGGGTGATTTCGTTCAGCTAAGGTTGCCTGTAAATTGCTTTAGTGGTGAACGTAATCCGCGTCGTTGCTACAAATCCTTCTTATGCGCCTTGCCTGTCCTATAAATTTCCCCTGCTGTGATGGAAAGAGGGGGTTGTGATCATGTGGGCCCAGGACCGCTCAGCGCAATCGAGCCACGAGTGCACACACAAACAAAACACTAACTATATTTACATGGAAAAATCTAAGCACATATGCAACTCAAAGGTTTACCTCCAATTAGCTAACATGAAATGCTTTATCAAACAATAATGTCTTAATAAATCGTCTCCCGCCTTGTGAAGCGTGCGGGGCAGACTGTCGACGCCTCGGCGCGGACTTCGGTCAGTCGACGGGATGCCCGGCGCATTGATGTCGGCGTGCTTCAGCTCCCGTCACAGCACGGCTTCGTGCCGTAGCAGGGGTATGAGCCACCGCGGCAGCTCGGTAGCACAGCGGCTACTATGTTTCTTTGGCAGCAGCCCGGACACGAGTTCAGCCACCCGGCACGGCAGCCGAACAGGATCAACTGCCTGGGACGGCAGCCGGAACAGCGGTGCCTCGCCTAGTCCCTGGGCCAGTCACCCAGCCGGAGCGCAGGTCGCGTTCGTGGATCGGCCAGCTGTCAGGAACGGCAGCCAGGACACCGCACTCTAAGAAAAAAGATGGTATACCTTACTCTTTTAGGAGAGTCAGGGCTTGCCACATATATGACTCTCTTCGAAGATACCCGTCAACTCTCTTTTCTGCAGGAGAGTCACGGCGCTGCGAGAGTGTACACTGACTCTCTTGCGAAGGGTGGTAGGACTCTTGTCTAAAGGATCATGTGACCACTGCTGTGAGAGTCACTTGACTCTTGCAAAGAGTGCTAGGACTCTTGTCCAAAGGATTGCACGACCACTGCTGAGAGTTGCTCGACTCTTATAAAGACAGAGCAAGGTAGTCATACCAAATGGGTCAAACGACTCTGCAAAATAACTACTGTAACTGAGTCAAAAGACTCTTTATGTGTTGTCACAAGACTACTAACAGGGAGAGTCAGGTATTCATTTTAGGTGAGTCAAAGGACCCCATAGAGCCGTGTGCAAAAGAAAAGGCATTTGCATTTTCACCTTATATTCACGAAACAACTGAAGAATTACATGACTTTTAGAGCACAGTGAAATGACTGCAAAAGATTGTCTGCAGTTCCTTATTGAATGGTAGAAATATTTTCTCGGACACAAACAACAGCTTAAGAAAGAAATTTATTATACACATACATTATGGCACTTGTCGTAGGTAGTCTCATTCAAATGAAAGAAATGAAACAAGTACAAGAGCAATTCAATTTAACCCGACATATATGTGGAATAATGTCTGTTCATACATACGAACATGAAATGGCATAACTAGAAGAGAGACTAATCGAATAAATGGAAATATGTTTATATGCAAAAGATCCGTCTGCACTTTCAATATATTCAAAGTGCTGATCTACAGCACAACAACATCATTAGTAGCTTCTTTATTGACAAGTCTAACAATGCCTCAAGGAAATAAGACAACCTCAGTACACTGACATTGCAAACATAATAAATGAATTACTGATGTGGTACTAAAATGTGTTCCAGTCATTTATACATAAAAAGTGAATTTAATAGCACACAAGTGTTTTCACAAAAAGATAATGGTAAAATGAAGTTAATTAGCTTGTACACTTGGACGATTGCAAGGCCCCCTATTACTTTCAACCAAAAATAACGATATTCACACTAAACAATATGCCTACCATTATGAACATGCAATATGCATATCACATGCCAGTGTGAAAAAATTGTTCAGAAGATGCATACTTTAAAAATGACAAACAACAAATCCTACAGGTCTCTTTCAAAGTTTAGAATGCATGGATAACTTACCACTGCTAAAGAGTGTAATGATGTACTTAGAAAATGTACACTTAGCTGTCACTCGTGCAAATGCAGCGACGTAATTCACCCACATTACCACTTGTACGATAAAAGCTCTGTGAAAATATGCAGACTTCAACAGAGCTCTGACTTGGAACTTCAGAAGTTAAATATTTGGTCCATTATATCATGTAAACAAGGCAGTGGCAATAGGCAACAAAAAGTGCACATTGCAGATTGGTCATGGCAACACAGTGTCTAAGGCAGCTGCTGTGTATAATAGCAGTTTGTTAGCAACACACAGAAGGCACATTAAGCACCTTGCACTGATACTACGCCACGAGAAAATGCGGCGTCAACATATGCATCAAACAGAGCACAATGAGTATCGCTTATCTAGGTGTACACAGCTATCTCATGTGCATAAAAAAAATGAGGTGCAACAAAAGGCGCACTAAGCATCTTAAATGAATGCATTGCCACAGGAAAAAGTGACAAGGAGCATGAAACAGTTCCCTGTGAGCATCATGTGTTTTGGTGAAGCAGTTAGATTATCACATGCGAAAAGGAAAGGGTGCAATGAGAGGCACACATAAACCACTACCTGAGCAGAAGTTACCAAAGGCAGTGCACTACAGCATAAAAAAACGTTGCCAGTTGTGACAAAAAAATTCACATTGAATGTTTACAAGGTTAGCAGCTGTGCTATACATTGCTATTTCATTTAGCAGCACAACAGTTCATGCTTTCAGAACACAAAAATGCAAGAGCCTTTTAGTGT
The DNA here is from genome assembly GCA_013339685.2 of Hyalomma asiaticum. Classification (NCBI taxonomy): domain Eukaryota; kingdom Metazoa; phylum Arthropoda; class Arachnida; order Ixodida; family Ixodidae; genus Hyalomma; species Hyalomma asiaticum. The sequence goes on from JABSTT010004506.1 coordinate 73,885, forward strand.
TGACAACATGGTGTCACAACGTGCTCTGCCAGCAATCAAACTTCTGCTTCAAAATGAAGCATCCATACTAGTCAAGAATGGTTCGAAGAACACTGTATTGTGAAAATTGCTACTTTTCTGCACTTTTTCCTAAGTTTCTGTGTACAGTAGTCCAGAGCAAAGTAAAAAAAGGGAAATACATCTCACTAACAGAAATTCTACACATGATACTACAGAATTTCCTTTAGAGTTGCTTTTATAGAAAACAAAGTATTCCTTCTACCCTTTCTCAATAACTACCTACTCCAAAGTAATCTTACTGCAAATATGGGCTGTTTCTCCTGTAACTCCTAAATGGCATCCTTTTCGGACAACTGGAGTGTTTAGGGGAACCAAAAAATAATTAAGAGCCTTGCATTTTGTGTGAACAATTTTATAAACATGTGGAGGTCCTGCACACAGATACATATTGCTGCAATGAGATGAGCTCGAAGAACGGATGCTGGTGACATACCAATAGCAACACTCAGCCCATAAGTCTGGACATTCTCCACCATGATGTTCATTTCTGGAGAGGACAGGATGTTTTTGGCAGTGAAGGCGGGTATCAGTGTGTATGCATCCTTCCAAAAACCTAAAAAAGAGAGGAAAAAAACAAGCATTATTATGGCAGCCAAATGCCTACAGGTGCATCACACAGCTTTTCCACAATCGCAGTACTCAAGAGAAACTGAACACATTTCTTCAAACATTCAGTGCTGCGTTTGTGCTCTTCTGGAAGACCTTGTCCTTGGTTGTGCTGTAATTCATCATGCATAAGAAACTCACCCAAACTTTCACATTACTAAGCACATTTACTCAAACATATATGGTAGTGGCCCAACAGTAAACATCCATTGTTTGTGAAATGTGCTACAATTACACTATATCTGTCCATGAAATGCCTTTCCAGCGGGATGCCTGGCCATGAAGCGTATAGTGAACCTATTTCTTGAATGTTATGACAGAGTATGCTGCTTTTTAACCCATAGAAGTTGTTATGATAAATCAAAAAATCCTCTAAGGCCACATCTGAATGCTTTTTCTCACCACAAGAAATGTTTACAATTCACATTGAAGCCCCCATCAAAAAAAGAGAGAGAGATTGTTTCAGCGTAATGGCTCTTACCAGTGGTGCAGACATGTCAACCTTTTGCCCAATCAATAGGAATAGGAGATGAATGACGGTACCAACCCCACTGGTACCTATAAAAGAGTGAAATGCAACATTTAGGCAGGTCAGCTTTGCAAAACGAGTCAGCTCGCAACCTCAGTAACTTGCTTGCATGTAGTGCCTAAACATTTGAGACACTGATACTGAAACCATGAAATGCACAAAAATATTACACAGATTTCACAGCCAATGCTGTGGAATCTACGTGGAGTGAAATCTTAGTCAAATACTTTCATTCCAATGCTTGTCTGCCAGGTACCTGTTGAGCCTAGACACATATTTTAAACATTAGTGCCATGTAGAATACCTTATGATCCGAGTGAATCATATAACTTTCGATATCCAGCTCACCCCTTATGACAGCTCAAGTCAACAATGCATAATAACAATGTTGTCTTGAAATGCAAATGATAATTCGTTCACGACATCTTCAATGAACTGACACATTCATCGACCTACGATAACCGAGAACCATCTCGCTCGCTTCAAATCACGATTGCAGTTGCTGCAGTGTACATTTCGTGGCACTAGCATATAACGTAAATGACTCATATATATTGCCTTCAAGCAACAAGCATGCCCAGCCACATTATTACCCTCACGACAAAGCAATTATGTTCAGTACTGACAAAAACGAATACACACTGTTTTGTAACGCAATCACCAGGATACACACGCTACTAAACGGAGTCGTCTGTGCTTGTGGCAGTGATATATGTTATATCGGCGTCCCCGCCTCCTGCAATCTGGTTGTTTCGCACGTTATTACCGACGTTGCTGAAACGCTACTTTTGTTCCATCAACAACGTAAAAGGGCTACAGGACGACCAGCACGTCACACACACACACACACACACAACCCACGCACACACACACGCACGCACGCACGCACGCACACTCACAAGTACAGCGCGGGGGGGGGGCAGTCGCCTGACAGAACCACAAACATACCTGCTGTTCCTCTGACCACTCATCCTTGCTTTGTGAACACACCGCCCGGGCTGTCTTATGCGGTTCCTGCGCACCAACAGCAATTTCGCAATGAAGTAATTAAGTTACGTAATTCAGTGACTTCATTGCACTCACCAAGTCCCGGAGGCTTTCCCGTCGACAGTCTCATCAAATGGCTGAACTTTCTTCTCCAGAACCGCAGTCGTAGTTTATCACATCACTGGAAAGGGACTTTCTCAGAAGGTGCACTCGCTATTCGACCACGTACTTGCATAATCGACAAACTGGGCAAAACAGCTTCCTTGCGAGCACGCACAAAGTTCCGCGTCGGTCGTGGCTGTCGCTGGGAAGAGGCGACTACGACGCTCCATCCGCCGGCGACCGCGTGCTGTACAACGCCCTAACATGTTAAATTTGTCCACTCGATGAGCGCCAACGATGATAAACGCACAATACCGCACGTAATATTAGTAAACACGTTGAAAACACGCGGACGAAATGCATCACACCACAGAAACACGCGCCGCAGTCAGCCTGTTGAACAAGACCTGTTCCAACGGCTCGCTCAGTGAGAAAATTTCATAGGGGGCAGTAGTGTTATGTTGTCATACCATATTTTTAAAAAGTGTAATTTTGACCTTGGTAGGAGGTGCAAGCCGTGCTTGCAACGCGTACTGGTTCTTTATGCCTAGGCTTGAAAATGTATGTTTATTTTTGGTCAAATGAGAGAGGTTATATCTACATAATTTCTAAGCTCGCGCCGCAAGCGACGGTGAGATAAAAGCACAGCCTTAGAGATCCGTCTTTCGTACGGATCTCCAAGGCTGTGTAGCTGTAGCGCCTCATCGATACAGCTGATGACCGAAGACCAGCAGACTTACTGTGTGGTAACAGAGGGGCGCATTCTTGAGCCTTAAAGGGGCAGTGAGGGGGGCCGTGGAAGTTTCGGCAACGTGTTTTAATGCGCGGAGGTAGATGAGGAAAAAAATGCTCATTATCCAAGTTTGTCTGCTGAGCCAGCGCTGCTACAGGGAGCAGAGGTGGGGGCATTGTGAAAGTTCCTCCTCGCATCTCCTTCCCCCACCCCTCTTTACCACCCTGAGTTTGTTTACAAAAAGGGGGGGAGGGCAGGGGGGGGGGAGGCAGTGCCGTACTTAGACAACTTCGGCTTCGGTAAGGTCCACTTTCCTACTAATGCAATGAATTTATATAAAGTCCAGGCAGTCTGAACGTAACCAAATAAAGGTATACATCGTGAAAGCGCTACCACACAACACAGAGGAAGAAGAGACGAGCACAGGCACAGGTTGCGCCTGTGCTCGTCTCTTCTTCCTCTGTGTTGTGTGGTAGCGCTTTCACGATGTATTCCATGTCTGAACACCAACTTGCCCAACAGTCCACTCTTTTGAAGCAAATAAAGGTAGTTACTTGCGCCAACACTTTTGTCATGCATTTATTATCGTCGCATATAGACATATAATAGTCCTATGCGAACATCCAAATGCCGAGTTTAACAGTTTCTGCTTGTTCTGGAGTAGCTATATTCACTACGCGTAATACTTCGTTCCACTGCTAATATTATTTCATTCTGAATTTGTGTACAGATTCAGTAATTAATCATGTGCAGGAAATTGACCGCTGCAAGTGCATCGCGTTCATTGAAATTGTAGTTAACCCAGAAAATTTATTGCGCAAAGCTTTCCCACGTGCAGGTACAAGAATGGTCCACACACACACACACACACACACACACACACACACACACACACACACACACACACACACACACACACACACACACACGGTTATCTTTAGTATCTCTTGCAGGTGTCAGTTTACTCTCACGGTGACTCTTCTTACAAGAGTCGCGAGGCGTACGGAGTCAACTGACCCCCTCAGAAAAGTTTGACCCTCCTTGGTGGGTTTCTGCGACAGGCCAAGAGAGTCAGAGTGCAGTGACTCTCTTTTGACTCTTATTTTTCTTAGAGTGCGGGCCCTTCGCCTCGTCCCTGGGCAAGTCACCCTGCCGGAAGGCAGGAACAGAACAGCGCCGAGAGGACGTCGCCAGGTTCCACGGACCGGACGTCCAGCCGAGAACCGCCTAGCTCGAACGCTGCGCTGCTTCAAATGACACGCGCTCTTGTCCCACGAGTTCGCGCCGGTTCTTCTTCTCCGGCATCGCTCAGTTTCGGTTTCGCTCTCGAACCCATATATTATCACACCTGCTTGCAGTGTCGCGGGTGATGGCTATTATAATGTAGGTATTGCTGGCTGTCCGTTGGCTTTCTGTAAAGTGTCGTCTTTAGTTTTCCTTTTTCGATGGATACTGTCGTGTCGACAAAATCAATTTTACTGGAAGAGTGGTGCATGGAAAACTTAATGCTGGGATGTTGAAATGATCAAAAAATGTGCTTAGTGCCCTTTCACCATGTTCCCAAATAATAAAGATGTCGTCCATGTAACGGAGGTAGGTGCGAGGTTTTAGCGGCGACGATTCCAAAAGCTGTGCATCTAATGCCCCATGAAGATATTGGCGTAGGTCGGCGCAAAAGGAGTACCCATTCTGGTGACAAAAATTTGTAGGTACTTGGTCGAGTCAAATTCAAAGTGTAAGTACTAAATTAAGTGTAAGTACTAAATTTAGTAACGTTATGTAAACTTCAGCGCCGTGTGCGCGTTTGCTATTCTGTATTGCCTTCGAGAGCGCTTCGATTCCTTCAGTTATAGGCATATTCGTGTATGGGGAGGTGACATCTAGCGTTACCAGAATTGCCTGATCCGAAAGTGTTTATATTTCGTTAATAGACTCTATAATCAGCAGAAAGTGAGGTGTATCCTGAATAAAGGACGGAAGGTTGCGCGGTATGTCAGATAGATGGTGATTACGAAACTTCGACAATGACTCCGTTGAGGTGTTGTTGTTAGATACTATGCGTCTGCCCGGTATTTCAGCGGTAAGTAGTTCATCTATGTTAACCTTATGGATCTTGGGAAGGAGGTAGAAACGGCCTTCTTGTTTATTATCAGGCATTAAGAAGCGGTACTCGGATTGTGTGATTAATTCGCTGGCTAAAAGATCGGCTATCGTACGTCGTATCCTGTTTCTGTATTCCATAGTTGGGTCGGAATCTAATTTTCGGTAATGCGCATTGTTAGGGAGCTGCTTGATTGCCTCGTACTTGTACTTCTCTATCGGCCATATTACTATACTACCACCCTTGTCTGCTGGTTTTATTATGATGTCATTTCTGTCCGCGAGTTGTTTCAGGGAATCGGGTTCTTCGCGGGATAGGTTCTTTGGTTTGCGACTCTATCTTGTTGTATTCAGGATATCTCTTGTGACTAGTTTTATGTACTGACCTAGCTCTTGGCATTGCTCAGAATCTGGTGTCCACGTGCTTGGCGGTCGGAGCGTGTCAGTATTTGTGTTGTCGCGATCCCACCGCTGCCACCAGTTATCGTGGCCTCACCGCTGCCACCGCTTGTCGTGGTTTATCGCTGCCACCATTTGTCGTGGACTCGTGTCGCCTTCAGGCCCGGAGTCCACGGGGCAGGAGGGAAGAGTACGAGGAGTTGGTTTTGAGAAGAGAATATTTACATTTATTTACAACATGGTTTGAAGGTGATGGCCGAATCCCAATCAATCCTCTATCGAATCCCCTATCGAATCCTCTCTCCCGTGGATTAAATAACCGGCGTCGTCCGGCGACGCCTTCTTGGGAGGGCCCAGTCGACGCTTCCTCTTCCAATCGGAGGTTGAAGATCCGAAGGGGAAGAAGGTTGTGGACCTCCCCCTTTTTCTTCGAATGTGGCCGAGGTCACACGTACGCAGCCGGACCATACGATGGCGCATCTGGACGTCTTCCGGTGACACACCTCGACGTCTTCCGGCCAGAGGTAACGAGGAAATCGTTACCGGCACTCGACACGTTCGACTCGTATCTCTAACGACACCTGCGTTAACGAGTCTCTGGTGGCGCCGCTCCATCTCCGAAGTCCCGGACGTAACATCTCCGTCCGCCGGCGGGAGACCCGACCTGAGGGTGACCAGCATACCAGGTCGGCCGAAGTGTCGGGGTTCGATGGGCTCTCCGTGGGCCACTGTTGACGACGAAAGCTCCGATGTGGGGTTCTCACACATGCCTTGCTGGCTCTCGTCCTGGGCACACACGTAAACACACGCGCACACGCACAACTACAGGCACGGGAAGTGCCCTGCTGGCACTAGGAGCCATCGAGTCCAAAATACATAAACCAATCTGCCTTACATTTCCCAAACTAAATGAAAGCAGCCCTCAAAACAGTTGTAAACATTCGCTGAAGCTCCCAATTTCTATCCCTGAATTAATTTGAGCTTACAGTTTACGTCAGTTATCATTTCCACTCGATGAACTACATGTGTGAGCCATCGCAATCTGCCGCAAATCCACCAGGCTCCACATTTCTGAACCAGTACATGCCTCACATATGACCCCGAACTTTTGTTGCCAAAATTTGGTGCCGTCAAAGTGAGTCATCATGTTCCTGTGAGCAGACGAAAGAAAACTGTCCAGCTGCATTAGAGCAGAAGCTAAATACGCAAATGTGCTCTAATAAACATTACAAACCTATGCCGCATAACAACAGGAACACTAACCATATTCAACATCCGCCTACGCACGTCCTAGTGCTACTTAAACTTGCCCTCCGCGGATGTACTACACAACGAGCTTTCTGACTTTGCGGTCACAATTCTTACACCTTCATACTCTATATAAAATAACTCCACACACTGCACATGCCTTTAGAGCAATAAACAGAAAACAAAACTCACTAAAGTTATGCTCAAAACTCAATAAGAATATCCATGCTTATTGATCTCTCTTGCCTAAAAGCTAACTCAAAACACTGCCACTATATACGCACTTGTTGAACAAACACTAACCTGGTTCCTTGCCAGCGCCCACACAATACACATGAGTATAAAGCAATAAAAAGAAGGAACAACACTCTTTCTCACTTTCCACTTTGCCTTCACACTCACTATCGGCTCAACAAAAGTTACAGTTTACGAAGTTCAATCAAACTTCAACGTTAAAGCTACAAAACACATCTCAGACTACACGTGGAGATAAACATTACTTCGCAAGGCTAAAATAAACAAACAAACCTCTCGCCAGCATTACTCTCTAGAAAACTCACAACAATACCATTGCTTATGACTTACTCATGCTACAAAATAACCTCAAACATTTCCGCGGTTTACATACTCTTTGTACAAACCGTAACTCGATTCCTTGCATTCGACCTGAATGACGCGCAATTCAAACACTACTCCTTCAAAACATTTGCGGTCATACGATTCTTCAAACTCAATCTCTTAAACACATCGCAGACCCTTCAGTCTCATACATGACTGTAACCCTTCAACAAACAACTCGCCTTCTCGGGCTTTCGGCCGGTCCTTTCTCCATGGAGCCTCCGGTTCATCACGCCGGTCGCCATCCGTGGTCGTGGTTCATCCCACCGCTTGCCAGCCAGTTGTCGCGATCCCACCGCTGCCACCAGTTATCGTGGCCTCACCGCTGCCACCGCTTGTCGTGGTTTATCGCTGCCACCATTTGTCGTGGACTCGTGTCGCCTTCAGGCCCGGAGTCCACGGGGCAGGAGGGAAGAGTACGAGGAGTTGGTTTGGGAAGAGAATATTTACATTTATTTACAACATGGTTTGAAGGTGATGGCCGAATCCCAATCAATCCTCTATCGAATCCCCTATCGAATCCTCTCTCCCGTGGATTAAATAACCAGCGTCGTCCGGCGACGCCTTCTTGGGAGGGCCCAGTCGACGCTTCCTCTTCCAATCGGAGGTTGAAGGTCCGAAGGGGAAGAAGGTTGTGGACCTCCCCCTTTTTCTTCGAATGTGGCCGAGGTCACACGTACGCAGCCGGACCATACGATGGCGCATCTGGACGTCTTCCGGTGACACACCTCGACGTCTTCCGGCCAGAGGTAACGAGGAAATCGTTACCGGCACTCGACACGTTCGACTCGTATCTCTAACGACACCTGCGTTAACGAGTCTCTGGTGGCGCCGCTCCATCTCCGAAGTCCCGGACGTAACAGTGTCTCCTGCCTCTACTTTATCAAAAAAGAATTCTCTGATCTGCAGACGCGTTGAAAACTCTGTTATGTCTTTGTGTAGCTCAAATTCGTTAACCGCATTATTTGTCGGGAAGAATGTTAGACCGCGTTCTAGAAGACCTATTTCAACTGTATTTAGGGTCTGTGATATATCTACTACCTTGCTAGTGTGTTCTCGGTGCTGCACCGAGGGACAGACTGTTTCTATTGCGCTTATAGAATTATTTTGGACGCACTTCGCTGCGTGAGTGCTTTTGCGCTTTTGTATGGCTATTATCTTGGCTTCTTTCCTTTCGACAAATTCAGCTAGTTCTTCTATTTCTTTACCAGTTAATTTAATGTCATTCAGTTGGTCGGTTATTACGGTAAGCTGATTCCGGCAATGCGTCCTAGAAAATGAAGCATTTTCTAGGACGCCATTGCATTTTTTGAATAGGTTAGGAGGAAGTACACCAAGCGCACATCTAACCTTAATACTTAAACCTTTCGGAATTTTATTTTCTTTGGTGTAGCTAGAGTATTTAGCTAAGTGTAATCTGTAGTTTGTTTGTTTGGCGGCGAGCTTATGTGATTGTAGGAAAGAACAAGATTTGTGATTATTTAGGTTGACTTCTCTGTTAGTCACCTGTGTTTGCTTCGAGCAGACCTCCGGGGGCTAGAGTTTAGGGGTAGTCTTTGCTTGCTGCTTCTAGTTTTGGTGGTGAGGTCTGCCACGATGTTGTCTGTGTATCTGTGTGTTTGCTAACACATGCGGATGTCTGTGTAAAAATAGTGCGTGTCTCTGTCACCTCTGCTTGTTCTATGTGTTTGGTTGGTGGTGTTGGCTTCACATCCACCTTCTGAGTAGATGCATACTGTGACTTAACTTTGGTGGATCGCGTGTTGTTGCTAATTTTGGTTTATAGTTTTGCGTCTTGTTCTGTATGGGACGTTTCGTTAGAGCGTGTCCTTGGTTGCGTCTCCTTAAATTCATTCCTGATTCTGTACTTCATGTTTCTGCTGATCACTGCGACACCTGAAAAATTCGGGTGTAGTCCGTCCCGAGCTAGGAGAATGGCAGGGTCCTGATGGATTTCAGCGTGATGGATAACGTCAACATTTTCGTGGCCGTGTTCAGTGTCGAGAAGAAAGTCATTAACCTTGCGCGCACCCTATGCGTGAGCTATGATTGTGTGTGTTTGTACGATAAGCGGTTTATGTTTCTTTGCGATCCTCGGGAACACTGCTGTGAGGGTAAGTTTAGTGTTTGGCCTGTTGGTCTGGAAATCGTTTATGAGTGTTTTTATGGCCTGCACAGTGTCGTCACCCGTAGGATATGTCAAGTCGTTAGTTCCGCAGTGAATGATGAAGTGCGTAATGTTCCGTGGTGCAGCGGCAATGAGATCTTTCATGTCGTGAATTGTGGCGCCGCTTTTAGATCTAATGTATGGTGCATGTTTGCCTCTTGGGAAATGTCCATGTATGTACTTGTACTGGCTATCACCTATCAAAGCTATGTGTGTTAGAGAAAGCAGGGGACACTCACCATGTTCCGTCATCTTCCGTTCGTTGAAATCCAAACTAGAAGAGAAGCTCAGGGGAAGAAGGATGCTTGAATCGATGAACAAATCGCAAGATACGATTTAGAACAGGGAATGTCGCAGGAGCCAACGTTTCGACAAGCGGACTTGTCTTCGTCAGGGCGGCAACTGCCCTCTCCAGCGTTCGTTTATGTACGCCTTTGCACACTCTCCCCCATCCTCAGAAAGAGAGGAGGAGAAGAGCAGCACCTGCGAACACACACACACACACACACAAAAGAAAAAAAAGGGGGGGTTGGGTGCAGGGGTATTTGGGTGACCGGTGTTAGCGTGACTAATATAAATGGCAAGAGCGAGAGCTTCCAAAGAATCCGCTAGAAAAAGGCCCAAAGTACAGCTTTGACCCAGGAGCCCGAAGGCACCAGCTGCTTGCCATTGCTCGACGTGCAGCAACCTGCCCCGATATCACGGATAAGGATCGAGCTACCAGTGACGCTGTGAGTAGCGTTATGTGCAAAGTGGGCGAGGGTCCCGTGAAGAAGCCGCCTTTGATCTCCGTCGCCAAGGCTTTACGAGTTCGTGAACTTTACCGTATTACAGGCTGACAAAGAGGGAGGATTTGTAGTCATGCCTCAAGGAATGTTTCAAGAAAAAGCCCTTGCCGCAATCAGTAAGAATTTCAAGCCCTGCAACTTCAACGCAAGATCCACGAAAAGGAAGGCGGTTAAGTTGTTGGAGGACCTCAACTTGGAATCGCTCAGAAAAAAAGTTGAGAAGGCTGATGCGTCTGCCTTGGAAGCCTTCTTCACAGGTAAGACACATAAGCCTGAATGTCCTTTGCGAACCATCGCCACCGAGAAAGGTTCCTGGCAATTCCTTGTGGGCAAGTTCTTGCAGCAACATTTAAGCTCCTTAGTTGTTGAAGACCCTTTTCTAGTGAAAAGTTCGCGTGACATCATCAAGGAACTTGGCGTCTTGTCTGGAACCACTGCATTGTGAATTGATGTGGAGGACTTGTTTTATTCCGTCCCTCACGGAGAACTATTCTGTGCTTTGCGTGATGTGATTAGTGAGAATGACGAACTCAAATTCTAGAATGCCGCGGGGGTAAGCAGTGACAATTTTCTAGCCATCTTAGAATTCTATCTTCAGTCCACTGCCATCTGCTTCAATGGACAGCATTATTTACAAAAATCTGGAATATGTATTGGTTCTTCCGTAGCACCGGTATTGTGTGACATATTCTTATCCTCCGTGAACAAGCGTATTGAACCTAAGCTCTGCGAATTTCAAGTTAAGAAAGCTTTCAGGTATGTCGATGACTATCTCCTGATTTTGGACGCAGTAGATAACCCGGTGCCTGACGATATCACAACAGCCATATTGAAAGTCTTTGAAAGCTCGGCAGCTGGACTTCGCTTCAAGTGGGAAAAGGCCGAGAATAATTCAATTCGATTTCTGGACTTAAAAATATTGTTCAAGCCCGGTCACTTATGTTGGTTGTATAATCCTCGGTCTAAGAAAGCTTTGTTACCCTTTGAGAGCGCTCACTCTAAGCTCGTAAAACGAGGTATTGCTTTGACATGTTTGAAAGCAGCTCTGGAAAAATCGTGCCATCATGAAATGAATGTTGGGGTTGCCAACCAAGTCCAACGCTTAAAAGCAGCTAAATACCCTCCTCAGTTAATACACAGTGTGTGCGAGTCACTTTTGCAGAAGTTAAAGCGTTCCTGTGACTCGGGCACTATTGAACGTAACAGACGATCTGCCGTAGTCATTCCTTATATTCACCGCGTTTCCCACAACCTGAAGAAAGTGACAAGCAAATACAATGGGAATATCGTGTTTTCTGCCCCAAGTAAGTTATCAAAAATTTGTCTCCTCACTGCAAAATGGAACCACAAGCAGTGCACCAAGAAACATGACAGCGCCGTTACTGACTGCGCGAAGAACGTCGTTTACAAGATCCCACTGAGTTGCGATAAAGTGTATATAGGGCAGACCGGAAGATGTTTTAATGTCAGGGCGAATGAGCATTCCTTGTCTATCAAGAATAACTCAGGTGGCCACCTGGCTGAACACTGCAAAAGGTGCGGGTGCATCCCAGAATTCGCGCGTACCACTTTCCTCAAGCGCTCAGGAGACAGTTACGAAAGAGAAATAACCACATTCATAAGTTTGCGGACAAGTGTGTCAGCGCGCCCTCTGTCGCGCTTACTGAGAAGGAATTAGCTTTTTTGGAAGGTTATGTGTAGTGTTCTTTTACTATCTTAGTGTTTTTAGTATATTTTAGCTTTTAATTTTTAATGGTTTTATCTTTCTTGACGAGGCTTTTCGCTATCCTTCCATTTTTTCACTTTGTTGCTCATCTTCGTTTTCACACTTCGTTTGTTTCTTGTTTTTGACGCTGCGCTTTGCTGTTTAAGCTTGTTATTGCTTTTATTGTTTGGTTTTACCTTTGTGTTTGATGTAGCTTCTTTGTTGTTTAAGAAATCTTAGTGGTTTATTTGTTTATTTTTTCCCCCGGCAATTCATGATTGTTCGCAGGTGAAAGTTTTATTACCCTTTACAAACATGAGATTGTGAAATCTGGTGCGCAAGGTTCCGGCTTTATCCCTCGCCTTCTGTGGCATTGCTGCTTGTATACTGCCTGGCACGAGGGCCTGACCGCGGTGTTTATGGTGGTGATGTGGCGGGTTGTTGTCTGAAGGTTCTATCTTGGCAGAGATTACGTTTGGCGACTGTGTGCATAAATTCGATGTTGCTTCAATAAATGTCAGTTGAAAGTTGAGCGCCAGTCCTGTGTGTAGCCTCCTTCTTTTTGTGTGTTGTTTTGTTAGCGCTCCGTTTTTTCTCCCGTTTGAATTATTGATGTTGTTGTCCAAGGTGTCTCTGTATTTGCGCTTATTTACACAGGCGCCGCCCTATCTGTCATTGCTAAAAGATTATGGCGCTCAAGACAAAAAGTTACGACGCCCTTCTTCGGTCCCCTTCTTCGCACTGCCACAGCACAGCACGTCCAGCCAGTGGCTGCGTGTACCGCCAGAGTTGAAATTCAAGGAATCCGTTACACAGTCGAGTTCGTAGTTCTTCCCCACTGTTCCCACGATGTTATTTTAGGGTGGGATTTTCTGTCCCGTCAACAAGCTGTCATTGTTAAAGCCGTGCCGCAGTGGCCTTCGCTTGTCGATACCACATCTCAAGACGTTTCGCTTACAAGAGTCAAGTTGACCCTCACTGGGGATATTCAGATACCTCCGCATGCATGTCTCATGGCCCCTGTGTCATGTTCCGTGGCCCCGAAGCTACCGTACTGGTCTCACCGTCAAATGCTTTCGTTCATCGGCATCTCTCACCACTCCCAACTGCTCTGCTTGCCCTTCAAGCTCGTTCGACTCACGTCCCCGTACACAACCAGTTTTCCTTTGCGCTTACTTTGTTTGTTTCGTGGCGAATGTCTCGGCACTGCGGAGCCTTACGAACCCCTCACAGCGTTCATACTTTCTGAGGAATCGACGGAGGCAAGCGCCATCTCTTGCACTCCCGTAACGGCCTCATCGCCTGATGACGTGTTTAGAAATGCCATCGACGCCGCCCTAAACCCGCAATAACGCCGCGATGGCCCCCGTCTCCTCGAGAAATTTCGGCGTGCCTTTGACAGCCACAGCACTTCTCCAGGTCGAACGTCGACTCTATGTCGTCAGATTGACACCGGCGATCGCTCACCGCTCCGACAGCGACCATACCACGTATCGTCGACAGAACGCTGCGTCATTGACGAGCAAGTAGGAGAGACACTGAAGCGTGGCGTTGTTGCTCTGTCCATCAGTCCATGGAGATCACCGGTTGTCTTAGTAAAAAAAAGAAGGATGGCTCGATACGCTTTTGCGTGGATTACCGTCGCCTAAACAAAATAACCAGAAAAGACGTCTATCCCTTGCCCCGGATTGACGACCTGCTAGACTGTATACAAGCGGCAGAATTCCTTTCCTCTCTCGGCCTACGCTCCGGTTATTGGAGGTGCGCATGGGTGCAGATGACAAGCCTAAAACTGCTTTCATAACACCAGACGATACGAATTTAACGTCATGCCGTTCGGCCTCTGCAACGCGCTCGCCATATTTGAGCGTATGATGGACGCCATATTAAGAGGCCTCAAATGGAACATGTGCTGGTGTTATCTGTATGATATTGCCACCTGCATGTAGTAGGTCGAAGACTAGACTGGCGCTAGCCGAAGAGAAGAAAGAAGACCGCGTGTTTCTTCCCCGCTGGAGAGCCAGCCCCGACGGACGCCTTTTTGCTGAAGCTAGCCCCCCGCTACCGGCAAAACCCTACAGCGCCCCTGATGGCTCGTGACAATGTAGGGGTATTCTCGCCCGATCTCCCTACTTACCTTCGTCGATTGGAGCAGGTTTTACGTTGTTTCACTGACGCCGGCTTTCAACTAAACTTGAAAAAAATGTCACTTCTGGGCTCTTTTTTTCGGAGTTTGCGGAAAGTTGCGGGGGCGTTGCAAAGCCCGAAAGGCATGACGCGAAATTCGTACAGGCCATCCAGCGTGACAAAGGCTGTTTTAGCTTGATCGCCTGGTGCCATAGGTACTTGCCAATAGCCACTTCGTAAATCGATCGAAGAGAAGAACTCGGCACCTTGGAGGCAGTCAAGGGCATCGTCAATTCTCGGTAAGGGGGAAACATCCTTACGAGTTATTTTGTTAAGACGACGATAATCGACGCAGAATCGAATGGAGCCGTCTTTCTTTTTCACCAGAACGACTGGGGATGCCCAGGGACTATTGTAAGGCTTGATCCCACCACGATTGAGCATGTCGGCTACTTGGTCGTCGATAACAAGCCGTTCTGTCGCGGACACACGATATGGTCTTTGCCGCAGTGGCGCGCTGGATCCAGTGTCGATGCGGTGGCAAATAGTTGACGTGCGGCTTAACGGAAGACTCTGGCCGTCAAAAGAAGAACAGAACTTCTTCAAGAGGCGTAGAATCTGGGCTTGTTTAGTGCGTCGGGCGATGTAGGCTCTTGCGCGGGGTGACACGTCACTCCGGCGATGTCGTGAGTTGCGATGGGATCAGTTGCCATGTCGATGATTGTATAGGGGTCGACACGCTGGACTCGACCAACGCACTCTCCGCGAAGAAGAATGAGGGGACACGGCAGCTGCTTTGTAACTAGCAGTTTGCTGAAGGTGTCACGAACATCCAAAACGGCAAACGGGAGCGGCGAACACTTGCGACGCACGAAGATCCATGAAGGCGTGAAAAGTGCGCTGCCATCGGTAACATTATTGCAGGACACGGTGGCAAGGGCAGAGGAGTTCGGGGGTATTTCAACGCCTTCCGCAACAAATAATTTGTCGGCAGCATCGCAAGCGTCAAAGGACGGGGCGTCGCAGAACGCGTCTAGTTCTACTTGGGCGCGTGAACAGTCAATAACGGCCTTGTTAGCGGACAGGAGGTCCCAGCCCAGAATGAGGTCGTGAGAGCAAGAAAGCAGCACCAAAAATTCGACAATGTAGAGGAGGCCATCCATCAAGACTCGTGCAGTACATGCGGCGGTAGGGGTGATGCGGTCAGCGCTGGCAGTACAGAGTGATATGTGCGTCAGCGGCGTCGTAACTTTCCTAAGCAAACGGCAAAGTATTTCACTAATCACAGAAACTACGGCACCAGTGTCAATGAGGGCGAGTGCAGCAACGCCATCCACGTACACATCAATACCATTTGACGGAGAAAACAGAGACCTTGGTCTTTTCGTGGGTGACGCAGTTCTTGCCTCGGGAACTGCGACGACTCAATAAAACTTCCTGCTGGGCGAGTTGGTTCATACTTGGTAGATAAACTATGGAAGCGCACACACAAAAAACACGGACTCAGAAGACACGGACGAGCGCAAACTTTCAACTAACTTTATTTTTCGTCGTGTCAATATGTAAGCCATACATCATGTGGTCACAACGCCAATCGCAGTTGTCACTGACAACTCACAAGAAACCGCGCAAGAATCTCTTTTCACCTTGCAATAAGGAAACCGAAGACTGGCTAACACACGCGTCACCTCTAGTTGATATATGAAAGGCTTCCAACAGTTCCCGTGCCGTGCTATCATGGCTACGGCCATGATAGCACGGCACGGGAACTAGTTTTCCCGTTCTGGCGTTGAAGGAAGACGGCGCATCGGCGAAAGCGAGCGGCACCGAGGAGATGGCGAGCGACGGTCATCTGGAGGGCGGCGATCTGGCATCTGGCCGGTGTACCTGGGCGCGGAGGCCGAAGGGTACGTGGTCGAATACGTACCAGGCACAAAGCTGCGGCGGTACGATGGGACATGCCGATGGCAATATCGCGCGACGTGACCTGGTACACCACAAGAGTAACATATCGGCTGGTTGTCGGGAGTGCGCCATTGGCCACGGCTGGGTGGGATGTACCTCGGCTGGACGAAGCGGGGAGGTGTACGCAGAGGTACGGCGGGTGGAACCGGTGCAAAAAATGGAGGTGGGTGCTGCGCGATAACATCTGCATAGCTGAGAGGTGCATTTACCTCAGTGTAGGCAACGGGGGCCGACACCGGCGGGGTCTCGCGAGCCGATGGCAGAGCTGCACAAACTTGCTCCTGGATGACCTGTCTGATGTTTGCAGGCAAAGGGGAGGAGGGTGGTCGCTCGGCTGCCGAGAGGAGAGAAAGCTGACGGGCGACATCGGCACGAACGAAATCTTTGATCTGGTCAAGCAGCGAGTCAAGGTCAGGAGCGGTGACAATGCTCGAAAGAGCCTCTTCGGACACATGTTGGCGTCGTGTAAGTAGACGCTGTCGGCGAAGCTCATCGAAGCTCTGGCAAAGCTCGGTAACTTGAGAAACGGTGCCAGGGTTCTTCGACAGCAGCATATGGAAGGCGTCGTCCGAGATGCCCTTCATGATGTGACGTACTTTGTCCGCCTCCGCCATCGTAGGGTCCGCACGCCAGCAGAGGTCGATGACGTCCTCATATAGCTGGCATCGATGAACAAATCGCAAGGTACGATTTAAAACAGGGAATGTCGCGGGAGCCAACGTTTCGACAAGCGGACTTGTCTTCGTCAGGGCGGCAACTGCCCTCTCCAGCGTTCGTTGATGTACGCCTTTGCACACTCTCCCCCATCCTCAGAAAGAGAGGAGGAGAAGAGCAGCACCTGCGAACACACACACACACACACACAAGAAAAAAAAAGGGGGGGGTTGGGTGCAGGGGTATTTGGGTGACCGGTGTTAGCGTGACTAATATAAATGGCAAGAGGGAGAGCTTCCAAAGAATCCGCTCCTTGTACATATCTTGCAACTGCATTGTGTGCACAGGGCTAGAAAGCAGCATGAAAAAAGGAACACAGGCTCGGAACAGAGGTTACTCCTATGGCATGTGTCCCCCCCTCCACCCCACACCACCTGCCCCGCACAAACAATGCATTTCACCGAAAGCTTGGGGCTAGAAAAAGTACCTACACTGTTTAACGTCCTTGTTCTCCTGGAACTGGATGGGGGCTCAGCACCTGAAAGTACACTTTCTGGGGAAACATTGTTAGCGGGTGCATACCTCAACCTTTTGTTGTCTTTGTTAACACTCTACCGTATCTAATGGATCAAGAGTTCCCTTTGAAAGGTTTATGCCTGTAGGTTGGAGAGTATTGAACCTGTATATGAGATACGATCCCCTGTATTTTCTGTCCCTCGGCCAGCGGAAGTTTCCTTGGAGTATGTAGAGTTTCAGTTCATCGAAATTATGACCTGTCATATTAAAATGCTGCGCCACTGCCTTCGGCAGGTTATTCGCGGTGTCCGCGCGGTGCCCGTTTAATCTAACATTAATTGGTTGACCAGTTTCGCCGACGTACTGCTTGTGACAGAGTGAACATTCCAACATGTAAATAACGTTCGAACTAGTGCAAGTGAAACTTGATTTTACATGATGGACAGAGTCACTTCCCGTGCTATTAACTTTAATATCATTTCGAATATGCTTGCAAGTCTTACATCTGGGACGAGAGCAAGTTATTACGCAGGCGGTGCGCTGAGGGTTTACTTTGGCATGTACTAGCAGGTCCTTAAGGTTTCTATTACGGCGGTAGGTGACTCTTGGTATTTCCGGAAACGCTTTTCTAAGGCGATCGTTGCTTGTTAGTATTGGATAGTATTTCCGAAGAATATTATTTATGTTTGGAAGCGCATTCGAGTATTCCGTTATGAATGCTAGCGGCTGGTTGGCCTGCGCTTTAGGGGCTCCTTTTTCTAGTGCTGGTGTCGTATCTAGTTTAAGCGCGTCATTGTATGCATTGTTGAGAGCGTCGTGCGGGTGATTTCGTTCAGCTAAGGTTGCCTTTAAATTGCTTAAGTGGTGAACGTAATCCGCGTCGTTGCTACAAATCCTTCTTATGCGCCTTGCCAGTCCTATAAATATGCCCTGTTTGCAGTGTCGCGGGTGATGGCTACTATAATCTAGATATTGCTGGCTATCCGTTGGCTTTCTGTAAAGTGTCGTCTTTAGTTTTCCTTTTTCGATGGATACTGTCTTGTCGAGAAAATCAATTTTACTAGAAGAGTGCTGCATGGAAAACTTAATGCTGGGATGAAAGTTGTGAAAATGCTCAAAAAATGTGCTTAGTGCACTTACACCATGTTCCCAAATAATAAAGATATCGAGTTAACTTCTTCCCTCCTCGTTGTTCTTCGCCCGCTCATCCCGCTGCCAGCGAAACGGTTGACAAGCTGCCGACCAGGGGATTGAAGGCGGGCTCCTTCACCTGCTGGCACCTTGAGGGAACGACGGCTTCGACATCTTTTTGTTAAAAACAACGTTTAATGATCAACCCCCTTATAACACAGTTCACCGGATTAAATACACTTCTAAAAACAAAAGCACTCTCGCAGTCCAATCAGAATCGGAAAATGTCCTTCTTTCTCAAATTCTGGTTGGCTGCCGTTGGAAGGTACATCCTCACGCCCCTTCACCCAATGCCTTGATCTGTACCCGCCTCTCCCACGTCGATCGCCGGTGCGCCTCTCTCTCTCCTCTCTCTCGAAGACTGGCGCCGGCCTGTCGTGGCATCGTGCTCCGAGCTGGGGTCCCAGGGCTGAGCCGACGGGTCGTCGTCACGTGCCTGCCAGTTCCACGAAACACGCGTTGGGGTTTGCCCAGCAATGCTGCACACCACTTGCTTGCTTGACCATGTGCCATTGTGCGCCGGCCACAGCTCTCCACAGGGGAAATCGACCGTCACGCCACCTTTGTTCGGTCGTGGCCGCCTCAGGGGGTCCAGGGGTGCAGGTTGCCGCAGGGGGGAAGGAACGCTGCCCGTGCAAAATGGCGACCTTGAGAAGCCTTTGGGTTTCTGCTGCGCGCTCGTGCCCAACACCTCCCCTCCAACTGTGTTGCACTGCATTTCGGGCATGCAACACACACACACACACACGCACAATCACAACTGTCCACAGGCTTGACGAGCGGGGCACTGTCTGTGGCTTGTACCCCATTGACCCCGCCGCGCGCACGCATTGACAAAGCATACCCGCGCCTGAGCATACCCGCGCCTGTGTCTCATCCTGAGCCATTTCCGGCACTTCGTTTTGCCTATCCGACGGTGGCACTAGCTGCCTGTTCATGCGACCAGCGATAAGTTCCGGGTGATACAATAACTCGTCCTGAACAAGCATGCCATGCGCTCCTGCCTTTGCTTGCGCCCAAACATCGCACAACTTCGAATCTGTTTCCTGAGCCTCGCAAAACTCCTGTCGTCTGCTTTTAACCGGCTCGGAGCCCTCGCTGTTGTTCTCCGTTATTACAACGCGTGCTGTCGTCTCTTGCTCCTCGCGTGTCTCATCTGACAGCTTATCTACAGCTTCGGTCTCTTTAACAATGGACCTCTGATCGGACACCCCGTCGATTTTTATCTTTTCCTTTAGCAGTTGTGCGTAATCGTTAGGTGTGATCAGTGCATCGGTCCCCTCGAGTAGCTTATCCGTGAGTGGGCAAAGCACAGCCGACTGAACCGCCTCGGCCACCCCGTAGGGCCTTCCTTCGGTAGCTATCAGCGGCACGTAAGCTAACTCTGCCGTTACTTGTTGCCCGAACGCTCCTGTCAACTTTATCTGTGAGCCCGTACCATCGTACTTCGGCACTACCGCCTTTCTAATAACGCTTACTTCCGCTCCCGAATCTATCACTGCATCGAATGATTGACCTGAGCTTTTAAGCATTACCGTTGCCAGTATAGGTTGCTTCTGCTTATACAGCCCCAACCCGTCTGTCCTTGCCACGTCTGACCCGAATGCGGACGCCCTAACTTTCGCAACCACTGTTTTGTCTTCTTGACGCGCCACTGGCCTAGTGCCTTGCCTTACAACTACTTAATGAGCAAACAGACAATGAAGCCCGAACGCACGCCGCCTTGGCCTCGAGTGGCGCTGCCTAACACTCCCAGGATAATACCTACATAAATACACAATAAAGTGGACGGGGGGACGACCGCCCTTGTAGCTCAGTTGGTAGAGCATCGGACGCGACATCCGAAGGTCGTGGGTTCGGGTCCCACCGAGGGCAGGTTTGTCTTTTCGTCCACTTTAATTCCTTTCTACTTTCTCCACAATTACAATACCACAAGTAACTTCCCCTATGTTTTCCTAGGGCTTCATTGTCTGTTTGCTCATTAAGTTGTTTCTAACAAATAAAGAACGAGCCCTTGACCCCTTCCCTTTCGTTATTGCCTTACAACTGGGCATTTATTGGGGCACTCCCTAGCTAGGTGATCAGTTCCCTTGCATTCAAAACATCGTTTGTTCCACCTAACACCCGCGTAGGCATCTCCCGATGTGTCAGATTTATTTATTTTGCCTGTCCTCAGCACTCGCCCTCTTTTGCGCAGGCCTGCACCTTTCGCTCTCAAAGCTCTCCGCCAGCTTAACCACGGCGCTGGCTGACAAAAACGCCTCCTGTTCATTAAGAACGACATGCGCTCTCGCCTCCGGGCTCAAACATTCTTTCAAGCGATCCGTCACAGCTAGCTGCTTGAGTTCCTCGAACATTCGTACCTTCGAGCTCTGGACATAATACTCAAAATAATTTTCCAGACGCACGGCGAACTGATCCCAGGATTCCTTTTCTCCCTTTCGCGACCCCATAAACAGCCTCTCGTATTCCGCTGCCGTAAGCCTGAGACCATCTAAAATGCTAGACTTAAGCTTTGAGTAAACTTTCCGCTCCTCTGCCTTTAGCCTGCACAGCAGTCCACGTGCCCTTTCGCTCAACTGTGGCAAAACAAGCCCGGCCCCCCACTCGGGCGGAACGTCATATGAATCGAGTGTTGCCTCTACATCCTCGAACCACATTGGCACGTGTGCCTCTTGGTTCGGCATTGGTGCCAGTACACCCTTAACAAGCTTGCAAATTTCAGCCGCCATTGTTCCTCTGACCTTCCGCCAAGCGATAAGCTCTCACCGCCGTCGTTAGGCTCAGCCCCTTCCCGGGCTCGCAACCGCTGGCTTTCTAGCATTAAGCGCTGCTTCTCCGTTTCCGCCTCAGCAATTTTCAGTTGAAGCTGTAGCAGCGCTAGCTGCTGTTCCGACACCGTATCTGACGTGCCACTGCGCTGACCCCCCGCGTCGCTGTCGGCGACTCCCAACGCCTGCAAGTTTTCCGCCCCGTCCCCGTTCATTTCCGAGCTGTGCCTTTCTCTGTCTCGCAAGTTGTAACGCTTTGTCACTGCCTGCGCCCGACAGAAAATCAAGAGGTACCCGCCTGAATTAGCCTTGCGGTGCGCTCTTCCTCCTCGGAATGTGGTGGACTAGCCTTGCTTCGTTGGCCCAGTGATGCGGTAGTCAGTTGATGGTTGTCGTCAGTCTCGGCCGATGTCGTTCCCCGCCGTCGTCCTCAGTTCAGCCATACAGGTCATGTCCGACTGCGCCAGTTAACTTCTTCCCTCCTCGTTGTTCTTCGCCCGCTCATCCCGCTGTCAGCGAAACGGTTGAGAAGCTGCCGACCAGGGGATTGAAGGCGGGCTCCTTCACCTGCTGGCACCTTGAGGGAACGACGGCTTCGACATCTTGTTGTTAAAAACAACGTTTAATGATCAACCCCTTTACAACACAGTTCACCGGGTTAAATACACTTCTAAAAACAAAAGCACTCTCGCAGTCCAATCAGAATCGGAAAATGTCCTTCTTTCTCAAATTCTGGTTGGCTGCCGTTGGAAGGTACATCCTCACGCCCCTTCACCCAATGCCTTGATCTGTACCCGCCTCTCCCACGTCGATCGCCGGTGCGCCTCTCTCTCTCCTCTCTCTCGAAGACTGGCGCCGGCCTGTCGTGGCATCGTGCTCCGAGCTGGGGTCCCAGGGCTGAGCCGACGGGTCGTCGTCACGTGCCTGCCAGTTCCACGAAACACGCGTCGGGGTTTGCCCAGCAATGCTGCACATCGCTTGCTTGCTTGCTTGACCATGTGCCATTGTGCGCCGGCCACAGCTCTCCACAGGGGAAATCGACCGTCACGCCACCTTTGTTCGGTCGTGGCCGCCTCAGGGGGTCCAGGGGTGCAGGTTGCCGCAGGGGGGAAGGAACGCTGCCCGTGCAAAATGGCGACCTTGAGAAGCCTTTGGGTTTCTGCTGCGCGCTCGTGCCCAGCAGCTGGTGTCCTATCTAGTTTAAGCGCGTCATTGTGTGCCTTGTTGAGAGCGTCGTGCGGGTGATTTCGTTCAGCTAAGGTTGCCTTTAAATTGCTTAAGTGGTGAACGTAATCCGCGTCGTTGCTACTTCTTCTTATGCGCCTTGCCAGTCCTATAAATATGCCCTGTTTGCAGTGTCGCGGGTGATGGCTACTATAATCTAGATATTGCTGGCTATCCGTTGGCTTTCTGTAAGGTGTCGTCTTTAGTTTTCCTTTTTCGATGGATACTGTCTTGTCGAGAAAATCAAATTTACTAGAAGAGTGCTGCATGGAAAACTTAATGCTGGGATGAAAGTTGTGAAAATGCTCAAAAAATGTGCTTAGTGCACTTACACCATGTTCCCAAATAATAAAGATATCGTCTATGTAACGGAGGTAGGTGCGAGGTTTTAGCGGCGACAATTCCAAAAGCTGTGCTTCTAGTTGCCCCATGAAGATATTGGCGTAGGTCGGCGCGAAAGGAGTTCCCATACTGGTGCCAAAAATTTGCAGGTAGTTGGTCGAGTCAAATTCAAAGTAATTAAGTGTGATCAGTGCATCGGTCCCCTCGAGTAGCTTATCCGTGAGTGGGCAAAGCACAGCCGACTGAACCGCCTCGGCCACCCGTAGGGCCTTCCTTCGGTAGCTATCAGCCGCACGTAAGCTAACTCTGCCGTTACTTGTTGCCCGAACGCTCCTGTCAACTTTATCTGTGAGCCCGTACCATCGTACTTCGGCACTACCGCCTTCTAATAACGCTTACTTCCGCTCCCGAATCTATCACTGCATCGAATGATTGACCTGAGCTTTTAAGCATTACCGTTGCCAGTATAGGTTGCTTCTGCTTATACAGCCCCAACCCGTCTGTCCTTGCCACGTCTGACCCGAATGCGGACGCCCTAACTTTCGCAACCACTGTTTTGTCTTCTTGACGCGCCACTGGCCTAGTGCCTTGCCTTACAACTACTTAATGAGCAAACAGACAATGAAGCCCGAACGCACGCCGCCTTGGCCTCGAGTGGCGCTGCCTAACACTCCCAGGATAATACCTACATAAATACACAATAAAGTGGACGGGGGGACGACCGCCCTTGTAGCTCAGTTGGTAGAGCATCGGACGCGACATCCGAAGGTCGTGGGTTCGGGTCCCACCGAGGGCAGGTTTGTCTTTTCGTCCACTTTAATTCCTTTCTACTTTCTCCACAATTACAATACCACAAGTAACTTCCCCTATGTTTTCCTAGGGCTTCATTGTCTGTTTGCTCATTAAGTTGTTTCTAACAAATAAAGAACGAGCCCTTGACCCCTTCCCTTTCGTTATTGCCTTACAACTGGGCATTTATTGGGGCACTCCCTAGCTAGGTGATCAGTTCCCTTGCATTCAAACATCGTTTGTTCCACCTAACACCCGCGTAGGCATCTCCCGATGTGTCAGATTTATTTATTTTGCCTGTCCTCAGCACTCGCCCTCTTTTGCGCAGGCCTGCACCTTTCGCTCTCAAAGCTCTCCGCCAGCTTAACCACGGCGCTGGCTGACAAAAACGCCTCCTGTTCATTAAGAACGACATGCGCTCTCGCCTCCGGGCTCAAACATTCTTTCAAGCGATCCGTCACAGCTAGCTGCTTGAGTTCCTCGAACATTCGTACCTTCGAGCTCTGGACATAATACTCAAAATAATTTTCCAGACGCACGGCGAACTGATCCCAGGATTCCTTTTCTCCCTTTCGCGACCCCATAAACAGCCTCTCGTATTCCGCTGCCGTAAGCCTGAGACCATCTAAAATGCTAGACTTAAGCTTTGAGTAAACTTTCCGCTCCTCTGCCTTTAGCCTGCACAGCAGTCCACGTGCCCTTTCGCTCAACTGTGGCAAAACAAGCCCGGCCCCCCACTCGGGCGGAACGTCATATGAATCGAGTGTTGCCTCTACATCCTCGAACCACATTGGCACGTGTGCCTCTTGGTTCGGCATTGGTGCCAGTACACCCTTAACAAGCTTGCAAATTTCAGCCGCCATTGTTCCTCTGACCTTCCGCCAAGCGATAAGCTCTCACCGCCGTCGTTAGGCTCAGCCCCTTCCCGGGCTCGCAACCGCTGGCTTTCTAGCATTAAGCGCTGCTTCTCCGTTTCCGCCTCAGCAATTTTCAGTTGAAGCTGTAGCAGCGCTAGCTGCTGTTCCGACACCGTATCTGACGTGCCACTGCGCTGACCCCCCGCGTCGCTGTCGGCGACTCCCAACGCCTGCAAGTTTTCCGCCCCGTCCCCGTTCATTTCCGAGCTGTGCCTTTCTCTGTCTCGCAAGTTGTAACGCTTTGTCACTGCCTGCGCCCGACAGAAAATCAAGAGGTACCCGCCTGAATTAGCCTTGCGGTGCGCTCTTCCTCCTCGGAATGTGGTGGACTAGCCTTGCTTCGTT
The DNA here is from genome assembly GCA_013339685.2 of Hyalomma asiaticum. Classification (NCBI taxonomy): domain Eukaryota; kingdom Metazoa; phylum Arthropoda; class Arachnida; order Ixodida; family Ixodidae; genus Hyalomma; species Hyalomma asiaticum. The sequence continues at coordinate 98,768 of JABSTT010004506.1, forward strand.
GGCCCAGTGATGCGGTAGTCAGTTGATGGTTGTCGTCAGTCTCGGCCGATGTCGTTCCCCGCCGTCGTCCTCAGTTCAGCCATACAGGTCATGTCCGACTGCGCCAGTTAACTTCTTCCCTCCTCGTTGTTCTTCGCCCGCTCATCCCGCTGTCAGCGAAACGGTTGAGAAGCTGCCGACCAGGGGATTGAAGGCGGGCTCCTTCACCTGCTGGCACCTTGAGGGAACGACGGCTTCGACATCTTGTTGTTAAAAACAACGTTTAATGATCAACCCCTTTACAACACAGTTCACCGGGTTAAATACACTTCTAAAAACAAAAGCACTCTCGCAGTCCAATCAGAATCGGAAAATGTCCTTCTTTCTCAAATTCTGGTTGGCTGCCGTTGGAAGGTACATCCTCACGCCCCTTCACCCAATGCCTTGATCTGTACCCGCCTCTCCCACGTCGATCGCCGGTGCGCCTCTCTCTCTCCTCTCTCTCGAAGACTGGCGCCGGCCTGTCGTGGCATCGTGCTCCGAGCTGGGGTCCCAGGGCTGAGCCGACGGGTCGTCGTCACGTGCCTGCCAGTTCCACGAAACACGCGTCGGGGTTTGCCCAGCAATGCTGCACATCGCTTGCTTGCTTGCTTGACCATGTGCCATTGTGCGCCGGCCACAGCTCTCCACAGGGGAAATCGACCGTCACGCCACCTTTGTTCGGTCGTGGCCGCCTCAGGGGGTCCAGGGGTGCAGGTTGCCGCAGGGGGGAAGGAACGCTGCCCGTGCAAAATGGCGACCTTGAGAAGCCTTTGGGTTTCTGCTGCGCGCTCGTGCCCAGCAGCTGGTGTCCTATCTAGTTTAAGCGCGTCATTGTGTGCCTTGTTGAGAGCGTCGTGCGGGTGATTTCGTTCAGCTAAGGTTGCCTTTAAATTGCTTAAGTGGTGAACGTAATCCGCGTCGTTGCTACTTCTTCTTATGCGCCTTGCCAGTCCTATAAATATGCCCTGTTTGCAGTGTCGCGGGTGATGGCTACTATAATCTAGATATTGCTGGCTATCCGTTGGCTTTCTGTAAGGTGTCGTCTTTAGTTTTCCTTTTTCGATGGATACTGTCTTGTCGAGAAAATCAAATTTACTAGAAGAGTGCTGCATGGAAAACTTAATGCTGGGATGAAAGTTGTGAAAATGCTCAAAAAATGTGCTTAGTGCACTTACACCATGTTCCCAAATAATAAAGATATCGTCTATGTAACGGAGGTAGGTGCGAGGTTTTAGCGGCGACAATTCCAAAAGCTGTGCTTCTAGTTGCCCCATGAAGATATTGGCGTAGGTCGGCGCGAAAGGAGTTCCCATACTGGTGCCAAAAATTTGCAGGTAGTTGGTCGAGTCAAATTCAAAGTAATTAAGTGTAAGTATCTTTCACCATATAGCTGGTGAAAGACTCACCGCTCTGCTGGGACCAGCACCGTAGGCGTTGTTCTGCGCGCAGCTTGCGTACCCCAGGGCGGCCAAATACATTCGCGATGCTGGTGTTAAAGCTGGGCCACGTGCGGAGATCGGCTTCGTGGTTCGTAAACCACAGCTTTGCAACACCCGCCAAATAAAAGATGACGTTGCTGAGCTTGAGAGGATTCTCCCATTTGTTCGTAGCACTCACCCGTTCATACGATTCCAGCCAGTCTTCAACATCGTTTTCGTCGGTGCCGCTGAAGATCTCAGGATCCCGCTGACGCTGGGCACCGGCGCATACCACAGCTGGCGAAGCCTGTGGGGCAGTCTGGCTGGCGTCGTCGGGCATGGCGGACGGGAGAGTTCGGCTTCTTAATTCCAGGGGGGGAAAACCGCAGCGCCTCCACCAAAATATAAGGCGATATATAGGGCGGCACCCAAGAATGGCTGGCAGCGTCTCGACAAGAGCTGGGCACAAGTCTCGAGCTCGGGTCTCGCGCAGCGTTAGCGATATGGCTGCAGCGCCGTCTGAGATGGTCATCTCACTACAAATTATGCATTTTTCGAACATATCTTCCGATGAAAATAAAGCACCGTGTAACTTTGTCATGGCATTATAAAACTGATTTCTGCAAATGAAGTGTGTACATTTGCACATTATCTAGTTTTATTTTTATGTAATACGTACGGCGAACAAATAAAGGTCTAACCAGGAAAGAAATTGTGAGAACAACACGTGCACATGAATCTCTCTATTAAAATTCATAAAGGAAAAGCAAGTGTGCATTAATGCGTAAACATGACCCAACTAAAGTACGACACAATGCACTAGGGATGCATGGCAGAAATGGTGTGTCTTGGCAGTGCATGCTGTTCTGCAGCCATGTCTGGGGAAAAAATGTACATCTTAAACATGTGTGTTAAAAAATCGGTGCATGTCAGTCGAGGAACTCTTTAGGTGTTGCATCTTTATTGAAGACATTCCAAGGCCTAATTACCAGCTTATTAAAGTATGGGAAAAGATTGCAATATTTATAACATTTGAATGGGATATTTTGTGAAACAGAAGGGAGTTGCAGTGCTTGTTCTTAAGGAGTTACAAACAACAGTTTAGCCGTGATGCCTCAACTGTTACATTTGTCTTTCACAAGACTGTTGGCCTAGTTGACATAAAACAACAAGAGTACAACAGGAAGAGTGGCACTTCCAGCTACTTTATTCAAGGCGCTAACCCAAGAATATATACAAACAGCAACCATGCGCGGTCCCTTTCCAACCTCATACTATCCAGCAATCAAGCAATCTCATCTCTGGTGCATATAACATAACTGATGTATAGCTGATAACTGACAATTTGTACAGGCAACAAAATATACAATGATTATTTTTTACAACTTGCCATTTTTATATATTGTTTTAATCAGTCACTTGCCATGGTGGCTGTGCCAGTTTGCAAAAACAGAAAGTAAGCTCACGCTATATTAACGCGAAAACCTTAGATTACTATGTTTCAAGGCTGTGTTGTGCAGTACAAAAACCAGAGTGTAGGCGAGCATCGAATAGGTGGAGTGCATCTCTCGCTTCACTGTAAAGCTGATTAAGTATATCTTGCTGGTACGGCTGGTGCGGTCAGCTTTGTTGCCTTTGTATTACAACAAAGTTGACCGTGTCCTGCTAAAAATCTCATGCCACATCATTGTAGGTGAAGGTGCACAAGGCTCTAGTTGCAAGCGAGGAAGACCGAGAAGGCAAAACACTGCAGAAGAACCTTAAGCAACTCAAAATGCCATTTGTCACCACTGCTGCTGTAACAAAGCAGCTATGTGTGAACCTTCAGCAGCAGCCCAAGAAGCAGATTAATGGAACTTGGTATTTGCCTTTCACATTCCCTTGGAAATTTCTAAGCACCTGGTAAAACAATGCAGCGTAAACCGGTATGGGCTTGTTGCAGTGCTCAAAATTGGTGACAATGGTGCCTGAAGCAGGTGTCTGAAACCGCTATCGCTCATAATGAGAAAAAGTCCATACCCCCATCTCACCTGAAGGAAAACTTGCAATCTTTCAGTAATGTTTATCGCCCTCTCTCCACGCCTGTGCACATTTGAACCCAGCCCATCAGGGGTTCTACGACGAAGGCGAGGAGAATTGGGGGGCGGTGGAGAAAAAACAGAAGAGCAAGGAGATGACGACGGCAAGGAAGGAGAGGATGCAGATGACAAATGAGAAGTAACGGAATTTGAAAAAGAAGACAATTTAAGAGGAAGAACAAGAAGGGGGAGGAGAAGCAGGAATGGAAGAAGACCTAAAGAGAATAATAAGAGCACATGAAGCAAAGCTTACACTGTCACTGTGCTGTGTTCTTTGCGAAGGCCTGAGAGTCTTCTTACAATGCTGCCCTAACTTCTCCCAGTGGCTCATTAAAGAAATTCTGCTGACATTGTGGAGTTGAATTTTTCCTCTGAAAATGCGCACCTACCAGGTTCATGATACCCACAATCAAAAGAAGAGGCGTGCAGGACACGGACACAAGGAGAGCAGTGAACAACACGAACGCCATCAAGTGGTCATTTTTACATGTCATCCTATGGGTGCAATGCATAAAACCTGCGATACCGCCTCATATATTGCAAATATTCTCAGTTTTCTGTCTGCAGCATCAATAAGTAAACTCTGTGGGCATTTTGGCTGTAGTTTGTAAAAAATAATCACCTCAATATGTGCCATACAGCACTTGTAATGAGCTGCATGTAGTGACTCCAGTGCAGGTGACACCTGCCGCTGTAAGTCCCTCGTTTGCATGTTGTGAACAGGTATGGGTAAATGGCCTTGGGAAGAAAAGGCGCGCAGGATGCTAATATTCGTTGTGATCTGCTGACTTTAAAACTCTCACGGGCTTCTCAGACATTGAAGTGCACTTTTCGTGTTGCAACAAAGGCTTGCGCTCTCTGGGATTTCCACTAGTGCCATTTTAGGATGGGACAGAAATGCGTTGTGCCAAACTACAACAGCAGCGCATCCAGCAAAGTGAAGCCGATTACTTTCGACGTTCCCAGTGGCTTGATGAAAGTGGAGGCATGAGCGTGTACAATACCAAGGAAAGGTCGAGAACTCATGCCCCATAACTACGTTTGCTAGAAGCATTTCTCAAACAGTGAAATGGAGACGCAATGAAGGTGATCTTGGTGGTGACATCTCTCTTGACATACCCAAGCGGCCTGTTTTGTTACTCGATGCTGTGCTGTCACTATTTTTACGCTGTCTCAGCTACCTGTCTCCTGTTCTAAAAAAAAAGCGAAAAGAAATCAGCCAATTGGACCTGGTGTGAAGTGCGGAGAGCATGCAAAGACAGAGACTTTGGTGGCTAATGACACAAATATGCTCGCTGCTTGTCACTTTGAGGAAAATGAGATGGTGCATCCTCTCGCCTCCCTTTGCCATGAGTCCAATGCGTTGAACAATAAGCAAACAACGGCATATGTGTGGTGGAAAGACAAGGAACGACACTGTACCAATAGTTCTGGTAATGACGAAACCAGTGGAGCCAGAGTTATTGAATAATTATAAGTTTTGCATTCCAAAAAACATACTGTGCAGATAATTAGGTAATTGCTGTGCAGGCAACACCTTTTTTCGTTTATATAACAAATAATTTGCAGCCACCAAGGTCGCACAAGACGCACATCAATTACGATGAATCGGCACTGGCTAGCCTTGACAGGTTGAACCGGCAAGCTTCTGCAGAAAGCGTGAAGTGTGTGTTTCTCTCTCTGCGCAAGCCGACTCGCACAACAGAGGGTGTGTTGGTACCATGCCCTACAGCGTGATTTCACTGAGCTTCACTGAGCCACCCAAACAAGTACTGTTTCGCGATCTGAAGAAATGCTCTGTGCCTCGAGGCCAATACAGCAGTTTGCTCTATAGCGGTGACCATCACACAAATGCTTCTGAATTCGAACAAGCGCATTTGATTGAGGAAATGCTACGGCAAGAAAACATTCTAAACTTCGAGGGACTCCCGAGATGGAACAGCATGGAGAGCAGTTTCTGAACCATTCGACAATGAATGCATGTCAAAGAAACACAGTGAGCTCTGTTAATATTTCTGCTCTTCGACAGAATCCTTTTATTGCAGTAAATCACGTATCTCCAAATACAGCCTGCTTGGAAAGAGTAGTTCAGGCCCTTATTGGCTGTTTTTCTGTTTTGCAAACAATTCTGTTCTACCAGAAAAGAGGCATAGCAGGGACACAGTCTACTACAGCTCTTAAGTGCATGACTACGCTACTAACTTGTTGTCAGACTATACATGAAAAATACATTTCGTGCACGGCGTGGCGCAGTGCAACGTATTTTGCTTCTTTGGACAGACTCGCAGTAATCCACTACCATTAGGAAACTAAACGACATCCGTGTCTTCACAATGTAGTGACGCAACATGCAGGTTTCAACACAGGTGACTGCAGCTCCTTATAAATTTGTGATGCTAGTTGTTACACATCCACACCACAGATTCCACAACGGATGATCCGTGATATCGATGTTCACAAAACAAACTATTCCACATCATGCAAGAACACACGCGCTCGCACGCACACACACACACACACACACACACACACACACACACATACAAACACAAACAGAGGCGTCATTTTTTCACGGCTTTCAAGATGTCAATTTTCGGTTAGATGCGTGTTGCCGCGTTCAGTCACAACATAAACTAATCGTATTCCGTGCACAGGCACACACATATACATCATTTGCAGATCCATAAATGTGGGCTTTAGTTAGACGCCGGCGTCGTCCGGTTCGTAGGCACTACAGTGTAGTAGTCACATGCGAGCAAGATACACGAACCATTCGTTGACAACTTGATGCTGAACACGGAGGATCATGCTTCGCGCACACGACGACTTCGAAGAAGAATACGCGGACCCTTCCTACGCTGCTACATCCATGGCGCAAAGTTTTTTTTTTTTTTCTTCACGACGCGAAGCAGCCGAAGCAGCTGCTGTGCCGCTGCGCTGCTGCCACCGCTATTTTCACGTCTTTACTGATATGCGGGAGCCGCTGTTGCGCACACCAAAATAATTTATCCACTTGCAGCCGTTCTTAAATTACAATACATGCATGTTCTTCACTCCTGTAAAACAAAAGTTAATAATATTATAATGCACGGTTATTTAAACACATTTGAATATAGCCGGTCACTCCTGTCGCGGCTAAAACAGGCGCCGCAATCGCAGTCAACTGAAACGAAACCGCCATTAAGCTACTGGAGCGAACTGAACAATCAGAACGATTTTGGTCGCTGCAATCGCGGCATGTGAAACAGGCTTGACGCAGGACAAGGTTAGACTAAAGCCCGACCCACATGCAGCGCTTTTGCCGCCGTTTTCTGGCGTTGCGTCTCTCGCCGTCTTCACAACGTCGCCGAAAGCGAGGGCGACCAACCACACGACGAGCGCACAGACCGGCGCCAGCCCAGCGTCACACAACGTGGGCCGATGAACTTAATGTAGGACCACGGAAAGCAGTGTGCAATGTGCGCCACTGGAACAACAATAAATATTCACGATTACAGCTTATATGCCTTACTTGAAGTTCCGCAGTGCACAAGACATTCATAGCATTGCAAAAGAAACACACTGTCCGCAAAAATTTTTTTTGTTGTTGTACTTGTGGCGGCACCTATGGAGATAAAAGTGAACCAACCAACAAACTCAAAATCGATGGCTTCCAAGACTCGCGCTTATCTTTGAGGCCTAGCTGCCGAAGTAATTGAGAATGGTTCTCGAAAACAGTGTAATGTAATCCCGTGTGCGTTGCTGTCGAAGCATCTGTAGACAAACATGAGTCAAATACAAGCGTCAGTTGGGATCTTGAGGTTCACACAGTTCGCGACGATGACTGAATATATTCGAGGCGGGCCGTGCCCGCTTCGGCGAGGACGCCATTGCTCCGGCGGAAGTCGCTTCGAGCCGCGCGCTGATTGGTGTCCGCTCACCCAGCAGTTTCCGGCGTCGGCGCTGCAGTGCGGCGGCGGCGTCAATATCTGGACAGTCTTGATCTCGGCGTTTCGGCTGCCGTCACTGACAGCGTCGACGCAGAGTGACGCCGGAGAGAGAAACGCCAGAAAACGGCGGAAAAAGCGCTCCATGTGGTTCGGGCTTCCCCCCTAAAAGTTCCACCCAGGCGGACTCGAAGCCACCTTCAACCGGGATTTGACGAAAGGAGACGGATGCTCTACCGATACACCACCGCTTTTTTTTTCTTTATTGCCTTGTTCAACAAAGTACACATAGATTATTTACGCACTGGTGTGACCATCTATAAAGCGTTTTCATGTCTTTGAAAACATAGTAACCCAAAAGGACAGAAAGTTGAGCGAGTTGGTAACAGTACATAGTCAAAAGAAGAGGCGTGCAAGACACGGACACAAGCAGAGCAGTGAACAACACGAACGCCGACTAACAACTGATGCACAGCACACAGGCGAAAAAGAAAGAAGACACACAGCTTATCTGCGCATGCTCGGAATGGTAGCGCCACCTGTCAAACGGTTACACGTGCCGGTCTTCGCGATAGACAACTACTAAGGCATTCTATCTCCTCTCTGTTTAAGCTAATCGACGGCTGACTCACGCACGCACTTCCACTAATACTGATATGCCCGGCCTCAACCAATAAACGCGTATCTTCGTTCTTATGCCTGTAAGGGATCTCGGTTTCGTCTAACTCGGGCATGCAGCTACAGACCTGGCAGTGCAAAGATAGATTCGACGACGTCCCACCTGATAGCGACCTTCTGTGTTCAACTAATCTTTGATTAATACAACGCGCAGTTTGCCCTACATAAAAACGTCCGCAGCTAAAAGGAATCTTATAAACCACACCCACGCGACAGTCGGTGAAATTGTTCTTGGCTAAGTGCTTAACCGGACAGATATCCGTTCGCTTCTTACCTTCCATCTGCTCATTGCTTCTATGCACGGCAGCACAAACCTTTCCTAACTTATTGGGAGCCGTAAACACAACGTTAACCCCCTATTTACTTCCTACTTTCTTAAGCCTGTGCGAAACTGCGTGGATATACGGAATACTCACGACATTTTTCTTGTTAATGTTACTCTCTGATACAGCTTTCGTTCCGGTCGAAATCGACTTCTTAAGACGCTCAGCTACTGTGGCTATGGCTAGTCTAGGGTAAACTGCATCTAAGAGGCGCTCGACCTGCGCATTAAAGCTAATGGTCAAACGGTGCACGCACGACTTCGATAGGGCTGACTTTAAACAGGACAAGGCTATTCCGTTATTTACTACTTTCGAATGCTTGGAGTGAAAGTTTAACAACGGCTTAGATGCTCTAGGGGAATACTACCAACACACGTGATTTTGCTCAAATGACAACGAGATATCTAAAAATTGTATTACGTTTCTCTCCGGTAGTTCTTTCGTAAACCTTAGACCATCTCCATTAAGTTTAAATTGATCACTCACATAGGTGACGACGGATTCAAAATCATCCTTACTAGACAATACCAAGTAATCGTCCGCATACCGAAATACCCTGATGATGTGGTCCCCTAACGCCTCTTTTAAGCGGCAGTCAAACTTGCTCAAGTATAGATCACTTAGAATAGGGGCGACCTTTGAACCTATACAGATCCCTAATTTCTGCGCAAACACGCCTTCTCTGTATCCAACTAATGTTGACGTTGAGTACATGGAAAGAATTTCTAGAAAGGTACGTGTGGACACTCCGCATCTATCAATGAAACCGGACTCTTGCCCTTGTTCTTGAACACATTCTTTCACGCAATTTAATAAACCTTCATGCGGCAACGAGTAATACAAATCTTCTACATCCATGCTAAACGCTGTACAGTCGCCAGGATTTTCGTCTCTTAACAAATGAACTCGAGCATGAGAATTACGTACATGGAAGGGGTCAGAAAAACTTAAGGTTGTTAAGCACTTCTGCAAATAGCTAGCTACACAAACTTCCCATGTCACTGACTCTGATACAATCGAGAGAAACGGAATTTCTACCTTATGGCTTTTCGCCGAGAAAAATAATTCTACAGTGAGCAATTTTGCCTTTTTAACACTGGAACCTACCTTATCTAGATTATGTTTCAACAGGAGATCGACAGCTCGTTGTTTTATTACAGAAGGTTTCAGTTTCACAGGTCTAAAATTCTTTTTAACAGCCGCTGAGGCTTTATCTGAAAAAGTGCTATTCGGCATTACTACAAAACAACATTCCTTATCAGATAAAACAGGCCGAAGCTTATGTTCCACACAGTAATTTACCACCGGTCGGATAGGGTCAGTGGCCTTAACGAGATCGTTCGAATTCTTGATGCTGGCGAAGCAATCTGAAATACAGCGAGACCGTTCAACTTCCGGAATAACCTTAGTTATAGATCAAGATAAGCTTAAAACGTCAACTTCTTTTAGGTTAGGATGAAAACAGTACTTAGGGCCTAATGCTAGAATTTTCTTGTGGTTCTCGTCCAAAACGGCGTCTCCGAGAATCATTACTTTTCCGACGGCGATTTAGTAGAAAAAGAATTCCTCTTTGCAGTAGATCCGGTAGCTTCGTCCTCCACAAAAAAGTCCGACCGGTGGTAAATTACTGTGTGGAACATAAGCTTCGACCTGTTTTATCTGATAAGGAAGGTTGTTTTGTTATCATGCCGAATGGCACCTTTTTAAACAAAGCCTCAGCAGCTATTGAAAAGAATTTAGCCCTGTGAAACTGAAACCTTCTGTAATAAAGCAACGAGCTGTCGCTCTCCTGTTGAAGCATAATCTTGATAAGGTAGCTTCCAGTGTTAAAAAGGCAAAATTGCTCACTTTAGAATTATTTTTCTCGGCGAAAACCCATAAGCCGGAATTTCCGTTTCGCTCGATTGTATCAGAGTCAGGGACTTGGCAAGTTTGTGTAGCTAGCTATTTGCAGAAGTGCTTAACATCCTTAAGCTTTTCTGACCCCTTCCGTGTACGTAATTCAGGCTCTAGTTCTGTTGTTAACAGAGGAAAATCCTGGCGACTGTACAGCGTTTAGCATGGATGTAGAAGATTTGTATTACTCGTTGCCGCATGAACGTTTATTAAGTTGGGTGAAAGAATGTATTCAAGAACAAGGGCAAGAGTCCGGTTTCATTGATAGATGCGGAGTGTCCACAGGTACCTTTCTAGAAATTCTTTCCATGTACTTAACGTCAACATTAGTTGGATACAGAGAAGGCGTGTTTCTGCAGAAATCAGGGATTTGTATAGGTTCAAAGGTCGCCCCTATTCTAAGTGATCTATACTTGAGCAAGTTTGACTGCCGTTTAAAGGAGACGTTAGGGGACCACATCATCAGGGTATTTCGGTATGCGGGCGAGTACTTGGTATTGTGTAGTAAGGATGATCTTGAATCCGTCGTCACCTATGTGAGTGATCAATTTAAACTTAATGGAGATGGTCTAAGGTTTACGAAAGAACTACCGGAGAGAAACGTAATACAATTTTTAGATATCTCGTTGTCATCTGAGCAAAATTACGTGTGTTGGCAGTATTCCCCTAGAGCATCTAAGCCGTTGTTAAACTTTCACTCCAAGCATTCGAAAGTAGTAAAAAACGGAGTAGCCTTGTCCTGTTTAAAGTCAGCCCTATCGAAGTTGTGCGTGCACCGTTTGACCATTAGCTTTAATCCACAGGTCGAGCGCCTCTTAGATGCAGGTTACCCTAGACTAGCCATAGCCACAGTAGCTGAGCGTCTTAAGAAGTCGATTTCGACCGGAACGAAAGCTGTAGCAGAGAGTAACATTAACAAGAAAAAGGTCGTGAGCATTCCGTATATCCACGCAGTTTCGCACAGGCTTAAGAAAGTGGGAAGTAAATATGGGGTGAATGTTGTCTTTACGGCTCCCAATAAGTTAGGAAGGGTTTGTGCTGCCGTGCATAGAAGCAATGAGCAGATGGAAGGTCAGAAGCGAATGGATATCTGTCCGGTTAAGCACTTAGCCAAGAACAATTTCACCGACTGTCGCGTGGGTGTGGTTTATAAGATTCCTTTTAGCTGCGGACGTTTTTATGTAGGGGAAACTGCGCGTTGTATTAATCAAAGGTTAATTGAACACAGAAGGTCGCTATCAGGTGGGACGCCGTCCAATCTATCTTTGCACGGCCAGGTCTGTAGCTGCATGCCCAAGTTAGACGAAACCGAGATCCTGTAAAGGCATAAGAACGAAGATACGCGTTTATTGGCTGAGGCCTGGCATATCAGTATTAGTGTAAGTGCGTGCGTGAGTCAGCCGTCGATTAGCTTAAACAGAGAGGAGATAGAATGCCTTAGTAGTTGTCTATCGCGAAGACAGGCACGTGTAACCGTTTGACAGGTGGCGCTACCATTCCTAGCATGCGCAGATAAGCTGTGTGTCTTCTTTCTTTTTCGCCTCTGTGATGTGCATCAGTTGCTAGTCTGCGTTCGTGTTGTTCACTGCTGTCCTTGTGTCCGTGTCTTGCACGCCTCTTCTTGTGACTATAGTAACCCAGTGTGGTGGCTGACGCTGGGCTCTATAAATCTCCCGAATTTCCCCAACGCTCTCAATGAAGCTTTCGCTTGAGGATTTTACATGAACATCTGCATGCCGCACCTGCATTCTCGTTTTCCACTAGGCATAATGACCCAGGACCAGGATCATAACATATGGCTGCTCTACAGGTAAAAACCTTATGCCGAAAGCATCTGCGCAACACCGCTCATACCGAATCACATTGCCCTTATATCTTCACTATACCCTTTAGAAGTTACATTTAATTGTCATCCGGTTAAATCAAAGGTGTTTAGTACAGTGAATTATGGTGTTTGCAAGCAAAATTACCCTGAAATTAACGTAGGCTGCCTTATATTCCAATCTTGGCTCGCTTATACCTGGCGACAACTTCCTGTGGCATCGCAGCGAAGGCTACGGAGCCGAAGCGCGCGTATTTTTGTTACGCTCCCGCATGCAGTCCACGAACGCTAACTTTTGCACGATATATAGCGCAACATAACACATGTCACCTAATTTCATTTTTTCAAATGTTCAAGATTATTTTATTGCAAGTTAGAAAGCTTGCCTCGTAATCGACTTTCGTTTCTTGCTGTTTCTGGTTTTCTGGTTTCTGCTCTCAGTTCCACGTTTTCCTCACCCACAAAAGAACTATGGCGTCGCTCGGTTTAAGCAGGTTAGCGCCGCAAGTATGGGCGAGTGTTTTTCGGCTGGTGTGAAATCATCGTATCTAGAAAGCGAAGCGGAGACAGTGGTGTGTTGCAAAATATTATGTGGCATGGACAATTTATCGAGGAAAGAAGTTGTGCTACGTGTAAGCGATGCCACCAGTGTGAGTTGGTCCCACACCACGATAACCATTTCGACACCGCTGGCCCAACCATCTTGAGCGAGTCTGCGAATTTGAAAGCTATGCTGCTATTAGGAACATTACGTAAAATAAATCGCTCATTTCATTTGCTTGATTGAATATACATGGTCGGTTTTTTCGGTTGTTTATTGCCGCTGATACGATGTTCAGAATGTGCATCTCGTGAAAATGAACGCCGCGCATTGCGTGCGACAGCGTACGCGTCCGTGTTTGCAGTTGGAAGGGTTTTTAGCGCCTTGCAATTAGAGCGTTCCACTTTGCTCAAAAAAGACTACAGCATATCCACGGAGTGAATGATGATATCCACGGAGTGAATGATGATGAGTGGGCGAAGCTCGGGAGATTCATCGTAGATCGTGCCCAGTTCCGGATTAACTTAGTTAACGCGCACGCTACGAATCCTCATGGTTCAACTATGCACAAGTGAAATCTCCCACCGGCACTTCATTGCAAGTCAAGATCAAGTGCCTATATATATATATATATATATATATATATATATATATATATATATATATATATATATATATATGGGTTGCCGGTGAACGCTTCTCCAACGCGAGCAGTCGGTATTTCTCAATCAAGAAACTCGCTAGGATTGATTGATTGATTGATTGTGGCTCGATTAGGAAAGGACGCTAATTACTGCAGCCCATGGAGGGAGCACGGCTAAGCGTCCGTGCGGGTGGGGGAAAGGGAGTGAAAGAGATAGAGGAGAGAAAGGCCATAGTGGAGGGCTCCGGGAATTTAGACTACCTGGGGTTCTTTAACGTGCACTGACAACGCACAGTACACGGGCCTCTGGCATTTTCACCTCCATCGAAAATGCGACCGCCGCGGCCGGGATCGAACCCGCGTTTTTCGGGTGGCAGCCGAGTACCGTAACCACTACACCACCGCGGCGATTGAACTAACGGTTCCTTCCTTCCGAAACTCGCTAGGAGACGCTGCCTGCGCCAACGTTGTCTCTCGCGGGTGAGGGCGCGTTCTCCTTCTTTGCGAGCTGGTAGCGTTCCTCTAAGAAAGAGCGTTTCCATAGCCAACGCGCGCCTTTCGCCCTCTCTCTCACAAGGCAGCAGAGGCACGCGCCGGGAGAGAGAGAGTGAGAGGCACGCGCCGAGGTCGAGCGGGTGCCTCCCGGCACGCGGGTTACGCCTGACGACTGACGCGTGACAAGGTTAGACTAAGAGGAGCTTCGCCCCTAAAACTTCGCAACGGCCAGTCAAGGTGTGCGTCTCTCTCGCGTGGACTTGCAAACTCTAAACAACGCCTCCTTTAGGAGGCGTTGCTCTAAATATACACATCTGTGGGACGGTGGCAAACATACCAGCTACCTGTAGTTTGCGACGCATTCTTCGCCAAACTCAAAGGAGAGCCACGTGAAAGTTACTGAATTTATTGCGTCACAGAAAAGAGAATGGCTACTCTGTATGCAACGAAAATAATGAAATGGCTTGTTGTTTTATGTGAGGTACGTGTATGTGAGGTGTGCAGCTCCTTTGCGTCTTCTAGACAACTTCAAAAATCAAAGAGCTTGCTCGTACAAACGGATTCTTTAGCCTTTCTGCGGTTTCGAGCAGTACACGATCCACACACCAAAAAAAAATAAGTGCATTACAAATCGTTGTGTACAAGGTGTGCGTTGTACACACTAAGAAAAAGTATTAGTATAAGAATGTCTGTGATGCACAACGTGATGATACACTTTTTATTGAAACACTGAGCGCGAAATAGATATTACAAAAAAAGAAAAAAAAACAACAATGCGAAAATGTAAGGACTCTTTTGTTTATACCTTCATTTAGATTTGCAAAAGTACTCTCTAATTTGTTCGCGAGTCAAAGTATTTGGAGTAAATCCTTCCGTTTTTAATTTATTTAACAATGAGGGTAGGCTATGTCTCAGTGACTGCATAACATAATTTGTGCGCCTGTATGGTACGAACCACTTGTCTTGGCTACGAGTGCGCGAGTCGCTTTTTTTTTTGTATTCAAGTCGTGACGTATGTGTTAAGAAGGATTTGACTTTGTCGGAGCCGAAACAAAATGAATATAGAAGTCGGTATTCGTAAAGACTTGTCGCACGTATTATATTATGTTTTTGAAAAAGGTTGCGCAGTGGGATGAAAATATGGTACATTCGCTATTTGTCGAAGCGCGCGTTTTTGAACTTGAAGTGAACGAATATTACCTTTTGTGGTGGTGGTCCACACAAGCGCACAATAGTTCAGATGCGATTCAAACAAGGCGTAATATATCTGCAATTTTACCTTCTCCGGAAAAAAATGCCGACAGAGGCACACCACACCAGTGGCAGATGACAACGATTTTGCTACTTGTTCAACATGATCGGTCCAACTCATATCTTCTGAAAACGTAACGCCTAATACTTTGTATTTTCTCAAAATTTCAATGGGAGCACCATCCAAGAATAATTCCTCAACGAGACAAGACTGCCTGCCTCTAGCCTTGAATAATATGGCCTTTGATTTTGAGCTGTTGATTGTTAGCGCATTACTACTAGACCATGCTGACAGATTAGAAGGAATAATGCGATATTTCTGCAACAGATCAAGTTCATGGCCCGAGACAAACAAACTTGTATCGTCAGCGTACAGCACAATGGATGCATCACTAACAATTTCAGCGATATCATTTACATAGTCATTAAATAGGGTCGGTCCCAATACGCTACCCTGCGGTACTCCCGCTTTAATTTCGCGATATGAGGAGCAGAATTTTTCAATAGCAACGTATTGGGTCCACCTTGGTTCAAGGAGCAGTCGTTGTGCGACGCCACTTAGAGGGTACGGCTGCTTGTGTCACATTTGCTTCGGAGAGCGCGTCGCTGTCGTTGCCTCGGCGACGCGTTAGACGCTGCGTCCCCCTCCTTTACAAAGCGCCTGTGGTGGGGGTGGTGGTGGTAGTGATTATGGTAAGGAAAAGACGCTTATTTCTGCAGCCCAAACTGGGAGCACGGCGCAGCGTCTTGGGGAGGGGGTAATGGGAAATAAAGAGGACAGAAAGGTAATGAGAGATGTCAGGGTTCCCTCAGCGCTGCAGAAGTAAGCCGGTGGAAAGGGGAGGCGCGGGAGGGCAACCCGGGCTCAGCGGTAGGCTGCGATGCCCGTCTCATCTATGAAGTCCACCAGAGTCTGCAGCGCTGGTAGATGGGGGCGAGTCGGGACCAGCAAGTGGTGGAGTGTGGTGGCTGGAAGTCCCTGCCTCCGGGAGGCTGTGATGACCCTCGAACGTTCCTGTGCAAGTCCGGGACAGGCACAGAGGAGGTGTTCGAGAGTCTCAGGATCCCCGCAGCGGCTGCAGGCTGGAGAGGCGGAGAGGTCCTTGGCGCGTCGGCGGGCTGCTGTCCAGATGCAGCCAGTCCGCAGTCGCAGGAGTGTGTCCCTGGCCCTCCTCGTAAGGCCCTTCTCGGGAAGTGGCTTGGGGCTTGGAGGCGCTGGAGGCGGGCCTGGGAGTAGTCCCTCGCCGCCACTGCCTGGGTCAGCGGGACACTAGGGAGGTGGGCAGCTTTCGCAAGTGTATCCGCCTACCCGTTGCCTGCTATGCCCACGTGCGAGGGCTATAATAATGAAACGCTTCAGAGCACCACGGTCGTGGCATGTAAGCAATGCCGTTCATGACATGCTTGTAATGACCTTCACTTTACGACCTGTCAGTTATGTTCGTCATGAACACATATCGCATTATGCCAATTTTGGTACATTGGTTATTAATTATGGTGACGGCAGCCAAGCCCAAAGGAGTAGGCGCCTAGATGGATAGATAAATACGCTCGAAGTGGCTGAAGTGGCCGAGGCACCTTCGCATTACATATGGAGGTGCCTCGACTTTCCGGCACCGACTCTCTGTGACACTACATATACTGACAGCGTGTACCGAAAGCTTGTTCCAAAGGCACTTCAAAGCAAGTTATTAATGTTGTAACTAAATGGAAACTATCATTTCAAACTGATCAGTGCCTGTGGTGGAAATTTTGCACTTTGCGGCGAAGAGCCGCAACGCCATTTAAACACGTTGCTATTGCATAAACAATGCCACTCGACTACAGGGCCTAGAAATATACTGTCTTCTAGGCACTATAACTTGACACTCGTGTAGCATATTTCAAAGCCGCAGCGCAGCAGCGTTGTCGAGATAAATGTCCATCGGGAGCGCACGTTGCGCCACGCCGCTGCCAGCGGAACGGAGGCGCGCCATCAGCTAACATCGCGTCTCGTCAACACTCTGTGACAGCTTAGCGTGGCAATCAAGAGGGTTTCAAAGCGCCGCCGAGCGCCCAAATCTAAAACTTATCAAAAAATACTTCTTCCGTCAGCGGCCATGAGGCGCCACATAAAGGGTACTCTCCCCCTCCGACCGTGAAGCAGGCGCGGGCGCTAGCCGACGGGAAAGAGTAGGAAAGAGTCGACGGAGAGGGTGGTGAACAGCCGGATCGTACGCACCTGACTGGCCGCCGCGGTGGTGTAGTGGTTACGGTACTCGGCTGCCACCCAAAAAACGCGGGTTCGGTCCCGGCCGCGGCGGTCGCATTTTCGATGGAGGCGCAAATTCCAGAGGCCCGTGTACTGTGCGTTGTCAGTGCACGTTAAAGGACGCCAGGTGGTCTAAATTTTCGGAGCCCTCCACTACGGCCTTTCTCTCCTCTCTATCTCTGTCACTCCCTTTCCCCTGCCCCCACGGACGCTTAGAAGAAGAAGAAGAACGCTTTATTTCCAATGCATTCTTCTTAGCCATGCTCCCTACATGGGCTGCAGAAATTGGCGTCCTTTCCTAACCGAACCACAATCAATCAATTGAAAAAATAGAGGAGGCGCTGGTACAACTGTGGAGAATCGCTGTGCCATGTGGACGTGCCGCTGATTTCTGTATTGGACGTGTTGACATGATCACAGTACCCAAGCCATCTCCTGCCCCTCGATTTACCAGATTGCCGCATATGCATTCGACAACTTCGCGAAGATAGGTTTCACTTTGGTATTATGCAGATGCCTATGACAGAGAGATCAACCACATTTTTTTTTTCGTTTTAAAAGACTGTGCATTGTTCGACGCTTACATCTCGATGACAGTCTTGTCATATATAAGCCGTATTTTCAACCCCCATTCCCTTCCTGGTTTTATTTTTTCCCTGAAACTTGCACGTTTTCTAAGAGTATATGCAGAGAAATCAAACGATATGGAAATTCCAGCACCTATCTGTAGCTCTTCAACACGGCAGTTTTTTTCTTTGTACTCGAAAGCTCCCATAACAACTGGGCGTATTTTTCCCTCGTGGTTTCTGCCAAGCCTATGTATTCTAGCGAAGAGGGTTCTAGCAAAGTACTTCCACACAGCAAACCGATGCAAGCACAATCATCTGTATTGTTTACAATGTGTTATATCAAGCTGAAGTCGCTCTCCAGAAAGACAAGCTAGCGCCTTCTGTGCAACCGTTGGGCAGTGTCACCTTCATCTTCCGGAATTCCATGCTCTGTAAGACTGCTTCGGTCTCCTAAATCAGATAATCCCTCTCGCAGTAAAACGGCAAGTTGGGCCAATTGGTTGGAATTCAGTTTTTCACTTGGTTACAGCGCAACATACACGAGGACAATAGAAGGAGACGAACAACACGGCGCTGACTCGCAACTGTATTTTATTGAAAGAAGGTGACAGATATATATGTACTGACAGCATTACATCGCGACATGCGCAGAGCAAGAGATGCACCAAGGAAGCGTTGTCACATTTTCGCGATAATCAAGAGTGCCATAAATACCTAAGTTCTTTTTCATGGAGTGTGACTGATGGTTCACTTATACACGTGCTATCCCTGATCGTTATATGGTAGGCCTCAGCGATTTCTCTTGTCAATTGGTTAGGATGCTTGAAAATGACGGTGGTTGTCGTCCCATTTTTAACAAACCCACCGACATTTTCAAGCATCCTAACCAATTGGCAAGAGAAATCGCTGAGGCCTACCATATAACGATCAGGGATAGCACGTGTATAAGTGAGCCATCAGTCACACTCCATGAAAAAGAACTTAGGTATTTATGGCACTCTTGATTATCGCGAAAATGTGACAACGCTTCCTTGGTGCATCTCTTGCTCTGCGCATGTCGCGATGTAATGCTGTCAGTACATATATATCTGTCACCTTCTTCCAATAAAAAAGAGTTGCGAGTGAGCGCCGTGTTGTTCGTCTCCTTCTATTGTCCTCGTGTATGTTGCGCTGTAACCAAGTGAAAAAATTAATCCCTCTCATATGTGCATAGTGATTGTCATTTCCATCAGTGCTCTTTCAAGTGGTGTAAACATTTACTCGTACTTCGATGCTGCTTTGAGCGTGCTCTCCATATCAAACATTCTTTGGTTAAATTTGTTGAGTTCCATAGAGAATAAACATTGGTCTGCCATAATACCATATATGTCCTCTCGCATTTCTTTTTCCCCGTCAAAATTCGCTGTGACATATCCTCTATCTTAGGCCCCTGGTTTTCGTCTACATCACCGCTGAGTAACGCCCACATACATGTCATTGCACGGGGAAAACGCGCGCTGGGACACTTTACAACAATATTGTCGCCTTTTAAGCACTCTCCAGACCAGCTAACCTGCAAATACTGTTCAGTTGGTCTCATCCTAACGGATTCTCCGTGCCCACGAAAGACCTCGGTGTCGACTGCCCTTAATACTTCTGCACTCTTCACTGCCATGCTACGAGCGGATGCCGTTGTCGTTAGCCGGGTTAGCCGGGTTAGCCGGGTTGCCGTTGTCGTTAGCCGGGTTAGCCGGGTTAGCCGGCTAACGATAGCCGGCTAATCGCGATAGCCGGGTTAGCACAATGAGCGTCCGTGAAGTGAATGGCGTAGAATAGAGCGACCTGCCGATACAGGATACACGCTTCAGTTCGCGTCATTCTAATGCATTCGCCTTGCCGACATTTTCGTTTCCTTTGACATGAAATCGCTTTGATGTAGTGTGTGAACAGGATCAGCGTATGCAATACAACTCTAGAATCCAGCTATGACGTCGTGGATGTAGTTCGGTTCTCTCTGTCCAACACGTACTTATAAGTTTCAAGAGAAGTTATACAAACAGATTCTCGGAACGGCGTAGGGTACCGCGGCTATTTTGGCGATTGAAACGATCTAAACTTGAGCCCTCTCCTCGTTTAGCCCAGCTCCGAAGGTATTACGTATACATTTCTCCCATCAATGATTGAGAACAGTCTGCAAACATTCACTTCACATGTGAACAGGATACAAGGAGCAGTCCAGTTCATGGCGGAAGGCGAAGTCCACCGGAAGATTCGATTCTTGGATATGTCCACTGAAAGGAATGCGCCCGCTTTGTCATCCGGCATGTTCAGGAAGCCAACTCAAATAGCGTGTTGTTTGCATTTCGTTGCCGTGCAACCTGCTTCTTACAAAATAGCGGTGTAGAAAATCGGTGTAGAAAATCCGCACACGACAAGAGCAGCCGACGTGCGCTTGGTGCGGCGGGAATTGTCACGCTGTGGCTATACTAATTCCTTCTTGAACGCTGTAGAACGATAAATGGCAGTCTGCCACTATTCTACCCTGCGTTTGGTCAAAAGTGCACCGGAATACCGCATATTCCTTGCGTAAATGAAGCCCTCAGCCGTGTTATGCGCTCCTACAACGTCCAAGTGGCACATATTCCACACCTTTCCAGTCACATTTGAATGTCAAGGACAAGTTACCCAAAGTGGAATTCCCGGGTGTGGGGTAGGTTGTGCTATGCGCGGTTTGTGGCTACGCTTATATTGGCGAAACTGGGGACTTCGAAATGCGACTGAAGCAGCACAATTAGGACGTAAAGAAAGGAGATGTGAAATGCATTGGTTTGGGTGAACATGCTGCTTCAGGGAGACACGGGCAAGGCACGTGTTTCTGCTAGAGAAAAAAAAAAAAGGATTGTATCAAGGTCTACAGTCCCCCGTGATACCCCGTGCACCCTCAACAGGAGGGATGGCAGTCTGCCTTGAATGTGTGCGCGCTGCCTGCTGCATGCTATGCATTCAAGCAAAGTTAAATCAAAGTGCTCGTACACATGGTTTTGTTTTCCATGTGGGGGCTGAAACGTCCTTGCTGTGTAAGTGTAAATCTACTTTGGTCGGTGCAGTGTCTCGGGTTTTCTACCTTCACCATGTATCATCCCGACCAGACAGGATACCGTAAAACTTAAAACGTCACATAGATTACCGCAGTGCATGGAATTTGCTCGAAATTGGCGCTCGTCTTAGGTGAATCTTTTTAAACAGCATATGATGTGCACGTGATCCTCGTATTGGGCGTTACTTAAGTGAGTGAGAGAGTGTGAAATCGCCGTGTTGTCTCAATGTGTCGGTAATGAGTATGAGATGAAGCTCACGTGTGTCTATTCTATTCTGTCAGCATTACTCGGTGACAGTCTTAGTCCTGCCTGCCCGCGACTGCTCCACCGGCGTCTGTAGGACTGCTCTTTCCGGAAACGGTGGCACTTACAATCTGTTCACTGACCGGACAACGATATCTGAATAAAGTAACTGGTTGCTTTTTCACACTGACAGAATTCTTCCATATGCACCGATATTGGTTGAACTGGTGGATATGCAAGGCGAAAGCAGAGTGATCGAAACGGTTGTACAATGTGTCGACAATACCGACACGAAATAATGCTAAGATATTCGAGCCTGCCATGTTATTGTTACAGAACGTGTCTCGTAGTCTGCGTCTTCGTGAGCGACTAAAAGCGAACCAATGTTCACAATGGCTTGCCGAATGTTCAAGAGATGCTTCTGTGAACTTTTTCAGAACAAAGCAAGCTCTGTCTACTGAATATTCTTCGTGCGAAGGGCCCGGTGTGCGTGACATGGAGCAAGTTAGACAAAGCGTTCGTCCAAGATGCAAGCGTGTTTGAAAGGAGGTTGAAGAGTGGAAGCGGTCATCGCCGACACTCCAAGAACGGCAACAAAACTGATGGTGCACACGAAGACCTCTCGAAGCGAAAAATGGAGGAGACTTGCAAATGCGTAAGGAGTTGCCAGTGAGTATCCTTGGTATGATGGTTAGTGAATATGCACTACAACATCCGGGTAACCGACGAGAGTTTCGATGTGGGCTTGTTGGTGGTTCATTTTAAAAGCTTTGATGTAGCGCAAAAAACAACACACGGACACGAGAAGGTGTGGTGTCCACGTGTGCCTTCTCGTGTCCGTGTGTTGTTCTTGCGCTACATCAAAGCTTAAAAAAAATCCGGGTAACGTCGGCACAACATCGGGGCAACTACGGTCTCCGTGATATCACACACGGTGAATCGCGAAAATAACATGACTATTTTTGCGTGAGGGTACTAAAATGACATACTACGAAACATTATATCTGAAATAAAGGCACCTTCAACCTATAGATAGATAGATAGATAGATAGATAGATAGATAGATAGATAGATAGATAGATAGATAGATAGATAGATAGATAGATAGATAGATAGATAGATAGATAGATAGATAGATAGATACGCTATTTCAAAAACCAGCGCAGTTGAGCGCCAGTGTCCAGTGCCATAACTGATTAAGGGCCCAACCCGGTTCTCGATATTGCAGACTGGCAGGCTGGAGTGACAGGGAATTCTGCGAGGTGCGGGTTACTGGCATGCATAACTTCCCTACTGCGATGATAAAACGTGGTGCTTTTCTGTGATTTATATAAATATATCTATATATATAATATATCAGTAAAAAGAAGACACACGTCGAGGATGATAGTTGGGCTTGTTGACACACTGATTTGAGACTCAACTAATTGATGCAAATGAACCACAGGCAACACAAAGGAACGCGTGAGTGGTTTCTACTCTAATCAGTTGTGTTCCACATTATCAACATCAATCCAAAGTCCCAGCTATGAGTTTATCAGTTATGTAGAGACGTAAATTGTTTAGCGCAAACAAAAACGGAGCACACGAGAGAGGCACACAAGGTCCCTTGTGTGCCTCTCTCGGACTAGGCCCTCGAAAACTCTTATTAATAGAGTTTTGCGGACGTAAAATTCCAGGTATTATTAGTCATATTACAGCCAAATATCACAACAGTGAACAGACATTGTTCCGGCATTTAGTCACACTTTATGATATAGTTTCCAAAGCTTGTCGGAAACGTTCTTTGTTTTAATTCAGTTAATCGTAACAGTTTACAAAAACAAAGAAAAAAGATTGGCAGATCCCACGTGCAGTAGGAATCAAGGAAATGCGAAGCACGCATAAGGAACGTAAAATGGATTTGCATTGTTGTCTCGCTATACCGAGTTTGGTACATATGATGTTAACGAAACGGCCGCAAGAGCACCATGACTGTGGCGTGTAAACCATGCCGCTCATACACGCATGTCATGATTCTAACGTTATGACTTGTCATTTACGTTCGTCGTGCAGTCGTGTTGTGCCATAGCAATTTTGGTATACATCCCTTTAAGGAAACGAGTGGCACGTAGATCGTGCCGCGAATGACATGCATGTCACGATTTAAAGGTGAAAACCGGGGGACACCAAGCAAATTATAATCATTTAAAAGTAAAATTTACTTCTAAAGATGAAAAAACCCGACGTTTCGGGTCCCACTCGGACCCTTCTTCAGGGGTGACTGGAGGGCACCAGACAGCAGCAGTGCTTATAAGGCCTTCTTTTTTCTCTCTTCCTTCCTTTCTCACTTTCTCTTTTTTTCCGGTTCTTCAAGCCGAGGGGGGTCATGCTAGTGTTGAACCAGGTGCCGGAGTCTGCTAAAATAGACACTTGGCATTGCACCTGCAGACCGGTTCACGTTTCCAGGTGTCGCCTGAATGTGCCATGATTCCACAAAGAGCCGCTTGTGAAAGCTGGTTTTCAAGTCGAGTAGCACACAAGCCAATTTCCACGCTTGGCCGTTTCTTTCCGCGCCCGAAAAACAGGCTGCCGAGGGAGAGAGCGCAAGGTGTGATTTACTCCATTCCTTGTTCAGATTGCGGCGCGTCGTACGTGGGAGAGACCAAGAACTTCCCAGAGAGGCTACCACAGCACAGGAACGATGTCCGCAAGTTCGACAGACAAAGGAGTGAATTAGCTGAAAACAGCGAGGTGCACGACCACCGCATCGATTTTGATAACTCTTTTCGACTTGGAAACCAGTTTTCACAAGCGGATCTTTGTGGAATCATGGCACATTCAGGCGACACCTGGAAACGTGAACCGGTCTGCAGGTGCGATGCTAAGTGTCTATTTTAGCCGACTCCGGCACCTGGTTCAACACTAGCATGACCACCCTCGGCTTGAAGAACCGGAAAAAAAGAGAAAGTGAGAAAGGAAGGAAGAGAGAAGAAAGAAGGCATTACAAGCACTGCTGCTGTCTGGTGCCCTCCAGTCACCCCTGAAGAAGGGTCCGAGTGGGACCCGAAACGTCGGGTTTTTTCATCTTTAGAAGTAAATTTTACTTTTAAATGATTATAATTTGGTTGGTGTCCCCCTGTTTTCACCTTTAATTTCGTCCGAACCAGACAGACCTCTGTCAAATGTTCACCTTTAAATGTCACGATTTTCATGTTATGACCTGTCATTTATGATCGTCATGCAGTCATGTTGTGCGAAACCAATTTTCGTATAGGCTCCATGCAGTCGAGTTTTCCATGTGCGACATCAGCGCCAGAATGCACTGCCTGGCGGAGAGAAGAAGCAAAATTGGGCAGACTGTGACAGGGAAATACGCGAATGCGATGCGCGTCTCCAACTCTATAGCAGCAGCCACCGCCAGTCCCACCTTCTTTCGTTTTCTTGCCGTTGAGACGCGCGCTCCAAACCTGCGGCAAACTGTTCCAAAGGGCGACGCCGCGAGCGTTCGTGTGGTTCGCAGCATGCCCGCGGAAAGCAGCGAAGAAACGCGCGCGTCGCTGTCGCCTCGGTATCCACCGTG
Organism: Hyalomma asiaticum; assembly: GCA_013339685.2. Taxonomy (NCBI): domain Eukaryota; kingdom Metazoa; phylum Arthropoda; class Arachnida; order Ixodida; family Ixodidae; genus Hyalomma; species Hyalomma asiaticum. The sequence goes on from JABSTT010004506.1 coordinate 123,562, forward strand.
CGCGACTGAGCCTTCCGACGAGAGCTACGTAGCGCCCTCTGGTCAGTAGACGGAGCCCATATCACGGCCGGTCTGGACGCGCGCGCTCGCTCCCTCTTTTACGGCCTGAGCAGCTGCCCCGACTACAATGAATATGTTGTTCCGCGCCAGGGCGTCGCGAGCCAACCCCCCAAAGCGCGTTGCTCTGCATGCGCTTCGTATGGTAAACCAGCTGTTCCCGGCCACTTTACCGTGCTAATTATTTTTTCCGCATGTAGAAAGTGGTGGAAGCAGTACAGGTGCGTGTGGGGACAGTCTGGCTTTCTAGGTACTCATGCACTCGGCAAAAGAAGAGGCACACTCAGTGCTACTAGCAACAAGAATGGGTTGGTTGGTTGGTCAAACTTGACCATCTTATATTTGATGGAAGCGAAAGTGCTTGGGGCTTGTGTGCTTGGATTCAGGTGCGCCCTAAAAATTACCAGGTGGTCGAAATTCCCGGAGCCTTCCACCACGGCGTCCTTCATAAACATAACGCAGCTTTCGGTTGATAGACGGCGTGCTGATGCAGATGTCCCGAAGTGCGTCCTTCTGCTTAGTTTCTACAATGAGACGGATTGCTCAGCCTTGTGGCGAACCACTCAATTGTGTGATTGTCAAAATGTTTTCCGAAACCATCATATGAGATTGCGACGTTCTTCGAGAAGGCAGTGAAATATCTTAACCGAAAGAAAATCCTCGAGACACTGCAATTTAGTGTTCAGTCATATCTTGAAGATTCGCCGCTTCTGGACTGTCCGGAAGGTGTGGACAAGAGTCACGCCAGAGTGTCGGTGCACATCATCTCTGAAAAGTTTCCCCGGATTCTTCTTGTGAACTACACAAAAAAGTTGACAGATCAGAATGACAAGCCTTCTGGCTAAATTCACAAGCCCACGCGGAAACATTTCCGGCTGTGAACGACGTGACTACTTTAAACTAGCTATAAGCATCACGACAGTGTTTAACCAGCAGTGCTTTTTTTATTTTTCAGTTCTTCTTGTGCATTATATTATTTTAGTACCAAGGACAACATTCTGTATGATGCTGAACGGTTTTCGTGAAAGTTCTTTATTTTTCTTCGCCTGCGGCGTACGTTATTGCATAAAAAGATTTTTCTCATCTCTTTACTTGCACGCTGAAGACCGCGTCTGGACACGTGAGAGCTTGGGAATTTATATGCATGCAGGGACTCAGCGTGGTGTGGTGCGAGTTTATTATTATTATTATTATTATTATTATTATTATTATTATTATTATTATTATTATTATTATTATTATGTTCCTTCTGCTGTGATCGCGACTCACGGCTACTTGTGGGGAGTGTGACTTTCCCCTTTTCGAGGTATTTATTTTAATAATAAAGCAAGAATTGCGACAGCTTGAATAAAAATGACCATATTTTATCATTTTGAAGTACATTAATGGTTGGCATATGTGCATTTGACGTAAACGTTTTGGAAACCAATTTCTTTCGAAAAAGAATGTTTCGTGTTATTTGTTCTGACGGTCAGTGATTAATCATGCGGCCGAGCCTTCTGAGCGCGACGCGCATCGGTAAGCGCTCTCACGAGCAGCAGAAGCGGGCGAATCAGTGGCTTGTGCCTCTCCCTCGGAAAAGCGGAAAGCACCAGAGTTGCCATATGTATGCTTGCTACCGTATTCTCATCGCATTGGTACCATGCATAGCATATAGAGGAGCTTCAGAAAGTGACACAGCAAGTTTGAGGCCGAGCATTCCCAGCGCGCGCTAGCCTCGGCAACGGCCGGGAGCTGGTATAGAGCGGGTTAAAGTCCCTGAAAATAACTAAAGTAGCGCCATTCGTGTCAGTGTGGAGACACCTCCTCTCTCGTTTGCTTCGTAGATGTGTAGATGAAGCTAGTTGAGAAGGCACTTGGCCGCCGTCGTACGTTCAGCTAAACGCAAGAGGGCGTTGCGGCTGTAAGCGACCCTTTGGGGGAAGTTTGAGAGAAATAATTAGGAAAGTGCTGGTAAATACGACAATAGAAGGTAATTATAGAGCAAGTGGAGTGTTTTTTTAGTGTAAAAATATGCAGTACATTATCAGTGAGTACATGCATGTGCTCGACGTGTGTTTATGTGCGTGGTGTCGGCAACATGGCATGGGACAGGTCCACGGTTACGGTGCAGTTATGAGTTTTTGTGCAATATGTTAAATATACCGCGTCATAAAAGAAGTCTGTAGAAGAATGAAGTAAGCGAAGCGCTTGTACCGCTAAAACCCATCCCCGCAAGCGAGCAGCACACGACGCGAGAGCCCAGCATTCTCTTGCCGATGTGCTTGGGGTTGACGCTGTCGATGGCAGCGCCGCCGCGCGCCATGCAAATTCGGCTTCGGCCGTGCTAAGAGATCGCAAAGCACGACGCACCACTAGCTTTTCGAAGGTCGGGCGAACGCCATCTTGGTTGTCCACCCCACGTGACCAGGCCGTGCAACGCGCGCGGCGCCTGCTCGACCTTGGGCGATCATGCTTGAATCTGCCGACAGCGCTGCATGTTTTGGGATGCCGCAAAAGCACGTACAACAACGGAAATAAGGAGTTTTCGCTTCCGCGAGGAAAGCTAAATGCCAAACGTCGAGATGTGTGGCTCCAGCGCATGGGACAGCTATTCGCACATACGCCGAGGCAACGGCGGAGAAGCCGGAGACCAAATGCGGGACGATGGTAGCCGAAGACGGTTCCCGCGGCATCGAGCGCGTGCTCTCAGGGCGAAGCTGGCCCTCATAGCCCATCCTACGGCCCTACTAGCCGCCAAACACGCAGCTTACGCAGGGCTGTCAGAGCGCCCCGTGCAGGGGTGCGGCCGCGTGTTTGCATACAAATCTCATCGCACTTTACAGCTACCAATAATTGCACACTGCATTTATCAGCGATCAGTCAAATACAAAGCAAGTCTACCGCACGCGACATAGCGGCAACGAGGGCGAAGTCCGGCACGGCAACCGCCGACGACCGCTCCCGCAAGAAACGTGCTTTCAACGACGCGGCTGCCCAACGCGCGCGGCAGCCTCGCTGGCCTGGCCGCGACGGCCGCCGCGTGCTTTCGCTTTCGCCTCCATAGTTACTTGTGGACACTCCAGGGGCGCTGCTGTAGCTGCTAGGAGAGGAGGGAGGAGCGGAGGGGTGCACTTGGCGCTACTTTACTTGTAGGGGCTTTAGAGCGGGTTGGCTCGGAGCGCCCCCGCCAAGTTGCGGCGATAGGTAGCAACAGCCCCCCGTGCGCAGGCCGTAAAAGAGAGCGAGCGCGAACTTCCAGACCGGCCATGCCCATATATCCCATTAACGAAACGGCAGTATAGCGCCAGGACCATGTCATGTCAATCATGCCGGTCATGACAGGCGTGTCATAGTTCTAATGTTATGACCTGTCATTTACGTTCGTCATGCTGTCGTGTGGGGCCATAGCAATTTTGGTATACATCCCATTAACGAAACGCCTGGCATGTAAATCATGCCGCCCATGACATGCATGTTATGCTTTTCATGTTATGACCTGTCATTTATGTTCGTCATGCAGTCATATCGTTGCATACCAATTTTTCTACACATCCCACTAACGAAACGGCCAAGAGAGCACCAAGACCGTGGCATTTAAATCATGTCGTTCATGACAAGCATGTCATGATTTTTATGTCATGACCTGTCATTTACGTTCATGATGTAGTCATCTTGTGGCATGCCAATTTTCGTATACATCTCGTTAACGAAACGCGTGGCATGTAAATCATGTCGCCCATGACATGCATATCAGGATTTTCATAATCAAAAGAAGAGGCGTGCAGGACACGGACACAAGGAGAGCAGTGAACACCACGAACGCCGACTAACTTCGTGGTGTTCACTGCTCTCCTTGTGTCACACAAGGAGAGCAGTGAACACCACGAACGCCGACTAACAACTTCGTGGTGTTCACTGCTCTCCTTGTGTCCGTGTCCTGCACGCCTCTTCTTTTGATTATGGACTGTTACCAACTCGCTCAAATTTCTGTCCTTTTGAGGATTTTCATGTTGTCATCTGTCAGTCATGTTCGCCATGCAGTCATGTCGTGGCATGCAAATTTTCGTATACATCCCATTACCGAAACCGCCAGGAGAGCACCAAGACCGTCGCATGTAAATCATGTCACTCATGACATGCATGGCTTGATTTTCGTGTTATGACCTGTCATTTATGTTTGTGATGCAGTCATGTTGTGGCATGCCAATTTGCGTATACAACCCATTAACGAAACGCGTGGCATGTAAATCATGTCACTCATGACATGCATGTGATGATTTTCATGTTATGACCTGTCATTTATGTTCGCCGTGCAGTCATATTGTGGCATACCAATTTTTGTATACATCCCATTAACGAGACGACCAGGAGAGCCCCAAGACTGTGACATGTAAATCATGCTGCTCATGACACGCATGTCATGATTTTCATGTTATGACGTGCCATTTATGTTCGTCAGGCAGTCATGTTGTGCCATACCAATTTTCGCATAAATCCCATCAGCGAAACGGCTAGGAGAGCACTAAGACAGTGGCATGTAAATCATGCCACTCATGACATGCATATCATGATTTTCATGTTATGACCTGCCATTTATGTTCGCCAGGCCGTCATATTGTGCCATACCAACTTTCGCATACATCGCATTAGCGAAACGGCCAGGAGAACCCTAAGACCGTGGCATGTAAATCATGCCGCTCATGACATGCATATCATGATTTTCATGTTATGACATGTCGTTTATGTTCGCCATAGAGTCATGATGTGGCAATTTTGGTAAACATCCGATTAGCGAAACGGCCAGGAGAGCACAAAATCGTAGGCTGCTAGATAGATAGATAAGCTCAAACTCGCAGAAGTTCGGCAAGAAATGCTTCGCATTTAAAAGAACGCCGTAGCTTCGACAAGCTAGTCAGTTCAAGTAATCTTTGAATATTGACGCGTGCATTCGGCGCAGAAAACAAAGACGATGAGGGTTTTAGCGCATTCCTTCTAGTGGGGCAAGTGCACAGCGGGGTTAGAAGAAGAAGACGTTTTTGGGAATAGAGCTCCAACAAGCTGTCCTGCGTTTCTTGTCTGTTTCTTGTCGTGTTGTAACGCGACACTGGTGGAGGTGCTGGGTACGGAAACCTCCCTGATGCTCCAGACTCCATCGAGGAGCCGCTCATCTAGCCCAGACCTATCGTCTCCGACAACAACTCCCGTGCATCGATTCAGTCGGCGCTTGCTGGGCCTTGCTCCGGAACGCGCACCCTTACAGCAACACTCTTCGCGACATCGCCCACATCTGCCAATGGCTAACGCCAGCCCGACACAGGCTCCTACGGGGATCTTTGCGCCGCTTTCATCACAGGTGACGCTTCATGAACCGCTTGTCCCCGACCGCTTTCGCGGTGGCGCGCACGAAGATGTAGAAGATTGGCTTGACCACTACGAACGAGTCGCCAAGATCAATCAGTGGTCGGCTCAAGAAAAGCTCTCCCGTGTGTATTTCGCCCTTGAGGACAGCGCCCACACATGGTTTGAGAACCGCGAGGCCACCATATCTACATGGAATGAATTGCGAGAGCAACTTATTGACACTTTTGCAAGTATCGATCGACGGGACCGGGCCCAGCAGTTACTTGAATTGCGTATTCAAAAGCCGAATGAGTGTGTAGCAATGTTTGCTGAGGACATGGCCCGTCTGTGTCGCAGGGCTGACCCGAACATGCCGGAGGATAAGAAGTTGCGCTACCTCATGCGCGGGGTGAATGAACAATTATTCGCCGGACTTATACGCACCGCACCAAACACCGTGGCTGATTTTATAAAGGAAGCCACAGCTATCGAAAGAGCGCTGCACCAGCGTTGCCGACAATATGATCGCTTATGCACCAGCACCCCGACCAATGCCGCCGCCATGACTGTGGACAATCAATGTTCCCTGCGTGATCTCATTAGGGAGATCGTCCGAGAAGAGTTGCAGAAACTCTGCACTCCGCTGACGGGCGCACCCGTGGCATCAGTCGCCTAAGCAGTACGGGACGAGATCAGGTAAGCGTTCTCGGCAGTGGACTATGGTCAAGAGCACCATCGCACCATACCATGACTTACGCCGCCGCTGTCCAGAGTCCACCAACAGTCACGCCATACTGCCAGCCACCGATGGCGCCTCCGCCGCAACCGCATGAATGAGACGTCCCCCCACCATGCCGATTTCGCCATACCAACCGCCAATCGCTACGCCTTGGTCGCCACCACAGGAGGAACCTTCGGGACGCCCGCAGTTTCGAAAAACTGACGCATGGCGCCCTACCAATCGCCGGCCAGTCTGGTTCAACTGTGGCGTCGCCGGCCATGTTGCTCGCTACTGTTGGTACCGCGACGCATCACACCGACCACTTAGGTTCGACGCACATCGCCGCACCCAGGATGACTACATGACACGCCGAGACGATGCCGCTTTTTCAGGAGCCCCAGTAGCCCGCTCTCCCAACGTCGAGTCTATGCCGAATAACCAGACCGACTTCGGCCGCCGGTCACGCTCACCGTCTCCCGTTCCTTCGTCGTCGCCCAGTCGGCGTACTTACGCGGAGCTCCGGGGACGAAGGTCGCCTCGCCCACGCCGGGGAAACTAAAGGCGGCGACCTCTGGGAGCAAGGTTGCAGGCCAGCCGCAAGACGACAAAAAGCCCCCCATTCTGCCGGTCCAAGACGCCGCGACGCCGACAGACCATACCTCGGACGAAATTGTGAGCGCTGACCTTACTGTTTTAGATGCGAAGCAGCTCTTTGACTAGCCTGTATAACGCTGTCCCTCCGTTCGACAATCATCATCATCATCCTCCTTCGCACAAGCGCGAGGCAACGAGCTTCCCTCGGCGCAGGTGTATATATAGTGATTCTTAATGAAAGGAAGAGGCGCTAATTTCTGTCGCCCTTATAGGGGACACGGCGAAGCGCCTTGAGGGGAGGGGGATAAGGGATATAAAGAGGTGAAGAAGGAGGGAAATAGAAGGAGAGATAGAGAGAGAGTGTTCGTCAGCAGCAGGAAGTAGCACGTCCCGCCGCTCGCAGAGGCAGCAAGTCGAAGTCACCCGCCGCACCAAAGCTTTGGCGTTTCCGCCGCCGACGCGAAGTTCTACGCGTACGGCAAAACACTGCACATCGCGTCAGTAATTGCAGCCAACTCGATTCGCCTTGAATCCCCTGCCGGGAAGGAGTCAATGCAGGTCCGCAGACCGGCAATGACTGTTGTCATCAAGACTTTCTCTTGCTCAGGGTCCAAGGTTGGAGGCGGCACAGCAGGCGGTACCATAAGGACGGGGCTTGCAAGCACGTTTGCAGGATACTGGGGCACCGGCGCAGACGAGATCGGGGCACGCACAGTACTAGCGTGCGCCGATGGCGGGGCCGGCGGAGCAGCAGGAAGTGGAGCAGCAGGCCGGGCCGGGGAGGCGTGGCTTGCTGGCTTGGCGAGGGAACGGCGCGGCGCCGGTGTGGGTCGGGCTCGTTCCGATGATGTCTTGCTCGGCGGACCGTTTTTGAGGGCAGCTGCGTACGATCGGAGTTGTGTTTCCTCTCGTACCGCTGCCTTCACGGCTCGCCGAGACACTGGTGTCGGTGCGGTTGCAAGTATTGTGGCCACGCGCCTAACCTCCTGCCACCTAGGGGAGGTGGGGGTATTGGCGGCATGGCCACCACCACAATTTACGCACCTGGGAGTGCAGTCCATAGTCGTTGGAAGTTTACGGGCACAGCGGATGCAGTCCTCGGGTCGCGGGCACATGGCAAGCACATGGCCGAAGCGGCCGCACCTGAGGCACTGCAGGGGTCGTGGCCTCGCCGGGCGAACCCGGAAAGGCATCTTGAAGATGCGCACATACTCGGGAGGAACACTGCCGGCAGAGGAGAACTTCACACTGCGGTCCTCGCGAGTTGCGTTGAGCACAGGAACCGTCGCGGTGGCGGCCGCGAGCAGCTGAGCGTATTTAAGATCGCCGTCCACACCGTAAACAAATCCGGTGCATGTACGGCGATCTGCAGACTTCCCGGCGGTGACGAGGATGCCATTGAGCTCCGTGATGGTAAGGAGCTCTTCAAGGCACTCCGCGGACGACGCGTCTGCAGCCACGATGTTCCGACGGTTGTTGACACGCACCGCCGTCACACCGGGCCGAGCGGAGAGCGCCGCCTCAAGTGCCAGACGGGGCGATCCTCGGAAACTGCCGCCGGGTGTTGATGGACGGAAGAGCACCGTCCCCACGACCGCAGGATCTGATGGGAGCACTGCGGCCTCGAGTGCCTTCGCTCGTCGGCGTGCTGCCTTTGAGAGAACGACGCGAAAGTCGTCCTCAACGAGCGAGGGGCTAGCTGGGGGGAACGGCGTCTCCACCGTGGCTTGCTTCGGGACGCAGGGCTGCTGCTGCCGCGACCGCTTGGCGCTGCGCTGCGTTCCTGGCTTCCGCGTGGTCGCCGGCGTGGCTACCCTGGATGGGGCTGCCTCGGTAGCGCTCGTGACAGCTGAGGAAGGCTGCGTTGTTGTGACTGTCGTGTCGGCGGCAATGGCCGGCACGCTTGTGGTGGCCGGAGTCGTCGGGACGGCTACGGCAGGGGCTCGGGCGAGCGTCAAGCTCGTGGACTGCTTCGAGGGGCCTGCGTCAATGTCGTCTGTGTTGGGTTCACGTGCGCGATTGGACGTGCACGTGACGTCCATCCTCTCGTCCGATGAGACGGAAAGTGGCACAGACGAGGAGCGGGCCTCTGTTGAGCCCGTGGCTGCCGCGGTGGTGGCAGCGGCCTTGGCGTGGGGAGGGGTGTGGGTCGGCCCGGGACGAACACAACCCGCTCGTACCCCCTTGTACGGCGCGGGAGGTGGCGAACGCTGCACGCTCGTTTTCACCTCGGGCTGGCTGGTGCTGGTGGACACGGGCTTGTCCTTCTTCGCCATATTGTGGCCACGACACGTAATGGCACAGCGGAGATCAAGGGCGGTAGTCCAAAAAAAAGTTACAGCATATCCACGGAGTGAATGATGATGAGTGGGCGAAGCTCGGGAGGTTCATCGTAGATCGTGCCGAGTTCCGGATTAATTTGGTTAACGCGCATGCTACGAATCCTCATGGTTCAACTATGCACAAGTGAAATCTCCCACCGGCACTTCATTGCAAGTCAAGATCCAGTGCCTATATATATATATATATATATATATATATAATATGGGTTGCCGGTGAACGCTTCTCCAACGCGAGCAGTCGGTATTTCTCAATCAAGAAACTCGCTAGGAGACGCTGCCTGCGCCAACGTTGTCTCTCGCGGGTGAGGGCGCGTTCTCCTTCTTTGCGAGCTGGTAGCGTTCCTCTAAGAAATCACGCACAGGAGAAATCTCACCAGGCACTACCTTGGAGGTAAACAATGGCTGCTACTGGGAATGAGAGACAGCAGAAGTCGGCTTTTAACACTTCTACTTCTACTAACGTTTCCTACTGGAACATGCCAATGGCTGCTAATGGGGAATGAGAGACAGAAGAATTCGGCTTTTAGTTAACGCGCACGCTGCGAATTTTTTTTATTGTTCAACAACGCACAGGAGAAATCTCCCACCGGCACCACTTTGGAGGTCAAAGCGTAAGACTGGTTACGCACTACGACTACGACTACGACGAGGGACGAACGGGTGCCGCTTTAAGGAGCTTCGCCCCTAAAAGTTCGGGTCACGAACAGGCGGTGACGGAATGCTGGGCTGGGGCGCACACGTGCGCCGAGCACGTGCGGAGCAGAGCCGCACCGTCCTGAACTTGTCATGTAGTGCGTATGAAGCCGTACGTCGGCGAGTGAAAGTGCGCCAGACTCCGGCTCCCACGTAGTTATATCTTTAGATTAGCATCGGGGCGACGCTCTTTTAGGGAGAGGCTAATGACGCGTGCATTCAGCGAAGAAAACAAAGACGATGAGGGTTTTAGCGCATTCCTTCTAGTGGGGCAAGTGCACAGCGGGGTTAGAAGAAGGAGACCTTTTTGGGAATAGAGCTCCAACAAGCTCTCCTGCGTTTCTTGTCTGTTTCTTGTTGTGTTGTAACGCGACAATATATGCACAATGCATTTTGTTAAATTGTAAACAGCTAAAAAGCAACAGATAGTAAGTTTTGCAAGCACTAGTGGCAGCATATGAGCGTAAAATTATTCATGTTATAGGCCAAATTGTGTTCAAGGGATTTGCTCATTTTCTTTTTATACAGCACAGAGATATCCAGCACAGAAATATCCGCCTGAGCATGCCTACTTGAGGTGGCTGTGATCCCGTTAACGTGTCACCCTTTTTTTGTGCTTTGCACTGCTGTACTGAACTGCCTATGAAAAGTGTTCAAAATGTTGTGGCTAACAAAGCCTAGGAAATCGACGATATTAAAGAGGTACAATGAACAGCAAAACTTTGCTGGGTGCGAAAGTCGCAAAATATCTACATTATCGCTTAGCATCGTAACGTAGCCTCTAATTAAATATTTGTCTGTACATCGTAACAACCTCTACCCATTAAACATTTAATGCGAGGCTATGATCAGAGGCTAAGCGGTAATATAGACCTTTACGAAGTTTCTCATCCCGCAAACTTTTGCTGTTGACCGTACATACGACACATGTGCAGCTACAATGCGACATTATTGATACTTTCATGTCAAGGTTCTACGATTAGGAAGAATACCGTTTACTTTCGAAGCACATGTTTAAGAAGTGAATAATCCAACAACAAGAAGCACATTTGCAGTAAGCATGACCTTTCTTTTTTTCGGCACTGTCACACATTCACATTGTGCTCCTCCAGTTCATTTGTGTGCATGTGTGGGTTTGTACGCGAGTGAATAAGTTCTGGTGACATATCTATGCATCGCAGGCTTTGTGCTCAAGGGTGAGCGATTCTTTGCCGCATACACCAACCCAAATGTGCAATGTATTCCTGAAGCTAATCTGTCCACACTTGTGCCTCTCTAATCAGCCTGCATTATCCTGGCATGTTCGTCTTTCTATAGTATTCATATTTTGTTGGTGCATTGTAGAATATCTGCTGTCAATTATACCGCCTTCAGGGAACACTTCACCTTATTGGTGCCATGGCATCGTCGCTCTGCACAAGCTGCGTAACTGAACCGTAATAACCCATTCAGCGGCAGCGTACACAATTGTGTACTTGTTTTGGCAACTTTTTCTTTGGCAGTTCAGTGGACAAGTGGCTAAGAAAGTGCAAGAAAGACAGCTTTGGATGAGCTGATGTATTTAGTCTGTCATCAGTTTGCTACAGTGCGCTGTGTATTCGTGCAGACAATTTTGTGAAGGCATTACCATATCTTCAGAGTGGTTTGACGTGGGATGTTCCGGGAGCGGAATCAAAAATATGATTTTCATTGGGTCATTATGAACTTAGGCAATAACAAACTGCATTTGCGTTTCAAGTCTGACTTCTGATTCATTTTATGACAAAAACGAATGTGGACTGGCCTTAGGATAAACTTATATTTAATTATGCTCTAATTACATTTATTCACTGTGCAACAGACATTTCAACACATCATCGAGTTTTCTTTCTTGCTATTCAATGTGCAGTGCTGCGAAAATTTGATGCTTTCATAGACGCTTTATCGCAGTTTGCGCTTGAAACAAAAGTGAAATGTTTTTTTTTTTGCCCATTACCTACACACCTACGGTATGGGTTCACAACTGGTAGTTGAGATTCGTTCCTATCCTATTCAGCACAGCAGGACGCTTCTTGTTTGTAACGCATTCATTTATCTTTATACAGAGACGGATCGTCCCCGACCGTTTAGGTAACGTTAACTAAGCGAAGCTAAATCAGTGTTACTGTGACATCTGCCAACGTTGCGCACGTTTCGGATTCTGCATCGTGGATTTACCCTTGCTCGCTGTCTTAAAATCAAAGCTAACTGAATGGGACTGCGCAACGCAGTGTGAGAGCAACATTCGTTCGATCACTCTGGTATCCCGTCTGTCCATGCATATATAGTTTGTAAGCGTTTAGCGTGGTTATGCACAAGTTGGAGTGCACTCAGTATGTATGTGTTTTTTTGCACGCGGCTGCGAATTGTTGGCCCATGTGTGCACTGTACTGTACGTTGTTTGTACCAGCTGTGGTGCCGCAATAAACGGCGCAATCTTCACTTGATTGACGTTGTTTTTGACAGTCGAGGCCTGTTTGGTCACCTGACGACAAGCTAAACACACGAGCCGCGCTTTAGCGAGAGGAATAAGCAAAATACTACAGCGGGGCTAAAAATGGGAGAGAGGGAAGGGGTGCAGCAGGGCACCGTACCCCAACCAGCAAGAACGCGGCTTTTTCGATGATGATGATAGTACTTGCAGCGCCATCTCCGTTCGCCCTAATGCACTTCGCAACGCCGCCGCTACCCTTATTTTAGGGCCGAAGCTCCTTAAGGCGTGGGTCGTGCGTCCCCGATGTATGTAGTAGTAGTAGTAGTAGTAGGTAGCCACCGGCGCGTGCCTGCCGGGAGGCACGCACGCGCCCAGGGCGAGCGCGTGGCTCCCGGCACGCGCTCGCCCGCGAGAGACAACGTTGGCGCAGGCAGCGTCTCCTAGCGAGTTTCTTGATTGAGAAATACCGACTGGCCAGGGGGCCAAGGAGTGCAAGCGCACCTCTTATGGGCTCCACTTTTTCAAGCTGCTTTTCGTGGTCAAAGCAGGCCAAGTTCTTGTCTTTCTGTGCTAGCCAATTCGCGAAGTTGCCAAGGAACCGAGTGAGACCCTCCGCCAAACAGTGAGTGGACGCTTATCGCCACTTTCGGACTCTCAACCTGTCGAGGCCGCACTCTATGAACTAACCCTAACGCTGTGATAGAACGCGAAGGACACCCGCATCTCGCGCCTGTGGGCGCCGGCACCAGCGTCTCCACCGGTGTGCCAGCGTCGCATGTGCACGGCTCCTAGACACGGGAGACGCGCCCCTGTCTCGACGAGGGAAGCGTAGAGGGACGCGCTACCTGCAACTCGAAACCTCAACTTTGGAGATAAAGAATCCGTTACGGACATGCCCGAGGGTACAGCACCGTCCGCCTCACCGCGACGCTCCGCTTACCGTGAAACAGCACGAAAGCGTGCGGAAAGCGTGCCATGCTCCAGCCTGTTTCAACTCATCAACACGGTCGAGGCACTACGGACACGCCAAGAACACGCTGAAAGGCTTATTAGGCTATCCGAGCGCCGCCCTTTCTCCGCCAATTTGCCACTGCCCCCAGCGGCAGTCAACAACAGGGAGGCGTCCCCCAGTACCCCCCAGGCTGCCCTGGACGCCATCGCCTCTGCTGCAACATTTCCCGCGCCGCAAGAGAGCCCTGACCTCACCGATGGCTGCTCGCAACCATGCGGCCCTGCCAGCGTGCCGCTCCCGCAGAAGTCCGACACTGAGGTGGAGATCATGGACACCTCCTCCTCCCGTAAGCGCCCCCGGCCCACCGAGAATACCAGCGACGACGAGGGGTCATCACGCAAAGTGCCAGCCGTTACCCCAGCACCGGAGTCCGGCACCCCCCCACCAGTCGAGGCCTCCGCCGTGCTCCACGATGCCGACGACGACTTCCAGACGGTACAGTCAAAGTCGCAGAAGCGCCGTCAGCGCGCCGCAGCGGCAGCTGGTACCGCCGCCCGTTGCGTACCTCCGTCTGGCAGCACACACTCCGGCTCTTCTGCAGCAGCAGCGGCACCTCCTGCTGTTGTAACAACCACGCCCACCTCTGTGTCGACAAGGGCATCTCCCCAGCAGTGCGGCATCACAGTGCTCTTCCGTCCCGCTATTCCTGGAGCCACATTTCCCCGAACCTCTCGGCTCTCCTTCGCACAGGCCCTATCGGCGTTACCTGGCGTGCAGGAGGTCCGGGTGAACACCAAAAAGAACGTCGTGGCGGCCGACGCGATCACACCTGACTGGAGGGACCGCCTGCTGGCCACAACCGAACTGGCGGGAATCCCCGTAAACGCCCGCATGCCTGCTGACCGCACCCAGAGCTCGGGCATCGTGCAGGGCATCCTCGGCAACTACACGGAGGAGGAGCTCCTTGCCGGTGTTCAGAGCGATGTGCCGGTACTCGCCGCTAAGCGCCAGCGGACGGCGCTCATTCTGCGCTTTGCAGCATCTACTCCGCCTGCCCAGGTCCGCCTCTTTCGGATGGTCCATGCTGTTCGAGCTTGTCGGCCGCGCCCCCTGCAGTGCCTGAGGTGCGGGAGCTATGGCCATACCACAGCAACATGCAACAGAACACAGCGATGCCTGCGCTGTGGCGGCGGGCCTCACGGGGACAGCACGTGCACCAGTAAGGCCAAGTGCCTCCACTGTGGTAGAGCACACACGGCAGACTCCCCTGATTGCCAACTGTGGCAGAGGGAACGAAGGCTCGCTACCATCAAGGCCTCTGCCCCGTCCTTCCTAACGCATAGGGAGGCGATGGCAGCCCTTCAACAGCCAGCAGCCGCATCTCCTCCGGCCCCCACGAGCCAGGAAACAGGAATAAGTTATGCGCAAGCAGCCAAGAAACCAAGGGGAGCACGCAAGCCTCCTGGGCACCCGGGGTATCAGCGAGCCTGCCCTAAACACCACCATGGCCAGGAGCTGGCCGACATGTGCCTCCTTCTGAGGGCTGTAGGAGAGCTTCTCCCTCCCGACAACCAGCTGCGATCCATCTGCCTCCAGGCCGGTGGACCGTGCCCTCCCCCCAACCATCATGGCTGACAGACCTTCAACAGCACCTGTGCACCGCCGCCGCCGCCGCCCGAGTGTTCTCCAGTGGAACGTAAACTCGCTGCGGCGGCGGCACGCAGACTTAGCCCTCCACCTTTTGCAGAGTGACTACGACGTGCTCGCTCTGCAGGAAGTGTACGCTCGTGCCGAAGAGCTCCGCCTACCGGGCTACGTGGGCTACAGCAGTAGAACCGGTTGCATCCAGGAGGCCTGCCATGCTGCCCCTTGCCTGGACGATGGCCATCAGCAAGGGCCCGCCCGTTGCGCTCTATACGTCAGACGAGAACTGCTTCAAGCAGAGCTGCCGGTAGCCGACCTGGTCGGGGGCCCCTTCGAGTGCTGTGCCGTGCGTATACGCCTTGAAGGGGTCGACACGACTGTAGCGAGCATGTACGTCCGCCCCGGCCAACCCTGGAACCCTGCGTGCCTTCGGCAGCTGGTGCAAAGAGTGGGCAAGGACTTCCTGCTGTGCGGCGACGTCAACGCCCACCACACGTCTTGGGGCAGTTGCCGGTCTTGTCCACGTGGAAAGGAGCTCAGGGACATCATCCAACAGCTGGGGCTGGTCATCCTCAACACCGGATTACCCACTTTCCTGCGTCGGACCGGGCGGCTTGTCCGTTCAGCTATCGACGTCAGCCTAGCCACTGAGGGTTGCCAGTATGCATGGTCACCATTCCCCGACTCGTGGGGATCAGACCACCTGCCCCTCCTGCTGTCCCCGTTCCATGGTAGAGCCCCCAGAGACCGAGAATACCACGTGGTGAACTGGCGGGTCTACCGGAAGTTGCTCAGGGAGGACAAGGGCGGCAGAGATCTCTTGGACCTGATGGCAGACAGTGCGAAGGCAGCCACTGTTTCCACAAGAGTCCAGGCCGGCAAGCCGGTTCCAGATATCAAGCACCTGGCCCTGAGAGCTGCAAGACGCCGTGAAGAACGCCAAGCCCTGCGCAAAAACCAGCCCGAACTCTGGACAGCCTTCCGGAGGGTTGACGCCGTCTGCAGACGCCACGCACGCAGACGCAGAAGCCAGGGCTGGGTGAGCATATGCGCCTCCATCAACCACTCACACGATGGCACCCGTGCCTGGCGACTCCTGTCATGCCTGCTACAAGTTCCCCGCGCATCCAACCAGGTGCTGTCCGTGGCCATCTACCTCGGTATCCAGGAAGCGGCCCTAAGTGAGCTCCTGGCTGACCGTTTCGCTGCCAGGAACACCACTGAACTGGCAACCACACCATCGTCTGCTACCCTTCCATTGCCAGCCTCCTGCCACCATCCAGGGTGGGTGGTTGCGAAAATCCAGGAATTGTGCAACGAGCCAATCAGGATGCATGAACTGGAAGCTGCCCTCAAGGGTTCGAAGCGACCCAGTGCACCAGGAGCTGATGGTATCACCTTCCAGATGCTCCGCAACTTGGAGGAAGGAGGCCGTCAACAACTCCTGGAGCTCTACAACGATGTCTGGAGCACTAGCGAGCTGCCGGAGACCTGGCGTACAGCAGTGGTTGCTCCGCTGCTGAAACCTCGGAAACCCTCCACGGCCCTCTCTTCGTACAGGCCGGTCTCCCTCACATCTGCTGTCTGCAAAGTGCTGGATAAGGTGGTCCTGGCAAGGCTTGAATGGGTGGCCGACGAGCTGCACTACTTCCCGGAACAGCAAACGGGCTTCCGACGGCATCGTTGCACGGCGGACTCCATTGCCGACGTCATTGCCACCCTGGAGGACGCCAGGAGCTGTGGGGACGTGGCCATGCTGCTGCTGCTAGACGTGGAGAGCGCCTTCGATGGACTGCCTCACGCGACCATCCTGGCGGCCTTGGATCGTCTCGGCATCAGCGGTTGCCTCCGAGGCTTTGTGAACGCCTTCCTGTCAGGGAGAACCTTCTGCGTCCGTGTTGGAAAGGAGACGAGTCAACCAAGGACCATCACCGCTGGTGTCCCACAGGGCTCTGTGCTCAGCCCCTTCCTTTTCAACATGGTACTTGCGGGACTTCCAGCTTCCCTCCCGGCAGATACCAGGTTCCCCGCCCACTGCTCCCTCTATGCCGATGACGTGGCACTTTGGGTACGGGGACCCAGGCGGTCCATCCCAGGCATCAGGAGATCTCTGCAAGCTGCCTTGGACGAGGCGATCTCCTACCTCGGAAGCATCGGCCTCAAGCTCTCTGCCACCAAGACTGAGGCCCTGCTGATCCACCCGGTTGCCTCGGCCCGGCTCTACGTCAGGCGACTGAGGGTTGGCAACAACAGCCTGCCATGGAAGCCGGTGGTGAAGTACCTGGGTTTCACCATTGACCACCGGCTCACCTGGATCCCGGCTGCTAAGGCCGCTGCAGCCAAGGTGCGACGAGTCCAGGGGGCCATCGGAAAATTGCAGCAACGTGGCCGCGGCTGCTCTACCAAATGGGCGCTGCGGCTGAACCAGGCTGCTGCATCATCCATCCTGCTCTACGCCTTCCCGCTGGTCAACCTGACGCCAGCTAGGAGGTGTCTGCTGGAAGGGCTACACAGGGGTGCGTTGCGCTCCATCCTGGGGCTCCCCAAGAACTCCCCAGTAGCAGCGACCCTTGCAGAGGCTGGCGAGTGGCCTCTGTCGCTACGCATGCTCCAGCGGGCACTCGGGCACATCGACCGCCTCCACCATGCCGCCGATGGAAGGGCCCTGCTGGAACGCCTTCGATGTCAGCCGCACTCTCGGATGGGTGGCCTTTGCCAGCTGTACCACCAGATGATCCCGGATCCACCCGTGCCTGTTGGTCCTCCACCGCCACACCACCGCCCACCTGAGGTCCATCTATCACTGGACGGGGCAACGAAGCGACGCACACCTGCGGCCGCTCTGCAGCAGGAAGCTTCCTGCAAACTACAGGAACAACTGAAGGGGCGGCTCCAGGTGTTCACAGATGGATCCGTGCTGCCAGACGGGAACGCAGCAGCAGCATGCGTCATCCCTGCCAGGGCCCGCAGCAGGCAGTGCCGGCTGCCTTTCCCTGCAAGCTCCACAGCCGCGGAGCTGGCGGGACTCCATCTGGCTGCAGATCTACTGGCGGAGGACATCCCTGAAGAACCGGTTGCCATTCTCTGCGACAGCAAGGCGGCGCTGCAGACCTTGGCTAACCACCGACGTGCTGGGCTGACCGGAAGCCTCCTGGCGACGAAATTTGAGGCCCTTGCTGCTACCGGAGTGTCCGTCTCCTTCCACTGGCTGCCCTCGCACGTGGGCATAGCTGGCAACGAGGAGGCGGATACACTTGCGAAAGCTGCCCACCTCCCTAGTGTCCCGCTGACCCAGGCAGTGGCGGCGAGGGACTACTCCCAGGCCCGCCTCCAGCGCCTCCTCGTCTCGATTCACCCTGACCCAAGGGTGGCAAGCGGGCAAGGCCCCAAGCCACTTCCCGAGAAGGGCCTTACGAGGAGAGCCAGGGCCACACTCCTGCGACTGCGGACTGGCTGCATCTGGACAGCAGCCCGCCGACACGCCAAGGGCCTCTGTGTCCTCTCCAGCCTGCAGCCACTGCGGGGATCCTGAGACTCTCGAACACCTCCTCTGTGCCTGTCCCGGACTTGCACAGGAACGTTCGAGGGTCATCTCAGCCTACCGGAGGCAGGGACTTCCAGCCACCACACTCCACCACTTGCTGTTCCCGACTCGCCCCCGTCTACCAGCGCTGCAGACTCTGGTGGACTTCATAGATGAGACGGGCATCGCAGCCTATCACTGAGCCCGGGTTGCCCTCCCCCGCCTCCCCTTTCCGCCGGCTTACTTCTGCAGTGCTGAGCGAACCCTGACATCTCTCATTACCTTTCTGTCCTCTTTATTTCCCATCATCCCCTCCCCAAGACGTCTTTTCCTTACCATAATCACTACCACCATACCGACTGCTCGCGTTGGAGAAGCGTTCACCGGCAACCCATATATATATATATATATATATATATATATATATATATATATATATATATATATATATATATATAGGCACTGCATCTTGACTTACAATGAAGCGCCGGTGGGAGATTTCACTTGTGCATTGTGCATAGTTGAACCGTGAGGCTTCGTAGCATGCGCGAGATGTTATAAAATTAGATGGCGGTACTTGTAGTTGATGATGAAAGATGCGAGATGTTATAATAGTTTGATGACATTTACTCAAGTGTTTCACTTTTAATTGTGGGGCGAATTGCACGGAAGAGTTTCACGGTTTACCGATGATTCCTTCCGGAGCTTCGCCCCACTCATCATCATTCACCCCGTGAATATGCTGTGATTTTTTTGTTCTACAGTGGAAGGTGCAGTGTCCGTTCTGAAAAACGGGTATATAGGTGTTCTCTGACCCGCCGGCGAAAGCCAAGGTGGAGATTTCCGGCGCTGGTAATCGGAGCAAGAGCGCACAAACTTCTGAATGTAGCGGTGAATTCCCCGCCAGTAGTACCGCTGTTCAAGGTGCTGGTAGGTCTTGAAAATTGCAGGGTATGCACAATGTGGATCGGTATGAAAAGCCGTACATATTTCAGAACACAGGCGGGAGGTGCTACTGCGAGGCGGTGGAGGAGGTCGTCGCGAATGGCGAAATCTTAAGCTTGACGCTGCTTTCCACGAGTGGTTGGTAGTGTCGACGGATTAGACAGCAAGCCTATTATCGAGGCAAGCCAGGGGTCCTTGCCCTGCTCGGAGGCGATGGTGTCAAGGTCAATAGAACAAACAGTAACCTCAGATACTGAGCAGCGGGCATTGTCGTCAGCCAAGAGATAACGCCAGAGGGCATCGGCGTCCGAAAGTTGTCGTCCACTCAGCGGTACTGCACGCGGATATAGTAGTCCTGCAGGCGCAGTGCACAACGTGCAAGACGGCCAGAGGTATCCTTTATGACGACAGCCAACAAAGGGCGTGGTGGTCCGTGGCGACATCAAATGGGCGACTGTACAAGTAGGGTCGAAACTTCGCAACAGCCCAGATGATCGCCAGGAATTCTTTTTACGTGACGGTGTAGTTGGTCTCGGCTTTAGTAAGTGTACGACTTGCGTATGCAGCGACGTACTCAGGGAACCCAGGCTTGCCCTGCGCCAGGACAGCGCCGAGGCCAGCACCGCTAGCGCCCGTGTGTACCTCCGTGGGGGCCGTAGGATCGTATTGACGTAGTATGGGAGGAGACATCAACAAGTGACAAAGCTTTGCGAACGCATCTTCGCACTCTGACGACCACGAATCGAGGGGCCGGGAACGAAGCTCCTCGAAGTTTCGAATGAAGCGTCGAAAGTAGGAGCACAGTCCTACGAAGCTGCGCAGTTCTTTGACAGGCGTCGGTTTGGGGAACTCGGCCACAGCCCGAAACTTGGCTGGATCGGAGGGAATTCCGTCCTTGGACACGACGTAGCACAGTAACTGACGGCATTCAATCTCAAATGCATTTATTTGCCGATGATTGTGTGTTGTATAGGGAAATAGAAGGCATGGACGATGTAGTTGTGCTTCAAAAAGACTTGGAAAGTATTAGCAAATGGTGTGCAAAATGGCATATGAAGTTAAATTTAAATAAAACAGTTTTTATGACATTTACTAGGAAGAAGAATCCACATGTGAGTAGTTATCATATGAACAGTGTAAACTTAAGACAAGTATTTGAATACAAATATCTCGGTATTTATTTCACGTCTCAGCTAAGGTGGCAGAGACAGGTTGATTACGTTGCAGCAAAATCCGGGAAAGCGCTGGGATTTTTGCGACGAAATGTGAAATCTTTTCCTATTCCTACTAAAGAATTATTGTTCAAGACTAACGTTAGATCCATTCTTGAATACGCCTGCACAGTTTGGGACCCACTAGCTAAGCGAGACATTGCTAAATTAGAAAGGATCCAGAGTTTAGCTGCCCGATTTGTTTCGGGGATTTACAACAGAGAAATTGGAGCGGCAGGCCTGAAAGAAAGATTACATTGGGATTGCTTACGCAACCGTCGACGTAAACTGGAGACTGAAGTTCTTTCATGCCATCTATCACAATCGTACTAGAATAGATAAGACAAAATATTTACTTTCACCGCACTATGTCTCAGACCGCGTAGACCATACGTTCAAGGTACGAGAAATCGCATGCAAGACTGACGTATTTCAAAATGCTTTTTTTCCCAAAACAATCCGAGAATGGAACCAATTACCTTCAAACATTGCCTCTACTGTGTCAAATGATTTCTTCTGCTCTCTGTTAAATTAACCGTGTTTTTATTTCTATTTTTCTCATTGTTATATGCAATGTTGTAAGTTATATGTTATTGCTGTATGTATTTGTGTTGCTGATTGTGATTAATTGGTGATCTTGATTATTTTTTTTGCGGCATTGTATTCTATTGTATTCTATTTTTTTGCGAACCCTCCCCACTGTAATGCCAATTGGCGCTGTGGGTAATGAAATAAATAAATAAATAAATAAATAATAAATAAATAAATAAATAAATAAGTATTGTTAGCTGCCTTGCGGCATATCGGCATTTTTTTAAATTAAGTTGTAGGTCGCCGTCCCTCAAACGCGTCAAAACGTCTCGCAAGCGTTGGAGATGTGGGGAGAAGTCCGCAGCAAAAACGACGACGTCGTCGAGATTGCATAAGCACGTGTGCATTTCAAGTTGCGCAGAACGGTATCGATCATGCGCTGGAAGGTAGCGGGCACATTACACAGTCTGAACGGCATGACGTTGAATCCGTAGGCAAGCCGTCGGGCGTGACAAAGCCCGTCCTCGGTCGAGCTTCATCAGCCATAAGTACTTGCCAGTATCCTGACCGCAAATCGAGGGATGAAAAGAATTCTGCGCCTACAGGCTGTCAATCGCGTTGTCAATTCGCAGTAGTGGATAGACGTCCTTACGAGTGATCTTTTTCAGCCGTCGGTAGTCCACACACAATCGTACAGAACCGTCCTTCTTCGCAACTAGAACGACAGGAGGCACCAAGGGGCTGTTCGAAGGTCGAACAACGTCGTGTCGAAGCATGTCATCGACTTGCTCGTTGATTAATCGAAGTTCTGGAGAGATACGCGGTATGAACATTGCCACAGTGGTGCCTGGGCGCCAGTGACGACGGGGTGCGTAACAGTGGACGTGCAGCCGAGAGAAGTTTGCGCGGCATCAAAAGAAGAGCGAAATTCCTCTAGCAGGCCCAGAAGCTGGGAACGCTGGACCGGCGTAGGATTGTCATCAACGGAGGACCTAAACACATCAGCGGATGACGAATGAGACGGCGAAACAGAACTAAGCACGCTAGACCTGGGACAGTGCGTGTCATCGGATGCGTCCAGAACTTGTGCGTCTTCGAGGGGTTCCACATTGCGGAGACATTTCGCATGTATCAACACAACTATGTACGGGGTTGGGTTGGTCATGAAAATGGCGGCGTTGTCCTGGTTCAGTTGCACTGTCACAAAAGGCACCAGCAAGCCTTTCCTAGTGCAAACGCGGACAGGTGGCAAATGAAGTGCAAGGCTGTCGGCGAGGGCGGCGCAGTAGACTGACACATTAAGTTTGAAGGCACTCTGGTATAGTCTCGGACCAATATCATGTACTAAGCCGATGGTTCGCTTGTAGGCGTCAAATCTGAGAACAGCGATAGTTCTGGTTCGGCAGGTGCGCAATGAACGACGGCGTCGGGGCGCGAAAGAAAATCCCAACCCAGGATGACGTGAGAGCATGCAGGAATTATGAAGAATTCGTTGGTGTACAGAGCGGCCTGAATGACAACGCGGGCTGTGCATACTGCTGTAGGAAGGACACTGTTGGCGCTAGCTGTACGGAGGGAGAGCTCAGAATCTGGCGTCGTCACTTTTCGTAGCGAACGGCAAGGTTTCGCGTCCATAACTGATACGGTGGCTCCAGTGTCTACAAGGGCAGATGCGCGAACACCGTCGACAAACACGTCTATTACGTTCGATGGGCTTCGCGAGGGTTTTCACAGTTAGATAGCGTCGCAGCCTTTGCCTCGTGGACTGCGACGACTAGTTTTTCTGGTCTCGTGCGGCCGCACATGGCCGCATAGGTGATAGGAAACATCGTCGTGGAGACGGTGAACAGCGGGTTGACGGAGCTACCCGCAATGGAGGTGAAACAGGCGGAGGCTGATCGTAATACGGCCGACTGGACCGGCTGGTGACAGGGGATGCGACTCGAGGAGACTGCAAGCGATCGCAATAAGGTGCGACGTGTCCGGCGTAACCGCACGCAAATCAGATATGGGCGGTTGTCGTCCGTGCGCCACCGGTTCGGTGAGGCAGGTACCACCTATATCGCAGGACGCAATGGACAGGGCGGCTGCTGATACGACTACATCGCGGGCTGCGGCCGGACCCTAAGGATGACGCTGGCACATGTAGGCGGCACACCCGTTTCGACAGACGGAGGTCTAGCGACGGCTTCGGCCTAACTAAATGGGGCACCCGCCGGAATCGGTTTGGGTGGAGTGGCTACAAGTGGAGCATAACGAAGTGGTGCAGGCGCCGGAGGGTACTGGTCGTATTCGGGCATGACCCCGGCAATTTCCTCCTCAATCTCTCACTGAAGGGGAGGTAGAAGTGGGGTAGGCGGCTATTGAACATGCTGTGGTTGAGTAAAGGCCAGCAGAGAGAACTGGCGTGCAACTTCCTCGCGCACGAATGTCTTGATTTCCGCGAGCAATGCGGAGTGGTCAGAAATGGCCGACAAACCAGCGAGATCGGTGTCGCGTGATGAAGGGCAACGGGTGTTAGACCGCTGCGGGCGCAGCTCCTCGTAGCTTTGGCACAGCGCTGTGACCTCGGCCACAATGCAAGGGTTTTTGGCAAGCAGCATGGTAAAGGATCGTCATCGATGCCTTTCATAATATTGAGGATCTTGTCAGACTCCGACATGGTTGAACTGGCTTTCTTGCGCAAGTCGAGGATGTCTTCCTTATAACTAGTGAAAGATTCACTGGCCTGCTAAGATCGTTCGCGTAAGCGCTATTCTGCTTGCAACTTACGAACGGCAGGGCGGCAAAACACGTCGACAATAGCGGTCTTGAAATCGGACCACGTCAGAAAATCTGATTGCGGTTATTGTACCACAGACTCGGCACACCCGCGAGGTAGAAAACCAAGTTGCTCAGCTTTCCTGCCTCGTCCCATCTATTGGGCACGCTCAAGAGCTCGTAATCATAAGCCATTCCTCCAGGTCGATTCCATCCGCGCCAGTGAAGACAGGTGGGTAGCGGACACGAGGGACAACGAGACATGCGGTCGGTGCTGGAGGAGGCGTTTGCTGGGCGGCGTCTTGAGGCATGGCAGACGGCACTGTACGGGAGCGAAGTTCCAGGGGCACAGAAAGAGGCCGAAGTTGTTTTTAGGGTGCTCAGCACTGTTTATTTAACGCTGGCGCAAGGGCCGACCGGTAGCTTGATCAACGGCTGAAGTCACGAGCCCCGAGGGCGAGCGGGGAGGTCGAGCGATGCGCTGTAGGGCCCGACCCACTATATGGCACTGGAGAGGGTGCGCCCCCCACTATAGCGTTCGTTAATTTCGCTACAATATATTATATATATATATATATATATATATATATATATATATATATATATATATATATATATATATATATATATATATATATATATATATTGTCGCGGTTCAACGCTAACAAGTGACAACACCGTTGAAGGAGACAAGGAAAACAGCGTGTTGACGCCACTACAACAGAAAACTCTTCTTCGTCTCCTTCGGAGTCCAATTTACCCCTAACCCCACTGGCCGGAGTTCACTGAAAACGCCAGTCGCCGTCGTCGTCTTTGTGCCTTCATAGAACGCACGCGTCATTCGCCTCTCCCTAAATGAGCATCGCCCCGATGCTAAACAATTAGCGTCACTTTTTGAAAAGTAGTCTGTGGCACAATCACTCGCTGACATAGGGCTTCATGCGGACTACGTGCACGAGTTCAGAACGATGCCGGCGGCGGCTTGTGCAAGGGCTATCTGGAATGACTTCGTATGTCACTTCGCTCAGTCGTCGCAGCACACGATAGGGTCCGAAATAGCGCCTCAGAAGTTTTTCGGATAGTCCTCGTTTTCGTACAGGTGTCCAGACCCATACTTTGTCACCGGTCTCATAAGTAACAGGCGTGTGATGTACATTATAGCGGCCTGCGTCGTGCACTTGCTGTTGCTGTATTCGGAGCCGTGCGAGCTGCCTAGCTTCTTCTGCGCGTTGTGTGAATGCCTCGGCGTCCGTGTCAATGTCGTCAGGTTCGTGTGGTAACATGGCATCGAGCATCGTCCTCACTTCCCGTGCATGGACAAGGCTGAATGGGGTCATCCGTGTGGTTTGCTGCTTAGCTGTGTTGTAAGCGAACGTTATATACGGCAGAATTTCGTCCCAATTTTTGTGCTCGACATCGACATACATTGACAACATGTCTTCGAGTGTTTTGTTGAGGCGCTCAGTCAGTTCGTTGGTTTGGGGATGGTAGGCCGTTGTCTTTCGATGAGCCGTGCCACTGAGCATCAGAACGTGGCTTAAGAGTGCAGCAGTGAAAGCTGTGCCTCGGTCTGTGATGACTATGCTAGGGGCGCCATGTCTCAGCACAATGTTCTCTATGAAAAATCGGGCTACCTCCGCTGCTGTGCCTCTCTGGATAGCATTCGTTTCGGCGTAGCGAGTCAGATAGTCAGTCGCTACAATGGCCCAGCGGTTACCAGAATTAGAGGCAGGAAACGGGCCCAGGAGGTCCATTCCGATCTGATGAAACGGAATTTGCGGGACTTGAACGGGTTGTAGCAAACCGGCCGGTTTTCTTGGAGGTGACTTGCGTCGTTGGCAATCCATGCAAGTTCGAACGTGATGTTTCACGGCAGCGGGAAGTCTTGGCCAATAGTAATTTTGTCGCACTCTGTTCAGTGTTCGCGTGTAGCCTAAGTGCCCAGAAGTGACCTCGTTGTGACATGCGTGTAGTACTTCACTACGAAGGGCAGCTGGAACGACGAGCAGATAGGTGGATCCGCTTGATGAGTTCATTTTGTATAGCACGTCGTTCCGTAAGCAGAACGATGATAATCCTCTTGCGAAAGCTTTAGGTGCGGTTCGAGTTCGTCCATCCAAGAAATGAATTAGGTCAAGTAAGTCCTGGTCGTCACGCTACTGTTGTGCTATGGTAGACGTGTCGAGAAGACCGAGGAATGCTGTTTCGTCTTCATCGGAGGAAGCCGACTCTATGGGCGACCGAGACAAGCAGTCAGCGTCTGTGTGTCGTTTTCCCGACTTGTGCATGATCGTCATGTCGAACTCTTGCAGTCTGAGGCTCCAGCGTGCTAATCGTCCGCACGGATCTTTAAGGTTTATAAGCCAACAGAGCGAATGGTGGTCACTGATAACCTTGAAAGGCCGGCCGTACAAATAGGGACGAAATTTCGTAACAGCCCATACAACGGCGAGGCATTCTTTTTCGGTCGTCGAGTAATTGGCTTCTGTTCGCGAGAGCGTTCTGCTTGCATACGCGATTACTCGTTCCGTGTCTTCCTGCCACTGTACAAGGACAGCTCCGAGGCCAACATTGCTCGCATCAGTGTGAAGTATCGTAGGAGCTGTCTCGTCAAAGTGGGCAAGGACAGGGGGCGTTTGTAAGCGGTTGCGCAAATCCTCAAATGCAGCTTGCTCTTCGGCGCCCCATACAAAAGCGACATCATCTCTCGTGAGACGAGTTAAGGGCGATGCAATGCGAGCGAAATCAGCAATAAATCGCCGATAATACGCGCAGAGGCCCAGAAAGCGCCTCACAGCCTTCTTATCTGATGGTATTGGAAACTGGGAGACTGCGGCAATTTTTCCAGGATCCGGGCGGACTCCCGCACGACTGACGACATGACCGAGAAACTGTAGTTCCTCGAAGCAGAAGTGGCATTTTTCCGGCTTCAAGGTGAGGCTGGCGGACCGTATTGAGTGCAAAACCGCTTCAAGCCGTTCAAGGTGTTCTTCAAACGTTGCAGAAAACACTATGACATCGTCCAGATAGACTAAGCAGGTTTTCCACTTGAGCCCCGAAAGTATAGTGTCCATTAGCCGTTGAAACGTAGCAGGTGCAGAGCATAGGCCGAAAGGCAGGACTTTAAATTCGTATAACCCATCCGGCGTGACAAAGGCGGTTTTTTCGCGATCTCTCGGGTCTACCTCAATTTGCCAATACCCGCTCTTCAAGTCCATTGATGAAAAGTAACGAGCGCTGCGAAGCCTGTCGAGTGAATCGTCTATGCGGGGAAGCGGGTATACATCTTTTTTTGTCACCTGATTCAACTTTCGGTAATCCACACAAAACCGTAGGCTGCCGTCCTTCTTCTTAACTAAAACTACAGGGGACGCCCAGGGGCACTTGGAAGGTTGAATTACGTCGTCTTCGAGCATTTTGCCAACCTGCTGTTGGATCGCCTCACGTTCTTTTAGGGCCACACGATAAGGGTTTTGGTGTATTGGTCTCGCTGTGTCCTCTGTAATTATCCTGTGTTTCGTAAGTGGTGTCCGACCAACTTTCGACGTCGACGCAAAGCAGTCTCTGAACTCGGCTAATAGCGCAAGAAGCCGTTCTCGTTCGGGTTGCGGCAAAGTAGGGTTTAGATCAAGCACAGGTGCTGGGTCTTGCGCATTGCCTTCTTCAAGCAAAGAAAAGCAGCCACGAACATCAGCGACATCGTCATAATAGGCCACAGGAGTGCCCTTTGGTAAGTGCCGTCGCTCGGGGCTGAAATTTGTTATTAATAAGTTCGTGCGGCCATCGACAACATTTACAATTCCTCGTACGACTGAGATGCCGTGTGTAAATAATAAGGGAGTAATTTGTTATGCAATTCCTTCACAATTAAACTGTTCGTCGGACGCCACAGAAACAAGGACACATGACCGCGGTGGGACGACCAGGGCGTTTTCGGTTACCCGAAATGAGTTGCGTTGTGGCGGTAAGAAGTGAGTTAAGTCAGGGCTTTCTTGAAAAGTTACCAAGCGGTCCGGAATGCTGATTATTGCTCCGTATTCCCTTAAAAAATCCATGCCTATGATGAAATCTTTACAACATGTTGAAAGAACGACGAAGGTTGCCACAAAGGAAGAATCGCCTATGTTGACTCTAGCAGTACACCTTCCGGCAGGCATGAGCAATTGGCCACCTGCTGTTCTAATATGCGCTCCCGTCCATGGCGTTTTAACTTTCTTAAGGCGGTCGGCTAGCTCATGACTCATTTTGGAACAATCTGCTCCAGTGTCGACTAAGGCGGTCACTTGCTGTCCGTCAACGGAAACAATAACATCTGCACTCACGATTTCGTCGATATCAGAATTTCTTGGCTTAACGGCTTGCGGTAGCGGATTCATGGGGGGCTTTTCGTCGTCTTGTTCCCGGCTTGCAACCTTACCCCGAGAGGTCGCCGCCGTTAGTTTCCCCGCCGTGGGCTTGGCGACCTTCTTCCCCGGAATTCAGCAGAAGCACGTCCATTTAGAGGCGCGGAGTGGGCTGGAGACGGAGAGCGTGACCGTCGACCAAACTCGGGCGGGCGGTTCAGCGGAGTTTCTGAGCGCGCGTTACAAGAGGTCGTGAAAGCTCAGCATCGTCGCGGCGTGGCGTGTAGTCATCGCTGGTACGTCGGCTGTCATACCATGACCGAAGGGGTCGAAATGAGGCGTCTCGATACCAACAATTGCGGGAGAGATGGCCGGCACCTCCACAGTTAAAGCATAGGGTCGCCTATCCACAGTGCGCCATGCGTCCATTCTTCGATTTTGCGGACGTCTCCAAACTTCGTCTTGCGGCGGTGACCAAAATGCAGCTGACTGCGGCGGGCAGTATATATAGATGGCATCGGCACAACGGGCGCATGTCTGAGAGCTTCTTGTGGCGGCGACGACCGTGGTGCGGCTCGCAGCAGCTGGCGGTACGGTGGTGCGGGCGTAACAGGTGGTGGACATCGGCCAGTGTCGGCGTAAGTTATGGTATGCTGCTCGTAAGGTGGTGGATATCGGCCAGTGTCGGCGTAACTTATCGGACGCTGTTCGCGACCAGCATCGCCTGCAGAGAATGTGTGGCTAATTTCATCACGCACGATTTCAGCCACAGACGCCATAGGGGTTCCCATTTCCGATGGCCGAAGCTTCTGGATTTCTTCACGGACGATCTCCCTGATTACATCACGCAGCGAGCTGTGGTAGTCCATGGTCATCGCAGCGGCGTTTATAGGGAAGCCAGTCGACAAGCGATCGTACTGCCTGGACCTTAGATGGAGCGCTCGTTCAATACTAGTGGCTTCCTTAATGAAGTCAGCCACTGTAGTCGGGGGATAGCGCACAAGCCCGGCGAATAGTTGCTCGTTACGCCACGCGTCAGGTAGCGCAACCTCTTGTCCTCTGTCATGTTGGGGTCAGCTCGACGACACAGGCGAGTCATGTCTTCAGCAAACATGGCCACAGTTTCGTTCGGTTTCTGTATCCGCAGCTCAATTAGTTGCTGAGCACGGTCCCGTCGGTCGACACTAGCAAATGTCTCAATGAGCTGACGTTGGAAATCCTCCCATGTGTTGATGCTATTTTCACGGTTCTCAAACCACGTGCGAGCACTGCCGTCAAGAGCGAAATACACATGGGCGAGCTTCTTTTCCTCGTTCCAGCCATTGACCCTGGCTACACGTTCGTACTGGTCAAGCCAGTCTTCAACGTCTTCATGCGCACCACCATGAAAGCGATCGGGAATCAGTGGCTGAAGAAGAGTTACCTGGGACGGGCTCTCAGTAGCGCTGGCCGGTGGAACTTGAGGTAGCTGCGTGTGGCTAGCGTTCGCCATTGGCAGAGGTTCACAGCTGCCTGGACGAGCTTTCCTGAAGGGGGGTATGCTCCGGAGCGAGGCCTAGCAACCGCCGACTGAAGCGGTGTACAGGAGTCGTAATAGGTGATGGGCTGGATGAACGGCTCCCGGGAGGAGTGCGGAACATCAGACAGGTTACCCAGCACTTCCACCAGTGTCGCGGTTCAACGCGAACAAGTGACAACACCGTTGAAGGAGACAAGGAAAACAGCGTGTTGACGCCACTACAACAGAAAACTCTTCTTCGTCTCCTTCGGAGTCCAATTTACCCCTAACCCCACTGGCCGGAGTTCACTGAAAACGCCAGTCGCCGTCGTCGTCTTTGTGCCTTCATAGAACGCACGCGTCATTCGCCTCTCCCTAAATGAGCATCGCCCCGATGCTAAACAATTAGCGTCACTTTTTGAAAAGTAGTCTGTGGCACAATCACTCGCTGACATAGGGCTTCATGCGGACTACGTGCACGAGTTCAGAACGATGCCGGCGGCGGCTTGTGCAAGGGCTATCTGGAATGACTTCGTATGTCACTTCGCTCAGTCGTCGCAGCACACGATAGGGTCCGAAATAGCGCCTCAGAAGTTTTTCGGATAGTCCTCGTTTTCGTACAGGTGTCCAGACCCATACTTTGTCACCGGTCTCATAAGTAACAGGCGTGTGATGTACATTATAGCGGCCTGCGTCGTGCACTTGCTGTTGCTGTATTCGGAGCCGTGCGAGCTGCCTAGCTTCTTCTGCGCGTTGTGTGAATGCCTCGGCGTCCGTGTCAATGTCGTCAGGTTCGTGTGGTAACATGGCATCGAGCATCGTCCTCACTTCCCGTGCATGGACAAGGCTGAATGGGGTCATCCGTGTGGTTTGCTGCTTAGCTGTGTTGTAAGCGAACGTTATATACGGCAGAATTTCGTCCCAATTTTTGTGCTCGACATCGACATACATTGACAACATGTCTTCGAGTGTTTTGTTGAGGCGCTCAGTCAGTTCGTTGGTTTGGGGATGGTAGGCCGTTGTCTTTCGATGAGCCGTGCCACTGAGCATCAGAACGTGGCTTAAGAGTGCAGCAGTGAAAGCTGTGCCTCGGTCTGTGATGACTATGCTAGGGGCGCCATGTCTCAGCACAATGTTCTCTATGAAAAATCGGGCTACCTCCGCTGCTGTGCCTCTCTGGATAGCATTCGTTCGGCGTAGCGAGTCAGATAGTCAGTCGCTACAATGGCCCAGCGGTTACCAGAATTAGAGGCAGGAAACGGGCCCAGGAGGTCCATTCCGATCTGATGAAACGGAATTTGCGGGACTTGAACGGGTTGTAGCAAACCGGCCGGTTTTCTTGGAGGTGACTTGCGTCGTTGGCAATCCATGCAAGTTCGAACGTGATGTTTCACGGCAGCGGGAAGTCTTGGCCAATAGTAATTTTGTCGCACTCTGTTCAGTGTTCGCGTGTAGCCTAAGTGCCCAGAAGTGACCTCGTTGTGACATGCGTGTAGTACTTCACTACGAAGGGCAGCTGGAACGACGAGCAGATAGGTGGATCCGCTTGATGAGTTCATTTTGTATAGCACGTCGTTCCGTAAGCAGAACGATGATAATCCTCTTGCGAAAGCTTTAGGTGCGGTTCGAGTTCGTCCATCCAAGAAATGAATTAGGTCAAGTAAGTCCTGGTCGTCACGCTACTGTTGTGCTATGGTAGACGTGTCGAGAAGACCGAGGAATGCTGTTTCGTCTTCATCGGAGGAAGCCGACTCTATGGGCGACCGAGACAAGCAGTCAGCGTCTGTGTGTCGTTTTCCCGACTTGTGCATGATCGTCATGTCGAACTCTTGCAGTCTGAGGCTCCAGCGTGCTAATCGTCCGCACGGATCTTTAAGGTTTATAAGCCAACAGAGCGAATGGTGGTCACTGATAACCTTGAAAGGCCGGCCGTACAAATAGGGACGAAATTTCGTAACAGCCCATACAACGGCGAGGCATTCTTTTTCGGTCGTCGAGTAATTGGCTTCTGTTCGCGAGAGCGTTCTGCTTGCATACGCGATTACTCGTTCCGTGTCTTCCTGCCACTGTACAAGGACAGCTCCGAGGCCAACATTGCTCGCATCAGTGTGAAGTATCGTAGGAGCTGTCTCGTCAAAGTGGGCAAGGACAGGGGGCGTTTGTAAGCGGTTGCGCAAATCCTCAAATGCAGCTTGCTCTTCGGCGCCCCATACAAAAGCGACATCATCTCTCGTGAGACGAGTTAAGGGCGATGCAATGCGAGCGAAATCAGCAATAAATCGCCGATAATACGCGCAGAGGCCCAGAAAGCGCCTCACAGCCTTCTTATCTGATGGTATTGGAAACTGGGAGACTGCGGCAATTTTTCCAGGATCCGGGCGGACTCCCGCACGACTGACGACATGACCGAGAAACTGTAGTTCCTCGAAGCAGAAGTGGCATTTTTCCGGCTTCAAGGTGAGGCTGGCGGACCGTATTGAGTGCAAAACCGCTTCAAGCCGTTCAAGGTGTTCTTCAAACGTTGCAGAAAACACTATGACATCGTCCAGATAGACTAAGCAGGTTTTCCACTTGAGCCCCGAAAGTATAGTGTCCATTAGCCGTTGAAACGTAGCAGGTGCAGAGCATAGGCCGAAAGGCAGGACTTTAAATTCGTATAACCCATCCGGCGTGACAAAGGCGGTTTTTTCGCGATCTCTCGGGTCTACCTCAATTTGCCAATACCCGCTCTTCAAGTCCATTGATGAAAAGTAACGAGCGCTGCGAAGCCTGTCGAGTGAATCGTCTATGCGGGGAAGCGGGTATACATCTTTTTTTGTCACCTGATTCAACTTTCGGTAATCCACACAAAACCGTAGGCTGCCGTCCTTCTTCTTAACTAAAACTACAGGGGACGCCCAGGGGCACTTGGAAGGTTGAATTACGTCGTCTTCGAGCATTTTGCCAACCTGCTGTTGGATCGCCTCACGTTCTTTTAGGGCCACACGATAAGGGTTTTGGTGTATTGGTCTCGCTGTGTCCTCTGTAATTATCCTGTGTTTCGTAAGTGGTGTCCGACCAACTTTCGACGTCGACGCAAAGCAGTCTC
Organism: Hyalomma asiaticum; assembly: GCA_013339685.2. Classification (NCBI taxonomy): domain Eukaryota; kingdom Metazoa; phylum Arthropoda; class Arachnida; order Ixodida; family Ixodidae; genus Hyalomma; species Hyalomma asiaticum. Next base: position 156,238 of record JABSTT010004506.1, read on the forward strand.
TGAACTCGGCTAATAGCGCAAGAAGCCGTTCTCGTTCGGGTTGCGGCAAAGTAGGGTTTAGATCAAGCACAGGTGCTGGGTCTTGCGCATTGCCTTCTTCAAGCAAAGAAAAGCAGCCACGAACATCAGCGACATCGTCATAATAGGCCACAGGAGTGCCCTTTGGTAAGTGCCGTCGCTCGGGGCTGAAATTTGTTATTAATAAGTTCGTGCGGCCATCGACAACATTTACAATTCCTCGTACGACTGAGATGCCGTGTGTAAATAATAAGGGAGTAATTTGTTATGCAATTCCTTCACAATTAAACTGTTCGTCGGACGCCACAGAAACAAGGACACATGACCGCGGTGGGACGACCAGGGCGTTTTCGGTTACCCGAAATGAGTTGCGTTGTGGCGGTAAGAAGTGAGTTAAGTCAGGGCTTTCTTGAAAAGTTACCAAGCGGTCCGGAATGCTGATTATTGCTCCGTATTCCCTTAAAAAATCCATGCCTATGATGAAATCTTTACAACATGTTGAAAGAACGACGAAGGTTGCCACAAAGGAAGAATCGCCTATGTTGACTCTAGCAGTACACCTTCCGGCAGGCATGAGCAATTGGCCACCTGCTGTTCTAATATGCGCTCCCGTCCATGGCGTTTTAACTTTCTTAAGGCGGTCGGCTAGCTCATGACTCATTTTGGAACAATCTGCTCCAGTGTCGACTAAGGCGGTCACTTGCTGTCCGTCAACGGAAACAATAACATCTGCACTCACGATTTCGTCGATATCAGAATTTCTTGGCTTAACGGCTTGCGGTAGCGGATTCATGGGGGGCTTTTCGTCGTCTTGTTCCCGGCTTGCAACCTTACCCCGAGAGGTCGCCGCCGTTAGTTTCCCCGCCGTGGGCTTGGCGACCTTCTTCCCCGGAATTCAGCAGAAGCACGTCCATTTAGAGGCGCGGAGTGGGCTGGAGACGGAGAGCGTGACCGTCGACCAAACTCGGGCGGGCGGTTCAGCGGAGTTTCTGAGCGCGCGTTACAAGAGGTCGTGAAAGCTCAGCATCGTCGCGGCGTGGCGTGTAGTCATCGCTGGTACGTCGGCTGTCATACCATGACCGAAGGGGTCGAAATGAGGCGTCTCGATACCAACAATTGCGGGAGAGATGGCCGGCACCTCCACAGTTAAAGCATAGGGTCGCCTATCCACAGTGCGCCATGCGTCCATTCTTCGATTTTGCGGACGTCTCCAAACTTCGTCTTGCGGCGGTGACCAAAATGCAGCTGACTGCGGCGGGCAGTATATATAGATGGCATCGGCACAACGGGCGCATGTCTGAGAGCTTCTTGTGGCGGCGACGACCGTGGTGCGGCTCGCAGCAGCTGGCGGTACGGTGGTGCGGGCGTAACAGGTGGTGGACATCGGCCAGTGTCGGCGTAAGTTATGGGATGCTGCTCGTAAGGTGGTGGATATCGGCCAGTGTCGGCGTAACTTATCGGACGCTGTTCGCGACCAGCATCGCCTGCAGAGAATGTGTGGCTAATTTCATCACGCACGATTTCAGCCACAGACGCCATAGGGGTTCCCATTTCCGATGGCCGAAGCTTCTGGATTTCTTCACGGACGATCTCCCTGATTACATCACGCAGCGAGCTGTGGTAGTCCATGGTCATCGCAGCGGCGTTTATAGGGAAGCCAGTCGACAAGCGATCGTACTGCCTGGACCTTAGATGGAGCGCTCGTTCAATACTAGTGGCTTCCTTAATGAAGTCAGCCACTGTAGTCGGGGGATAGCGCACAAGCCCGGCGAATAGTTGCTCGTTTACGCCACGCGTCAGGTAGCGCAACCTCTTGTCCTCTGTCATGTTGGGGTCAGCTCGACGACACAGGCGAGTCATGTCTTCAGCAAACATGGCCACAGTTTCGTTCGGTTTCTGTATCCGCAGCTCAATTAGTTGCTGAGCACGGTCCCGTCGGTCGACACTAGCAAATGTCTCAATGAGCTGACGTTGGAAATCCTCCCATGTGTTGATGCTATTTTCACGGTTCTCAAACCACGTGCGAGCACTGCCGTCAAGAGCGAAATACACATGGGCGAGCTTCTTTTCCTCGTTCCAGCCATTGACCCTGGCTACACGTTCGTACTGGTCAAGCCAGTCTTCAACGTCTTCATGCGCACCACCATGAAAGCGATCGGGAATCAGTGGCTGAAGAAGAGTTACCTGGGACGGGCTCTCAGTAGCGCTGGCCGGTGGAACTTGAGGTAGCTGCGTGTGGCTAGCGTTCGCCATTGGCAGAGGTTCACAGCGCCTGGACGAGCTTTCCTGAAGGGGGGTATGCTCCGGAGCGAGGCCTAGCAACCGCCGACTGAAGCGGTGTACAGGAGTCGTAATAGGTGATGGGCTGGATGAACGGCTCCCGGGAGGAGTGCGGAACATCAGACAGGTTACCCAGCACTTCCACCAGTGTCGCGGTTCAACGCGAACAAGTGACAACACCGTTGAAGGAGACAAGGAAAACAGCGTGTTGACGCCACTACAACAGAAAACTCTTCTTCGTCTTCTTCCAATTTACCCCTAACCCCACTAGCCGGAGTTCACTGAAAACGCCAGTCGTCGTCTTTGTGCCTTCATAGAATGCACGCGTCAATATATATATATATATATATATATATATATATATATATATATATATATATATATATATATATATATATATATATATATATATATATATATAATTCGAGGAAGTAGTTCTGTGGGTCCGGTTCAAAAGTAGTTTAGAAGCGAAGTGCGCACTTGCGAAAATCGCACGTTTATTGTTCAACGTTTCGGCCGTGGCACGGCCTTCGTCACGCTTTTAAACTATATATATATATATATTCTCTGACGAAGGCCGTGTGCCACGGACGAAACTTTGGGCAGAAAAGTATTGCTTTTTGTGCGTGTACCCACTTCTTATATATATATATATATATATATATATATATATATATATATATATATATATATATATATATATATATATATATATATTGTTACGGAGGGTTGTGAAGGAATGGCTTTATTTACAGCAGATGTATGATGGCGATCTCGCTGCTCGGACTCTCAGCACTTCGTCCTCCTCTTCTCTCATTCCTCTAACCTGCTCCTACGATCGTTACATTCCCCCACCAGCAGACGAAGCCCGTGGGGCGAGTCAGGAGCAATCAGGGGGGTGGAAACGTTTCAGGCGAGCAACATGAGTCACCTGCGTCCTGCTTGATCGTCGGCCCTTTCCTAGAAGACGAGCGATTACATAACAAAGTTCGCTTAAACGTTCCAGAACAACGTATGGTCCGGAATAGGAAGGAAGGAACTTTCGACACATTCCGCGCTTGCGTTGAGGTGTCCAAAGAAGCACCAAGTCACCTTTGGCAAACGATACTTGTACGTGACGCTCGTCATATCTGCCTTTCGACCGGTGTTGCGAGGCTAAAGTGCGAAGACATGCTATTCGACGCGCTTCTTCAGCGAGGCACACATTCTTTAACACAGAATCGTCTTCGTGCAGAATAAATGGCAAGAAAGTGTCCAGAGGGCTTGGCGGCAACCTTGCATAGAGGAGGTAAAATGGGCTATAGTTCGTGGTCTCGTGTTTCGCCGTATTATATGCGTAAGTTATGACAGGCAACACGTCATCCCAGTCCTTATGATTGGAAGAGACGTACATGGCAAGCATGTTTGTCAGTGTCCTGTTTGTCCTTTCAACGAGGCCGTTGGTCTGCGGGTGATACGGCGTGGAGTGACGGAATTCAGAAGTGCAAAGACGAAGCAGCTCCTCAACGGCGTCCGCAGTGAACTGGCGACCACGGTCACTGATGATAACACGCGGCGGGCCATGGCGAAGGCAGCTGTAGGCCACGCAGGCAGCTGTAGAAGTCGGTATGGCTGCAGTCTCAGCGTACCGTGTGAGATGGTCCACGCAAACGATGATCCAACGGTTCCGGTTGTTCGATAAGGGGAATGGTCCCATAAGGTCTATGCCGACTTGCTCGAATGGCGTAGTGGGCGGTGTCAATGGCCGAAGGGGACCCGGTGTAGCAGTGGTCGGTCGCTTGTGACGTTGGCATGTTTCACAACTAGCCACATAGTGCTTGGTTGTCTGGTGCATGTTGGGCCAGTAAAAGCGCTCTTGTGTGCGGTGTAACGTTCGCACGAAACCGAAATGACCAGATGTCGCAGAGTCATGCATGGCGCGTAAGACGTCGGAGCGAAGACTCTCGGGGACAACTAGAAGAAAACGCGCTCCAGTCCCGGAGTAATTTCTCTTGTAGATGGAGCAACTCATCACGGATGGTAAAGCGACCACTGCCTTGAGAAGAACGAGCGGTGGCAAACAGCGGATCCAGGTTGAGATCGTTTCGTTGCTCTCTCTTAAAGTCTGTCGCGTCGGGGAACGTACGAGTAATGGCAGCGAGACAGTTATCAAAATTCTCAGCGTCGCAATCAGTAGTCGCAAGAGGAATGCGAGAAATGCAGTCTGCGTCTGCATGACGACGGCCGCTCTTGTATGACACCACAAAATCATATTCCTGGAGGCGCAGCGCCCAGCGCGCGAGTCGACCTGACGGATCACGCAAACCAACCAGCCAACACAAGGAATGATGATCGGCGATTATCTTAAATGGTCGACCGTAAAGATAACACCGAAATTTCTGCACGGCGAAAACAGCAGCCAAGCATTCCTGCTCCGTGACGGTATAATTTCGCTCAGATTTGCTCAGAGAACGGCTGGCATATGTGACAACATGTTCGGCGCTGTTGTGGCGTTGTACAAGTACCGCTCCTAATCCTATGCCGCTAGCATCAGTGTGTACTTCAGTCGGGCGAGATGGGTCGAAGTGACGCAAGAGGGGTGCTGATGTCAGTAGAAACTTCAGTTGCGAGAACGACTCTTCGCACTCCGGTGTCCATGTGAAGGCCGCACCATGCCTCAGCATACATGTCAATGGGTGAATGACATCGGCAAATCGTGGTACAAAACGGCGAAAATAAGAACATAGACCAATGAATGAGCGAAGTTCTCTTGCTGTCTGCGGTGGTTTAAAGGAGCTGACTGCTTCAATCTTACGAGGATCGGGTCTGACGCCTTCCTTGTCAACTAGGTGTCCCAAAACCAATGTTTGATGTTCGCCAAACCGACACTTCTTTGAGTTCAGAACTAGGCCAGCTTTTTCGATACAATCCAAGACAAGGCTCAGGCGGGTGTTATGTTCTTCAAACGTGCGGCCAAACATTACAACATCGTCCAGGTAGCACATGCATATTTCCCATTTTAGACCACGTAATATCGTATCCATAAATCTTTCGCACGTGGAAGGAGCGTTACAGAGACCAAAAGGCATAAGATTAAATTCGAATAAGCCATCTGGTGTCACGAAGGCTGTCTTTTCTTTATCTTTAGCTTCCATAGGTATTTGCCAATACCCCGATCTTAGATCCAGTGTCGAGAAATAAGAGGCGGCGTGTAAGCAATCAATGACGTCATCGATTCGCGGTAGTGGATAGACGTCCTTTTTGGTCACGGCGTTTAAGCGTCTGTAATCTACGCAGAACCTCCAGGAACCATCTTTTTTTCGGACGAGGATTACTGGAGCTGCCCAAGGGCTAGATGACTCTTGAACAACACCTTTGCTCATCATTTCCTTGACTTGTTCTGCGATAACCTTCCGCTCGGAGGATGACACACGGTAGGGCTTTTGGCGAATGGGGTGTGCTGAACCGGTATCTATTCTGTGGCGGGTACGTGATGATGGCAAAGGAAGGGGCGCATCTCCATATGTGAAGTCGAATGCAGCAACATGCCGGGAAAGAACTTCTACTAGTGCTTGACGTTGCTAATCATATCGAGAATCAGTTCTTCAGAAAGGCGATAATTGCGAGGCGAGCAAGCAGGTACGGCCTCTGCGGTAAGTGCCGCCACTGAGCTGCATGAAGCTTCGTCAAAAATAGCAATTTTCATGCCTCTAGGAAGGACAACTGGCGTGGCCGAACAATTCAGCGCCCACAATGTTGCGACTCCTTTCGTCATGCACACGACGGAGCAAGGCACAAGTATACACTTTTTAGCACAGTTTACGTTGATAGGCCTAACTACGACGTCACCACAAGCACCGTCAACAGTAGATGAACAAACACGAACACGCGTTAGGCACCACGAGGGGGCCAGCGCTTCATCAAGCACACAGAGCGTATCCCTATCTTCGGTACACGAGCTTTGTTCAGAGAGCGCGGGCACCTTGTTCACACATATTTCGCTACTACCACAGTCGACAGAAGCGCCGCAATGTTGAAGAAAATCTATGCCGAGAATTACATCGTGCGAACATCTAGAAAGTACTAAAAACTCCGACACAAACACCTTCCCAGCCAATCTTTAGGAGGCTGCTTCAAAAACTGCATCTTGAACCCTAGAAGTGTGCGTCTTACCTATGTACTGCTGCTAGTTCCTGATCCTTAATCCGGTCGCCTCTAACACTGTGTAGCGCTTTATCCCCATTTACCTTGTTGCTTTCTTAGATAAAGATTTGACGATTGTGTATTATATACCTATGTATTATCGTTTCGAATTGCATAATGTTATTGTTTGCTGTTTTTTTTTCGTCCGTTTCTACTTTGCGCAGCCAAGTGGCCTTTTGTGGCTTTCATTGAAAAATATTTCACAATTTTGTATTGTATGCTCTGGCGATGTCCCGCGTTGCCTAACGACGTTCTCTCCAGCGAAGCTGGATGGGAGGAGGCCATCACAAGCACGGTGCTCCAAAAGCAAGCCCAGGCTATCCAGAGGGCCCACGAAAGGGCGGAGCGTCATGGCGTTCTTTCCTCCACGTGGGTGCTGCCAGCGGTTACAACGACCTCCCGCTAGGGAGTCATTACGTAGCTCCTCAGGATTAATTAAAGTTCATTGTCTGTCTGTCTGTCTGTATTGTATACTTATGTATTATCATTCCGATGTTATTTGCTGTTTCTTTCGTTCTTCTCTATTTTTGCGCAGCCAAGATTTTGAAAATGTATAGCAGGTTTTCATCGCTCTTTGTATAACAAAATGTACCCCCCCCCCCCTCACGCAATGTTCCCTCGTCGAACCCGTGAGGTACTTGTATAAACAAACAAATAAATAAATAAATAAATAAAAATGTAACACTGACGGCGCAAACACCAAGAGGGTGAAGCCACTCGCCGCCCACTCCACGAAAGGTAACGGTACGGTCCCACGAAAACATAACCTTGCGGCCAAGGCGGTTCTTGAAAGAAAGGCTCATAACAGAAACATTCGCACCAGTATCCACTAAAGCCATGGTAGGTATACCGTCGACTAACACGTTCACTTTGTTTTTAAGCATGGCAACAGGCAGAGGCATTTCTTGCAAAGACCATCCGGCGACCTCACCTCCATCGGCCGCGGAAGCTAGTTTCCCGGCGGAGGAGGAGATGAATGGCGCCGAGGGGACGGAGAACGTCGAGGACGGCTACTTGGTGGCGTCAGGCTGCGGTCAGACCCTGGCGAATCGCTGCGTCTGACCTCGCGCGGGAAACGGTTCTCCGGCAGCGAACTGGTCGTCCATGGGCCATGGGATGTACGGGTTTCGGGTGGCGAGAACCGCGGTGGTGTCCTTCGTGGCTGGCGGCGTTGGTGACAGAAACGGGCTATATGTCCCGTAGAACCGCAGCTGTAGTACACGAGAGGGTCACGGTTCAATGTATATTCCTCGAAACCGGTGCTAGATCGCTGTGGACGGTAAGCGAATTCATTTCCCCTGAAATAACCGGCCTGTGGTGGTCCCTGAGGGCGGTTGTATCGATCGAAATTCGTGCCTTGATAGTAGGGTAGGCTTCGCGCGCCGACGTCATAACTAACAGTACTTGGGGAATAACCTGGCTCTTCCCATCGTGGTTGGGTGTCATTGATGGGGCCTCGTTCATAGACATGAGGTTTCTGTCGAGGGGCGATTTCGTAATCCGCCGGATACGCGGAGAAAGATGAAACGGTTGTCTCAGCAACTGGGGGCGGCCGTGGAAGGCAAGTATCTCGGTGAGTCGCTTGCGTGTGCAGGATAAGCTCTTCGCGGACAATCTGACGAATTGTCGAAGCAAGATCGAGGGACTGGTCATTATCGATGCTTGCAATGGTCGTGACGTTGGCTAGCCTGCCAAACTTCGGTGCAATACGCCTCGTCTTAAGCTGCTCGAATGTGCGGCAGTGCTGAATAACGTCGCTGACGGAGGCCAGATTGTCCTTTGCGATCAGGAAACTATGAACATCCTCGGCGATCCCCTTTAAGATGTGCCCGACTTTGTCGTCTTCGGACATTCCAGAGTCCGCCACCCGGCAGAGTTTTAACACTTCCTCAATGTAGGTCGTGCATGTTTCGCCTGGCACCTGCGCACGTTGTGACAGCGTCTGTTCTGCCCTTTTCTTTTTCATCATGCTGTCCCCGAAGCGCTCCTTGATTTGAGAAACAAATCTTTCCCATGTAGTCAAGGTCTCCTCGCTGTTGTCGAACCAGACCAGCGCGGTACCCGTAAGAAAGAACACGACGTTGGCAAGTTGAGAAGCGCTATTCCACTTGTTGTAGGCGCTCACACGTTTATAATGGATGAGCCACTCGTCGACGTCTTCGCCCGGTTTTCCGGCGAAGGGACGTGCATCTCGTAGTTGCTGACTGGCAGGACCTGAGATGGGCTCTTCCGCGTCGCGGGGCATTTCCAACTCTGGTGAACTCGGTGGAAGGCCAGCAAGGCGACGGCTTCGACGAAGAGCTTCCGGCCCGACCTCCGTCTTCGGGTGTCGATTACACAGCACCTCCACCACAGCTGTTACGGAGAGTTGTGAAGGAATGGCTTTATTTACAGCAGATGGATGATGACGATCTCGCTGCTCGGACTCTCAGCACTTCGTCCTCCTCTTCTCTCATTCCTCTAACCTGCTCCTTCTACGATCGTTACAATATATATATATATATATATATATATATATATATATATATATATATATATATATATATATATATATATATATATATATATAAACAAGTTCATGCAACAACCAACATTGAAGCCTAGGAATGCATAGGGGAAATTCGCAATTATGATATTGTAATTTTGGGGTAAGTAGAAAGGAATTAAAGTGGACGAAAAGACAAACCTCCCTTCGGTGGGAACCGAACCCACGACCTTCGGATATCGCGTCCGAAGCTCTACCGCTGAGCTACGAAGCCAGTCGTCCCTAATTTATTGGGTAATTATGTATATGGAATCCTGGGAGTGTTAGGCAGCGCCACTCGTAGCCATGGCGGCGAGTGTAGCACACTCTTGCTGCCATGAGGCGTCACGTAGAAAGTGATCGTTTGTCGAGGTGGCTGTTGCCCAGTAAACACTCATATGCTACCCAAGGCACCAAGTCTTCCGCAACGAGACCCAGGCTATAAAAGAACGAAAGGGAAGGGGGTCAAGGGTTCGCTTTATTTGTTAGAAACAAGTTAATGGAACAACAAACGTTGAAGCATAGGAAAGCATAGGGGAAGTTATTCGAATTCGAAATTATGATAGTGTCATTTTGGGGTAAGTAGAAAGGAATTATAGTGGACGAAAAGACAAACCTGCCTTCGGTGGGAATATATATCATACACGTAGCAGATATCCTGCCGTTCGCGGCAGTAAAATCTGAGCTGCGTGACTACGATGGAACAAGGTGTCATGATACCTTCTAGAGGAATGTATTTATGCTGGGAACGCGGGCGTTCCCATCGAAGAGACGAGGCTGTTTGAATGGCACTTTATACAGAGAGGAAGACGCGCACTACAAACACACACACACACACACACACTTCGAAGAGAGGATAAAGAACGCAAACGAAAAACAAACTTTGCGTCCCTACCAACAGTGCAACAGTCTCGGCCGACACGGGCTCACCGTCTGGCGGGACGGGCTACAGGAAGGAGCCGGAGTACCGTTGCCTGCTGATGAGCGTGGAGGAGAGCGCCGAGGAGACGAAAGAGCGAAGGCTTGATGGAATATTCCTGGATCCCGAACAGCTTTGCAGCAGGTGATGCGGTGGGCAGGACCCACAGGCGGCCACGTGAAGCCCAGAGCTCCAACTCGTGGACCGCTGGCAGAGAGCCTCGACACTCGGGCCCGGGCACCCGATTGTGTCGAACGCTGAAGTCCGTCTGTCCCGTTCGCTCCTCTTCTCTCGTCTCTTCTTAGCGCTCTTGCGCTCGCGCAACCTTGCGTGTGCCTCCTCGTCGTCGTCTTTGCCTCCTCTTCCAGCACACGGAGCGCAGGCACACACTTTTGCGCGCACACCACACAGGCCCTCCTTTAAGTCTTTTGTTCATACGTTCACGTAAACAAAAGACTGCATGTGCGCTAAACACTCCCTCATACAGCTGTACACATGACAAGCAGTACACTACCCGCTCGAAAAAATCTGAAACATATCTCCGTGCATGCCCTTGTTGAACATGTCACGCAACACAATATTCACACAAAATTCACACAAAAATGCAAACAAAATATAAAACCATCAGGTCCAAGTCGTACCTAAAAGTGGCAGACGGTTATTACTGGTCGGCCTTCATGTGATAGCGTCCCACAGGAGACGAATGCCACTTTTCAAGCCTGTCCACAAAAGCACAGGAACCGCTAGGGGACATTTACGACGACACCAGCGTATACATATTCGTAAGAAAACGCTGCGGGAACTGCCATACTCAGCACCTTGCCTTGGCAGGCGCCATTTGGAAGAAGCACACGAAACTGATTGGAACGCAGCCGAAGGCGTTGCGGCGGTGCGAAACGAGTCGGAAGCACACGATTGACGTCTTCCCAAGAACCAACGTCTTGTATAGCACGATAAGCTGGCAATGCCCGTGACACCTTGTGGTAAGATCTTCTGCAGCGAAAGACGCTGCGGAAGACGCACCGGCATCCTTACTGTTCAGAGAACCAAGCCCTACTGCTGTGTTATGACTGATTTGACCTTCCAGGCCATCGTTCATTTCCCTAACGCTGTGGGCGTGATCATTTTGGTCATCCTGCATACCCAGTTCGTTATAGAATACCGACTCTACGGACACGCCGACTGTGTCGCCTTCCACGAGTATTCTTGCTATATTTTCCTGCCCCCGCAGATGAGTGTCATCTCTTCCGGACACAGAAAAACGGCGTGCCATCAAGAACGACTCATTCACGTGGCCTTTTGCCATGGCCGTGTCACCCGCAACCGCTAAGAGCGGCACAGATGAAGCATCGGCAACAACCGCTTCACAGCTCACTTGCAAACACGCACCATTTTTACACGAGGGAACTATCAATGCTCCTTCAGTGGAGCAGTTTTGGGGCAAGCTCACCTCTTCTATCACTTCATTTAGCCTCCAAGAGGCGCTATAACAAGTGTCCCTTCATGGAACTCGTAGGATTCTTACTACTGAATCCTTTTTCAGGTTCACGGGGCTCAAACTGGCCCTTTATTATTCACTGGTTATGCTTGATAGGCGTGCTCGGGGAGGTGGGGAAGTTATCTTCAGGCCATTCATCCCCCGTTGCGACATCCTCTGGACTTGTCACCGCTTCGAACCGGCTGGCAGAGGCATCGAAATCTCGTTCTTCAGCAACGAGGGGCATAGACTCCCGGATGCACACATGCACTAGCGCGGAACGATCGGTGACGTCGAACGGACCTGCGCGTCTACCCAAAGCTGCTTCGGTCTCTATTATACGCAGGCGAAGTAGCCGGAATCTTTCCTCCAATTTTGCTTGCTCGCGCTCTGCTTCGCGTTCGGTGGCACGCGTCTCCCTTGCAAGCGCTTCCTCCTCGTGAAGCCATTGTGTGAGTGCGTCTACGGTTAGGCCTAGCTTATCGCCTGGGCTAACCAGCTCCTTAAAGGCCATTCTTCTTAAAATAGAAAAGGAACGCAACAATCAGCCTCGTCCTGTCGCGGACGCCATTGTCATGATAGGTTCTAGAGGGATGTATTTATGCTGGGAACGCGGGCGTTCCCATCGAAGATACGAGGCTCTTTGTGCGTTCCGAATGGCACTTTATACACAGAGAGGAAGACGCGCACTACACACACACACACACACACACACACACACATACATACACTTCGAAGAGAGGATACAGAATCCAAACGAAAAACAAAATTTGCGTCCCTACCAACAGTGAAACAGTCTTGGCCGACACGGGCTCACCGTCTGGCGGGACGGGCGACAGGAAGGAGCCGGAGTACCGTTGCCTGCTGAAGAGCGTGGAGGAGAGCGCCGAGGAGACGAAAAAGCGAAGGCTTGATGGAATATTCCTGGATCCCGAACAGCTTCGCAGCAGGTGATGCGGTGGGCAGGACCCACAGGCGGCCACGTGAAGCCCAGAGCTCCAACTCGTGGACCGCTGGCAGAGAGCCTCGACACTCGGGCCCGCGCACCCGACTGTGTCGAACACTGAAGTCTGTGCCGTTCGCTCCTCTTCTCTCGTCTCTTCGTAGTGCTCTTGCGCTCGCGCAACCTGGCGCGTGCCTCCTCGTAGTCGTCTTTGCCTCCTTTTCCAGCGCACGGAGCGCAGGCACACACTTTTGCGCGCACATCACACCAGAGCACCCAACCTGCATGCAGCGCCACCATTGACAAGCGCGACTACAAAAGCGCACGCACCAGGGCATGCAGGCTATGGGCACGGCAGCATTCAAGCAATGCGGACGCTTAACCATTTCGTCTTCATCGTGCAGGCGAGGAAGGAATATGGAATTTGTGTTCGATCAGACAACCGCTTTTTGTTCGTGCTGCCATGCCCGCAGCAGTTTTGTGGGATTGTGTCTACATGTGCAGATATAGTGAAAAAATAATTGGTCCTTGGTGGCGATATTGAAGAAAATCCGAGGCCTGAGCTAACCCAAATCGCAAAATAGATTAAAGAAATTGCTGCCGACATAAAAGAGATCAAAGAGAAGCGTTTGACTTGATGCAATATCGGTACTAGAAAAGAAAGTCGAGGCTTATCAAGGTGAAGTACTAAGCATGAAGCAGGTAATCGAAACTATGCAAAAAACAATAGATGACCTTGAAAATCGAAGCCGCCGGTCAAACCTTATTGTGTATGGCTTAGCAGAACAGGGTAGAGAAACAAGCGATGGCCTGGAGCAAGCTGTGAACAAAGGTACTATTGAAGAAAAGCTTGAGTTTGAACCAGTTTCAATTGATTCCATACACCGCATAGGGAAACCACAGCCAAATAAAACCAGGCCAGTTATTTTCAATCTACTGGACTCCAGACAAAAACAAGCAATACTAAAAAATGGGTACAAATTAAAAAACTCTGGCTTGTCTATTGGTGAAGACTTTTCGCGTAATATACGGGAAGTTAGAAAAAGACTTTGGGAGAGTGCGAAAGAAAACCGACAAAAATACGGAAAGGTGTCACTAGCCTTTGATAAACTTTATATCAATGGCCAAGCCTATGCTTGGAATGACGAAAAAAAGATGACAAAGTTCCCTTTCATCAAAAAAGGACGACACGAAGGGGCGGCCTTACACTCGCGAAAATGCAAAGTCAAAGAAGTAACTGTGCTAAATATAAATGCTAGAAGTATTCTAAACAAAATCGAAGCTCTTGAAAATCTGTTACTTCAATTTGAACCTGATGTTGTGGCTATTGCTGAAACATGGCTCACCCCCGACGTCTACGACATTGAAATTGCACCACCAAATTATTCTGTAATCCGCAAGGACTGCCCGACGCGAGGGGGAGGCGTTGCTCTGTTGATAAAGAATTGTTTCTCTTTCCACGTTCTGCCACATAATTTAGAAGTTGAAGCTGTCTTTTGTAAACTCGCGTGTGATCCCGGGACTGTGTTCATTGGTTGTGTTTATCGCAGCCCGTCAGCAGGCCATGAATGTATACGCGCTATTCAAGAATTTATGCAGCAGAATCTGCGAAACTCAAAAATATGGTTCATGGGTGATTTAGACCTCGCTGGCATAGACTGGGATATCCTGCACTACTCCTCATCAGCTTCTGAATCTCTGTTAGATATGCTTACATTTAACCTTCCGCAAATCATGACTGAATCCACACGCACACAAAGTGCTGCAAAATACATTCTAGATCTGATCCTCCTCAGCCAACACTTCCCGATGAGTGCTATTACATCGAGTGTTATTCCAGGCATTTCGGATCACGATATTCCTTTACGCACTTTACCAATTGGCGACACCATAACCAATCATTGCGAAGTATCTGTGATAACTGATTTTCAAAAGGCGGACAACAACACTATACTAACACACTTAGACTACGAGTTTTCCGAATTTTCACAACTCGCGTCTGACGTATCGTGTGACATAGATACCATCTGGATCACGTTGAAATCAATTGTATTTTTTGGATCAATAAGTATGTTCCCCCAAAAATTAGGAAACAACAGAGGTCAAACCCATGGATCACGCGTGAAGTTATTCATTCAAAACGTCGTGTGAATCGGCTTCGTAAAACCGCAAAAAATAACCCATGTCAGTCGATAACTTTAAAATTGCAGCATACTAAAACTGCTCTCCGAGACAAAGCCAAATCGGCAAAGCATTATTACATTACCAGAACCCACCGACTTTCCTCAGAAATAACCCTCGGAGGTTCTGGAAACACTTCAGCGGAACGGTAGCAGTGGCACAACTATCTGCAGAAAAAAAATCAAGAGAAATCTGATTCCTTTAACGATTTCTTTCAGTCAGTATTCGCAGCTGAAAATAAAAATGTACCCTCAGTCAGTTCACGCATTACCACCTAATCGACGAGAGTCTGGTCTTCTGACGAAGACCACACCCTGGTCGTAACGTCGAATAAAATTGCTTTTTCACCTTGAGTCGATCGCTCAGCCTTTGTATATTGTGTAGGCCCTCTTGGATTCGGTAGAGATAAAGCTGAGCAACGGAAGTGGTCGAACAAACGACAAACGATCTCTTGATCGCCAACGTTGCCGCCGGGGTCCGGACTTCGTCATATACATATGAGTGCGATGATCACTTCATAAATAAGAACATAGTATAGGGTTCCCCCAAAAGTGCCTATTGACCGTTGACAGATATAGGCATGCGCAACATTGGGCAAGGTGATAGCATACATCTATGACGAGCAGCAATAGATATTGGAAGTCTGGTGAAACAAAAAAGACAAACGAAAGAGAGAAACGCCAGTAAGAAACATCAGATCATTTGTGACTCAGTGGTGGCAAAGAAAATGTACTCACACGTGTTTCAAGAATGCTTCAAAATGACCCTTCTTGTCGCTCAAATGTGCAGAAGCAATTTATTAGTAGTGCCGCAATGATAATGGTTACAAATAATCATGGGCGTTCTTCTTACATAAGTGTTTTCACGCATGCATGGTCAAAGGTTCGATATCATTTAGATAGACGAACTTTCATGCGGATTATGATGATTGGTTTATCTGCTATTCTGACAAAAATGTATTGTTCCTGGATTATCACTGGTCACGGATGCCATGACATTAAATTTACGAATTAAAAATGATTCGCGAGCGTCCCTATTGTAGTGTGATTTGAAACCGGATATGAGTATTGTGGCGGTTAGTGCGTCAAAATAATGGCCTAGCATGGCGACGTGTTTGGACAAGGAGAGGTTAAGCAGGCCCCAGGCATATGGCCTGTGATTGTTGAAACACAATGTGAAGGGTGTCTCAGTTTGGCCAATATATTGGAGGTTACAAGTGGAACATTCCAACAAGCAGAAGACGTTGCTAGTGTTGCAGTCGAAATCTATAATTTTGAGGCTAAAATTTGATGCGACGCTCTTAACAATTCGCAAAGTGGTCATATGGGCGCACACCTTACAACGTGTCTTGTTGCATGGATGACAGTCTACATGAATAGGCGTTGTTATTTTAGACGACGTTAATACATATCGAAGGTTGTTCGATCGTCGATAAGCTTCTTGTGGAGGCTCGGGAAACACGCCTTAGGCAATGACTCTGCATTAGTATTTTATAGTTCTTTTTGAGGACGAAGTCAACATTCGGAATCGATGCGGAATGTGTTAAAACTGGACTAGTGTGCTTCCGCTGCTTAACCTGCCTCGTCCTCTTTTAGAAGCGCCCCACGGTCCATTGCATCGGCTAACTTGATCGCGTCGTTGAAAATTTGAGGTGGATACTTCTATGCTATTAAGGCGTCGTGAACCCTATGGTAGTTACTGGCAAATCAGAATATTCGGCGCACAGTCTATTGAAGCGAAGTGCTTGACTGTAGTGTATGCTGGTCTTTCTATGCTTTGGAAATGTAGATATCGGTGAACGTCGGTTGGTTTCAGTACCCTTTCCTAGCCAGCTTTTCGCCGCACAGTGCCACAGTGACACCCAGGAAACAGATGGATTTCTTTGAGTATGAATGTGAAAATGAAATGGACGGATGAATCTTCTTGAAGTCCGCAATAAAGGTCAAGAGTTGCTCTTCGGGATGGTGCGAGATAAGAAACACGAAAAACCGTTTCTCTCTTTTTCGTTTGTTTTTCTTCGTTTCACCGTGCAACATTCAACGTGCATTGCTGCTCGTCATGGATGTATGCTACGTTTGTGTCCGCCTCCATTGCTCAGCTATATATATATATATATATATATATATATATATATATATATATATATATATATATATATATATATATATATATATAATGAGCATGACGGCGATGACCCCTTCCAATATATATGCTATCCCAAAACGACTTTATACCTGAAATAATCCTCCTGATAACACGCAATGTCAGAATCAGAATCCACTTTATTTCCAACAGATTTGTTGGGGGTCCCCCAGGCAAAAGCTGTGCAAACAGCTTGACGGGACCGGGGGCCTACAGAGGGCAGCACATGCAGTGGATTCTACACAGTTATAAACACTGTCAACAAAAACAAACAGCATAATACGAAGAAAATCTAAAAGTCACATACAAGGAACATCGGAGCACTGATACAACATGATGCACACAACATGAAAAAAATTATATCTTCATCAAGTAATCACGCACATCTGATTTGAACACACTGAAAGGGGCTCTGAAATTTATATGGGTTTTTAAGGAATTGTAAAGAGTTGGTATGCAATACTCTAGTCTAGCTCTACCGTAGTTTGCGCGTGTATGGGGTACTGGTGTTTGCCTGTTGCGTATGCTGTAGTCATGAGGAGTGTGTTCTTCGTGTTTTGGAAGCTGGTTTTTATACATATAAAGGGAGAGTTTATAGTCATGTAACTTGGAAGCTTTTAGCATGTTATGTTTAATGAATAGGGGAGCAGGGGGTAGTAGGCTTCGGTGCCCGGTAAAATTTTCAAAAATTCTTAACACCTTCTTTTGGGGCCGTTCTAGTTTATTAAAGTTGGTGGTTGTTGTTGTACCCCAGACTAGGGTACAGTATGAAAGACGTGAGTAAAAATTTGCATAATATATCGCTCTTTTTAGACCTAGTGGAATCAATTCTCTAAGTTTGTAGAGGCATCCAACTGTTTTGCCTAATTCAATAGTTAGCTTATTAACATGCGTGTTCCAAGACATGGTGTCGTTGAACCAAACACCTAGAAACTTTTCTGATGAAACGCGCTGAAGGACCGTTCCTTGAAAATTAAGAGTGAGTTCACAGTCACATTTTTTGTTGAATGGTTTAAATATTGCTACGGCATCAGGCGGGCAATTAAGGTATGAGCCAGGCAAGGGTAGAAGACGACGAGGACAATATCTTGTCTAGCGGTTGGACGCCATCCTGCCTCGGCTGTACCAGCTACCTAGCGCTCCGCGCTCTCCTGTAAATAAACCTTCGCTCGACCTTTCAACCTTAACAGTTTTGTGGTGGAAGTGCTGGGTACGCTGACCACGAAGACGGAGCTGCTACCGGGGATCCTACGACGAAGCCGACGCCTCGCTCAACTGCCGCCGCTGGAGATGTCTCAAAACGACAACGACCCGTCACCCCTGTCCTCTCCGGCGCGGTATACTGGCGTCTGGAGGCACACGATGGAGCCACGCTCTTTTTCGGGTAAATCTGGTGAGGACGTAGAACAGTGGCTCACACATTACAAGCGTGTGAGCAAGTACAATGGATGGAACCTGTCCGCTCAATTGGAGAACGTGGTTCTTTTTCTCACGGATACCGCACTTCTGTGGTTCGAGAACCATGAGGATACACTAACGACGTGGGACCGCTTTGTTGCCGACATCACAGAATGCTTCGGAGATTCCACCGCGAAGAGGAAACGGGCGGAGCAGACGTTGCTTCAACGCGCGCAAGTCCCAGGTGAGACCTGTACGACCTATATAGAGGCGGTCTTCAAGCTGTGTAGGACAGTAAACCCTCTTATGTCTGAAGAAGATAAAGTTGGGCACCTTCTCAAAGGGATTGCTGAAGACGTGTATAGCTACCTCATTGGAAAAGAAAGTCTCAGCTCAGTCGACGACCTCATCAGGCAGTGCCGAACGTTTGAAACTTTGAAGCTGCGCCGTATCACGCCAAAGTTCGGAAGGTTACCTAAGGTTACCACTGTTGCAAGCGTTGACGACAGCTCCGGCTATCAGTTCGATCTTGCGACCACTATACGGCAGCTAGTCCGCGAAGAACTTGAGCAGCACACTAAAGGAGCAGCGGGTGTTGAACAGCTTGGTCGTCCCAACCAATCCCATGAACGTGCGTCCGCTGTATCGTCGTTGTCCGTATGCCAGAAGCGATAAGCTATCCTGCCGATCAGCGGCCGCAGCATCGATGTAATTTTCCCGACGAAGTGACGCACGACAAGCGCTCTTACGGACCCGTCACCACGCGCCGGCAATGTGAAAGTCGTGCTCACTACTATACGCAACAACCCACGTTTGACCGCGAGGCCTACAACCCAAGTCGCACATCGCCGGTTTTTATAGATGTGGTGCCACGGGTCACATCTCCCGATTTTGTCGCAGACGCCGACAGTCAAGATACGGTGCACCACCAGGTTGGGCTAATTTCGATCGCGACGTCTATGACAACCACTGGCAAACTGACTTTGGCGCTGGCCGAACCACAGGCTCAGCACACAGAAATGCTTTCGGACAACATAACAGGAGTGCCTCACCAGCTTGAGATCGCAGCCTGACGCCACCAGCCCGTCGACAACGCCGTTCACCGTCACCACGGCGACGCCTTACATCACCACCGCCGTCGGGAAACTAGCCGACGCGGCCAATGGAGGTGCGGTAGCCGGACAGCCTGGATCTCTGCGAAATATTCCTCTTGTGACGGTGAAAAACGAAGTGCATGTCTTCGTCGATAGTATACCTACAACTGCGTTAGTTGATACTGGTGCTACCGTATCCGTCATGAGTGCGATGTTTAAAGAGAGGTTGGGGCGGAAAGTTATGTTCCCGTGGAATGATGGTGTGACCTTTCGTGGTGTCAGTGGAGTGCCTTATTCCTCTCGGTATTTATGTTGCAAGTGTTTTGTTCTGCGGGGAAGATTTTAAAACATAATTTTTATTATTACCGCGTTGCACTCATGATGTCATTCTCGGTATTGACTTCCTTAAGGATTGTGGCGCTTCTGTCAATTGTGGTGCGGGTGAAATAAGTCTAGATAGTGCACTTCTTGCCACTCTCGCAGACACATCTCTGAAAGAGGAACAGTACTTCGTTGTTTCCGATGATCTACTGCTACCGCCTTGTTCACTCTCGCGTGTCTGTGTCAAAGTCATTACTGCGGACCATTCTTAATTCGATGCCCAAGTTTTACCGCTAGCTCCGAGCTGCGCCAAGAAGGATGTCTTCATTCCGCGTTCTGTCGTGAGTGTAGTGCAGGGTGCCACGAATCTGTGGGCTTTCAATTGTTCATCTGCCCCTGTTGTTCTCCCGCGCAATATGAAACACGCCACTTTTGAGGAAATCACTTACAGTTTCATTATGGCTTTCAGCGAAGATGCGCAGTGTCGAACCTACAAAGCCAACCCATCTGTGTCTGAAGAGCACGTCCTACGAATGCTAAACAAGTCTCTTCCCTCAGATGAGCGCCAAGCTCTTGCGCGAGTTCTTCTGGCGCATGTGTCTGTGTTTGATTTCGTACAAGGCGACAAGCAGGCCTCACTTCCTCGTTCTCGTGCTCACCACCGCATTGACACCGGCTCGGCACACCCCATTCGACAAAAGCCTTACCGTGTGTCTTCAGCAGAGAGAACAGTTATCGCTGAACAGGTCAAGGACATGCTGCAGAAAGGCGTCATTCAGGAGTCCTCAAGTCCGTTGGCAGCACCGGTGATCTTAGTGAAGAAAAAGGATGGATCATGGCGGTTCTGTGTCGATTACAGAAAACTAAACGCTGTCACCAAAAAGGATGTGCATCCGCTTCCTCGGATCGATGATGTTATCGACTGCCTCCATTCTGCCGCTTACTTCACCTCACTGGATTTGAGATCAGGTTATTGGCAGATACCAATGCACCCAGACGACAAAGAGAAAACAGCCTTCGTGACATATGATGGTCTCTATGAGTTCAACGTCATGCCCTTTGGTCTTTGTAATGCGCCGGCGACGTTTGAACGATTTATGGACACCATCCTCCGTGGAATGAAATAGGAAATTTGCTTATGCTATCTGGATGATGTTGTGATTTTTGGAAGCACTTTGGATGAACATAACCGACGTCTTAGCCTCGTCCTTGATTTTGTCGAGAAAGCCCGTCTGGTACTGAACTCCAAGAAATGTCGCTTTGGAGAGACTGAAACGTTCGTACTTGGACATCTAGTCGACAGAAATGGTGTGAGGCCCGATCCACGGAAGATTGAAGCAGCAAATTCCGTCGAACCACCGAAGTCACTGCGGGAGCTGCGGAGTTTCTTGGGCTTATGCTCGTACTTTCGTCGCTTCGTACCAATATTCGCCGATGTGGTGTACCCCCTGACATGCCTTCTCCATAAGGATGTTCCTTTCAACTGGACGTCGGCTTGCGACGAGGCGTTCCGCCAACTAAAGTTTCAACTGACATCGGGACCTATATTACGCCACTTCGATGCTTCCTCGCCTACAGAAGTGCACGCTGATGCCAGTGGAATTGGCATCGGAGCCCCAGGCAGCACAACAACATTGGAGCGACCTTCGCGCAACGTTGGAAAACATTGGATACAATATTGGAACTACATTGGATTTCGGGTCCCATGCTACACTTTTGACTAGATTAGTCCAATGTTGGATACCAGTCGTATAACGTTGGAAAAAATTGGGAAAGAATGGCTTTGGCCAACATTGTCCATCGTCTGTATTTTCAATATTGGTAAGCTTGTATAAACAATGGAAGCTCTAACCGTTCTTTCCAGCCTTTATTGATGGCTGTCCATCATTTTTTGCCGGCATTCATCGTTGGATGAGGCAGCATTTCTTGCCAGCCTCCTTTATTGGCTGATTCTATATTTTCCCCACCTTTTTTATTGGTTATCATGCATGCACTTAAATTTGTTTTGCAGAGGCTTCTGGCTCTAGGCAAAAAGCAAGAATATCCAGTAAATTATGGGAGTAACAATACCTTTATTTTGTACTTAGTATGCATGTGTGTATTGCCAGCTTGGGAAATGAATCTGGTTATGTTCACGATTCGTGGTTATGACGATAGCATAGAACAGACATAAATGGCCGATGCACTCGTATGTTAATGGCGGAACGTATCTTTAGAAGACATACACACATACAAATAAGCAAAATGTCTTCTTTGTGACACATTTTATTCGTGAGTATAAGAGACATGAGAAGGGATTGAAAAGAAAGTTCTGATAAAATCAACAAATCAATATTCACTCTGAGTTTGAAGTCCATTGTATATGATCAGCCTCGAGAAAACTAAACGCATGAGCACCATAAGCAAAAAGAAGAGGCACAAGAAAACATACGCCTGAAACTATGCGACACATTTTGGTTTACGTGTTTACGTGGAGCAGCTGAAGCTTGAAAGGTTCCTGAAACGATTCCACGAAACAGCTGAATTGTAGAAATTTAACACTTCCTGAAGTAACACAGCATAAGTGAATGTTAGGATACGGTGATATGTTTCTGCATGCAGAATCCGGAACGGAGGGTATGTGGGGACAAACCGACGACTTCGAAAGAACCGAAAACCAGGAACAAGAAATGGCCGTTAAAGAGCATAGGGAAAACGCGCGTTTCACGCAAGACAAAAACACAAACATGAAAGTCACAACGAACCAAAACAGCTTTGCTAGAACCGATTACTTCATCTGCCGCGGCGTATACAACAAAGCCCACCACGTGTGTATTTACAAATAGACAGATATAAAGAAAATACGCAGTAAGACATGCTATAATAAACCCGGCACATGCCACAATGACGGTGCGAGCACAACATAATGCACAATGAGTAAAATAAACGAATGGCTAAAATCGGTACGTAGCTTTCAGGAAAACCTTTAGAACTGTCATAACACGTCGACGCTCATCTGTTCAGTTCACTTAAAATGTCCGGTCGAAAGAAGCGCAGGGCTGCCACTTTTTCACTATGCAGAAGTTTGCAGTCGCAAGTTCCGTGTCCGTAGACTACTCAGGTGTTCTGACTTCGTAAACTCGCCAGGTTCAGCAGATACACGATGCCCGATGCCCGTGCGACACAACCTGTGCGTCCGAAAAACCTCTGCAGAGTGAAAGCTCCTTCGCCTGCCTCGCCCCCAGCTCGCTGCAAGAAAACATGTCAAACAGGTATGCGAAGCAAAACGGATTAGTGCCGCCCACGCAGCTCCCCCCTTCCGCCCCCCCCCCCCCCCGCCGTGGTACGCTTCCATGTTCGGCGGGCTCCTGTGCCCGCTGCTCGAGGTAGAAAGATAACAAAGGCTTCTCTTTACCTTCGAAAGTTTTGCATATACCGTATTTGCTCATGCATAACTTATACCGTGCTTACTCTCGCATACCACGTAACTCGTGTTTTTTTTTTCTCCATGAATCTAGGAGTTCCAAAAGGTAGGTAAATTACATGCGAATTTCGCAAATACTTTCGGAATATCACGTAAGGAATCTTTACGCGTGCTGATCTGAGATGCATCAAATGAAATGTATCACAAAAACGAATGTAGCTTTCACTCAACAGGACGCGTACCTTAGCAACCAAATGCATTCGTGGGCTACATTCAAGCATTAGCGGATGTGCGACTCGGAATCGTCGTCACTGGTGCTGTCAGCGGCATCTCTAAACTCCAGTATCAAGAGCGACTCGTATTCACGTGTCCAAATTATCGTGGCGGCACGGTTCTCAGTTAATCGGCAAACACTATGTTGGATTTGTTTTATAGGAATCGCCAATATGTCGCTATTAAACAGTCAAAATGCTACCGGCTATGGCGAAGCCTGAGCTACCGAACACTCACTACTGAAAAAGGACAACACTAGCCTGCGCCACGTGGCACTGGATGTCATGGGGAGAGCATGCAAGTAATATTTTTGCGTAAACCGTACATAAAGTTGGGAGTGCAGAAATTACGCGTGGGCACTAATTATGCGAGTGCACGCGGTACGTACATATATGTTAACGTTGTTTCAAATGAAAAAGAGATCATTGCTTGTAATATGTCATGTACTTCCCAATGTGAACAACATAGGCGCGACAGTATTTACGTCTCGACAATATTGTCTCGCAAGCAGCATTGGCTGTCCTGTATTGGAGAAACCAGACAGAATGTCTGGACAGTATACACAGCCTACTTCTATTATTTTGGAAATATTGCAATGACGACCGATAAAGTGACCTGCTATGACATGCACGTGGGCCTGGAAGCCACTGACATGCTGCTGGGCATTTTGGACCATGTGATGGCGTTGTAGATGCAGTTTGCTTAACTACCAATGTGCAAGTTCTAGCCTACTTACACACACTTAGCTAGAACTTGCGCAAATAATGAATTGCGTAAATTATCGAGATAATTTTTCCTGCTGCACTGAATGCAAACACAATAACTTTTCTGAACTCATTCGCGGCACCGAGTCGAGCTATAGTGGCCCCTTCATGTTGGTAAAACTGGAAACATATCATGTGTACTTGCCACCATGTGTACTTGCCTCCCGATATATAATGTGTACTTTCAATGTTACCAACATTGATGCTACAACTCCTGCGTGCGGACAATATTGTCCGACATGGAACATTGGAAGTCCAACATTGGTGATGCAGTGAGATTGATTGGACAATATATACAGCCTTCCGCCATTACGTAACCAATATGGCTAGGACAATGTGCAAACTGACCCATCATTACCATCGTTGTGGACTGGCCCCACCAATAATGTATGCTGAGTGGCAACTATGGCCCAATTTTACCTTCTTTACAGGATGGAAGAAGCGATATTGCAGATTGAATGGTTACGATGGGCCATTGTTGGAGGGCTTCATAGATGGCATTTCCAATGCTGGCTTATGAGTGGTATCACAGGGCCTCCATTGGACCTCCGTAAGCCAACAAAAAACAATATTGGCCCGAGCATCTGTGCTGCCTGGGGCTGTTCTAGTACAGCGTCATCATGGATCTGACCACGTTGTGGCTTATGCCAGTCGATCTCTGAGTAAGGCGGAACGCAATTACACCATCACGGAACAAGAATGCTAGGCAGCAGTTTTCGCGGTTCACAAATTTCGGTCCTACGTCTACGGGCGCCCGTTCACTATAGTTACGGATCATCACGCTCTATGCTGGTTGGTGAACCTCCGTGATCCGAGTGGTCGACTGGCACGTTGGGCTCTTCGACTTCAGGAGTACGACTTCGTCATCTCTTACAAGTCCGGTCGTCGTCACGCAGATGCCGACTGCCTTTCCCGCCTTCCTCTACCGACTACGGAGTGTGACGAAGACAACTTCGATGACTGTTTTGCTTATATTTCGGCCACATTCCCGGACTCCACGAGGTTTAGAGATTAACGAGCCAGTGATGTTAGCTTGGAGCCCCTTTTTACTGCTGCGCTGCGTCCTCAAGCCACCGGTCGATTTTGTGTACGAGATGGCCTCCTTTACAAGACGAATTATTCGGGTAAAGGCGCACGCTTTCTCCTGGTGGTTCCGCAGAGTCTGCGACCAGACGTACTGAGTGCCATGCACGATGACGCGACCTCTGGCCATCTAGGCTTCATAAGAACACTGAACCGAACACAGGAGCGTTTTTACTGGCCCAAAATGCGAGACACTATCAAGCAGTACGTCAGCGGTTGCGATAAATGCCAACGCCATAAGCGTCCTACGACTACTCCGCCGGGTCTTCTCCAGCCTCTGCCACCACCTTGTCTGCCGTTTGAACAAGTAGGCATTGATCTCTTGGGGCCATTTCCACGATCTTCTAACGACAATCGGTGGGTTATCGTATGTGTAGACCACCTGACCCGTTATGCAGAAACTGCGGCCATACCATCTTCAACAGCTACATGCGTTGCCACATTCTTGCTGCGGTTTGTTATCCTCAGGCACGGCTCCCCCCGTGTGATAATTAGTGATCGTTGTCGTCAGTTTTTTGCGGACGCCGTTGAAGAATTACTTCGTCTCTGCAGCTCGAAGTTCCGGCATTCAACACCTTACCATCCTCAAACCAACGGCCTTGTAGAGCGTACAAACAGGACTCTTACCAACATGCTGGCAATGTATGTCTCCTCCGACCACAAAGATTGGGATGACGTACTCCCATTCATCACATATGCGTATAATACCGCAAGGCATGAGACGACGGATTACAGTCCTTTTTATCTGCTGTACTCACGTCTACCGCTAAGGAGTATTGATACAATACTGCCGTTTGGCTTCCACAGTGAGTACTCGGTTGCCAAGACGCTGTGCCTTGCAGAAGAAGCACGCCGGATCGCTCGACTTCGTACCGTGGCCTCACAGCACCGTTCTAAGGAGTGCTATGACAGCCGACACCAGTCTGTCTTGTACAGCAAAGGGGACTTGGTATGGGTGTGGACCCCACAGCGTAAACGTGGATTATGCCAAAAGCTTTTGCCCCAGTATACGGACCTTTCGTGATTGTGGATCGGTTGAGCGACTTAACGTACGTGGTGGCCCGTTTAACGTCAGCTGGTCGTCGTTCCAGCCGAACGCAGGTTACACACATCGCGCGTCTCAAGCGGTTTCATGCTGCTGTTTTCCGGTGATTTGGACTTGCCCCGCGGGCTTCGTCTGTGAGCCAGGGAGTGCTACGGCATCAGGCGGGCAATTAAGGTATCAGCTAGGCAAGGGTGGAAGACGACGAGGACGATATCTTGTCTAGCGGTTGGACGCCATCTTGCCTCGGCTGTACCAGCTACCTAGCGCTCCGCGCTCTCCTGTAAATAAACCTTCGCTCGACCTTTCAACCGTAACAATATAATATATTTAGTTTTATTAAAATTTAAACTTAATCTGTTGGAATCCAGCCATTGTTCAAGTGTAACTAAGTAATTATTTATTGTAGTGTTTAAGTTAGTGAAAGTTGGTGCGGAAAAGAATATGTTGGTGTCGTCAGCATACATGACCAGTTTCGGTGAGTCGGGCACATCACATAAATCATTGATGTAAAGTATGAAAAACAAAGGTCCTAGAATGGAGCCCTGGGGCACCCTGTATTTTACAATAGTACTTGGAGACGCCAGTTCACCGACCTTCACACACTGCTTCTTGCTACAGAGATAACTTTTCACGAGTTCAAGGGCAATGCCGCGAACACCATAGTCATGCAGTTTGGACAGTAGAATATCGTGATTCACACAGTCAAATGCTTTCCTTAAATCGATAAATAAGCGAACAGTAAAAAGTTTGTTTTCTATGTTGCTCAGAATTTCATTTTTAATTCGCAATAACGCCATTTCGGTAGATTTCCCTTTCTGGAAGCCGTACTGTGAATCACTTACTACGTGGTATTTAGTTAAAAAGTTTACGAGCCGTGCTTTGATGACATTTTCGAATACTTTGGACAAGATGGGCAGCACGGAAATCGGCCGGTAGTTTGCTATTTCACTAACAGCTCCACCTTTGTATACCGGGATTACAGATCAGAGGGAAATATACCTGTTTCTAGCATTTGATTGATTCATATTGACCAGCTTACGGCGCAAACGGGGACGAAGACGAAGGAAAGACAAGGTGACAACACGAGCGCTGGTCAACATGAATTATCACCAACTCGCCCAGATTTCCGTTCTCGTTCAGTTTATTTGATTGATTATATATGTTAACGGGAGGGCTATGATAGAAGCAACGTGTTTAATAGGGGCGGCGCTGAAGCCATCCAAGCCAGCAGCGACATTATTTCTAATTCTACGAATAAAATTCGTGACTTCTTGTTCAGTAACCGGAGAGAGAGTAATTGAATTTGCTAGTGCTGAACGAGTCAACGCCAGCGCGTTTGTGTAACCACTGTGGCGGACCGGAGGCACGTAGTCACCGACAATGGAAAAAAACTCGTTCATTTCTGTTAGGGCTTTTACATCCGTCTTGTCTTGAGCAAAAGCTGCAATGTTAATTGGGCACTTTACAGCTGTTAGATAAATTGTTTATTTCCTGCCATAGTAGGAAAGTTTTGCTTTCTTTAAGTCAGCGTTTAGTTTATTGCGGTACGATTTGAATTCTGCAAACAGGACAGCATCACGTGATAAAACGAAGCGATGGCACATTTTGCTTTTTTTTATTTTTTTGTGCAGGCTGTCCGTAATCCAAGCCTTACGTAACCTTTTGCTTTGTCTCGTACTGCGCACCAGGGGAAAGTGGTTTGTGTAGCTAGCTAGAATTTCCTTTAGAAAAAGACGATACGCATGGTCGGGATTGCTTTCGGCGTACACGCTTTCCCATGTTATCGTTTCTACATCAGAGTAAAAATTTTTCAGTGTAACGTGGTTGATATCGCGATAACTCGAGTTTGCAATGTTTGCCTGCTTTTGGGGGACTACTCTTATAAACGCGAAAATCGGAAGATGGCCACTGATATCGAGGGTGAAAACACCTGATGAACACTGGTTCCAAGGTGCGCTAGTGACACAGATATCAAGAAGCGTTGCGCTATTTTCAGTAGTACGAGTAGGCATCGCGATTAAATTTGTGCAGGCAAAAGTAGGAAGGACGGATTCAAAATGATCACTGGATGCGTCATCGCTGAGCATATTTATGTTCACATCGCCCATTACTAAAAAGGCTGCGTGCATTGAGTGAAGTCTTGGCAGCAGAGTTTCCATAAACTCAAAAAAATTCGGACTTATGACCTAATGGAGGTCTGTAGACTGCTGCAATAACGACATCCTTAAGTCTTACTACGAGACACTCAACAATCGGTGTCCTGCGAAGCGTTCAGCGAGAGAATTTCCTATGGCGAATTATTCGGCATTCAGCCAAGTGTTAGAGCAGGATCAAGCACTTGAGTGGTTCCTTAACGTGTGCTAACCTGCTACGTCGACAGCACTGTGGCGATTCACAGCATAGGCGTTTTCCTATGGAAGAAAAATGCACTCTACGGTGCGCTGAGGAGCGTATGATAAACGTCGTTCATTGAAAATATTCCTACAGGATCGAGCAAAGTTGGCAAGCAGCATGTCGAGTGACTCCAGAAGGTATATTAATTAAACTTCCTCTTGGGCTACTTGGTTCATATTAGTCCATATGCTTACAGGGCGCTAAATCAACGTACAGAAGAGAGGGACACACACACACACACAGAGCGCCACTGCCAACTGATTTATTCATGACGGAAGAAGGGTGATTACTTAAACTAAACACATGAGCAACACGGAGCAATCATACAACAACGCAAGTTTGTTTGTCTTATTTCAAGTGCATGCGAAACAGTTGCATCTCGGTATCAAACAGCTCTATAGAGGTATCACTCACACACCTATCATCTTTCATTTTTATGAAGTGAGCTTTCAAGTACTCCTACCAGGTATGGCAACGCGCTTAAAATGCGGTTCACACTCGCAGGATCTACAATGCACGCTAAGGTGTGCACCGTCCGATTTACTTAAACTGTTAGAGTGCTCCCACAGTCGAACGTCCAGGCACCTGCCTGTTTGGCCCACATATGACCTTCCACAACTTAGAGGAACTTCATATACTACCCCAACTGCACAGCGCCCAAATGGATCAGTGTGCTTCTTCTTGCAGCCTTTTGTCTCGCTACTCGTGGTCCGATGACAGAGCTGCGCAAGCTTGTTGGGGGATGAAAAAGCAACACGGACGCCGTGTCTGGCAGCCACTTTCTTGAGGTTGTGGCTGATCTTGTGCCTATAGGGCACTACCACCGGCCTAATAGCATCTGTTCCAGGAGCACCGGACTTGGGAACATAGACCGTTTTTCACCTTCCGTTGAACTGAATCGGCCACGCCTCGGACGACCGACTGAGGGAAACCAGCCTTTAGAAGTCTGGCGATCTGATGAGAGAAGCATAGTGCATAGTGCGAACGCATGATTTGCGCAGCGCCGACCCAAGACACAAAGAAGCAATACCACGTTTATAACCTTCGGGTGGGCCGAGTCAAAAGGAAGGAGGTCTTTTTAGGGGCGAAGCTCCTTAAGGTTTGGGTCTCTCCGTCTGTTGTAGTAGCGCATTACCTGCTAGGAATGCACTACTAGTGGACGCGTGTGGGAGGCGCGCCCTCCCGGTGCGCGAGCTCTCTCAATCTTCCATCTGCTGTCTTGTGAGAGAGAGAGACAGAGAGCGAAAGGCGCACGTTGACTATGGTACTACTACTACTACTACCCCCACGGACGCTTAGCCGTGCTCCCTACACGGGCTGCAGAAATTAGCGTCCTTTCCTTAACTGAACCCCAAATCAATCAATCAATCAAACGCTCTTTCTTCGATGAACGCGCTACCAGCTCGCAAAGGAGAACGCGCCCTCACCAGCGAGAGACAAGCTTGACGCAGGCAGCGTCTTCTAGCGAGTTTCTTGATTGAAAAATACCGACTACTCGCGCTGGAGAACCGTTCACCGGCCACCCATTTAATATATATATATATATATATATATATATATATATATATATATATATATATATATATATATATATATATATATATATATATACGAAGAAAAAGTCAGACGTGGTGAAGAAGCAGTATATTTTTGACGTTTCGGCCGCGGGACCGGCCTTCGTCGGAAAAACCGTGTTACAAGCAGTGTCTGATATTTATACGTTGTGGCTATCAGAATCGGTACTGATAATGGTCAGCATCTATGAATGCTGGTATGAATGCAGGGCATACCATTGCACGTGCAATGGTATGCCCTGCAAACGAAATAAAATCACAAGAAAACAAAGACACGTGGCGAAGCTGCCATGTGGATGATCCTGCTGAACCGACACGTGCGCGTAACCATGCATTGCAAATCATCGAAAATAATAATAATACAAGGGCACGTGAAGAAACCTAGTTATAGATAATGCCTTGCTCATTATACAAACACACTGAATGAGACAAAACCGGGCGAAAGTAAAATGAAGCACAGTCGCATGAAATAAAGTGCACATGATGTAGGGATTTTGCTTCGTGACGTATGGGAAATTTGAATAAACGGATTTGTAAGGATACCAGCTATGTTCCCCCGGATGTCAAGAAGTTCTTAACAGAAATGCTGTCATCATGATAGATAAGTAAACTTTCCTACACTTTGGTTTATGCCTGACGAAACTGCCTTAAACTTATGAATTAAAAATGATTCTCTTATTTCGCGGTCGTAGTGCGATCGAAATCCTGATTCCAAGACAGTAACTTGTAATTTATCAAATGAGTGACCGGGAATTTTTACATGTTTGGACAGCGGCAGGTTTGGTAAGGTGACACTGTGCGCCTTGTGATTGTTAAAACGTAGTCTAAAAGACGTCGAAGTTTGACCTATATATTGAAGGCGGCATGTGGAACATTCAAGAAGGTAAACTACATTTGCAGTGTCACAGGTAAAGTTACCTTTAATTTTGATACAGTAGTTGGAAGCAGTGCTAGCCGCTACCGATGACGTTGTCATCTGGGGACAAATTTTACAACGAGATTTATTGCATGGTGCACAGCCGGAAAAGAGAGGACGGGTGATTCTGGAAGAAGTTAAAAGATCCCGCAAGTTTTTAGCGCGTCGGAATACAGCTCGCGGTGGTTCCGGAAAGATGTCCTTTAAGCGCTCACTTTGCTTCAGAATGTTACATTAACAGATTGCCAGCATGGCTTTAGAAAGGGTTTTTCAACTACGACACAACTGTTAACTGTAATTCATACATTCGCAAAAACTTTAGATAATAACGGTCAAATTGATGCTCTTTTTCTAGATTTTAGTAAGGCATTCGACAGGGTAGTTCACTGTAAACTAGTTGAGAAACTTAGGGACAATCATCTTCCTGACATAATAGTTTCTTGGGTAGCAGCTTACCTTTCCGATCGCGTGCAGTTTGTCTGTATTGAGGGCAACAACTCCAGCTGTCTTCCCGTAACATCCGGCGTACCCCAGGGTAGTGTCCTGGGGCCATTGCTGTTTCTCACATATATAAATGATATTGTCACGGTCGTTACACCACATACACAAATTCGGTTATTTGCGGATGACTGCGTTTTATTTCGGGAAATATCCACAGTACATGATCAGACCGAACTTGATCTAAGCCTACATAACATACAGGAATGGTGTGATAGATGGGGCATGTCGTTGAACAAAGACAAAACAGTCTGCCTTCGTTTTACTCGAAAGAAAATCCCGTTAAAATATGAATACACCCTGGCCGGTTCCCCGCTAAAGGAAGTTGAAAATTATAAATATCTAGGCATCACATTTTCTAATACACTTTCCTGGAACTTGCATATTAGCAATATCTGTTCTTCTGCTTTCCCTAAGCTTTGCTTCTTAAGACACAAACTGAGGAATTCGCCGGCCAGCATTAAATTGTTAAGCTATTTGACCTTCATGAGACCTAAACTAGAGTACGCTTGTATCACATGGGACCCCTACACAAAACATAACATTAAAAGTATAGAGAGAATTCAGAGAAAAGCTATCCGTTTTATTTATTCCAAGTTTAAGCGCACAGATTCCCCCACACAGCTCATGTTGGCCAATGATATTCCCCTCCTCGAGACACGAAGGCAGATGATTCGCCTGAAGTTCCTAAAGCAGCTAATTAACCACGAACTATCCTTAGACCCCACGGCATACGTCACCCCCTTGTCAACAAGACGTACCCGTCATGATCACCCATATGCACTAACCCCACATTTCGCCAGGACAAACGCATTTAAATTTTCCTTCTTCCCCAGAACAGTGTCTGAGTGGAACACCCGACCTGATATAAACATTTTCTTTGAAGAGCGTTAATCATATGTGTTCAGTCATGTATACTTGACTTATTCGGTGTATGTGTTTACTTATCGTATCAATGTATTATATTTTTATACTTAAGTATTTTGTATTGTTTTTCCATCATTTTTTCTCTGTAGTGCCCTTCCTGCAAGGACCCATTTGTGGTCCGCAGTATTTTGTAAATTAATAAATAAAATTTAGAATACCTGTTACGTTTGGGAGAGAGGCTGAGTAGGTTAAAACTAAATTAGTTTGCTCTTTCGAGATACGTTGTTTCGTTGCGCAAAGTAGCGATTCGCGGTCAAGTGCGTCTGCTCGTTTCACGGCATCATCGATAAGTTTTTCTGGATATTTTTGCTTTGTGAGGACACGTCGAAGTTCTGCACAATTATTATGAAACACCGATCTCTCGGAGCATATCCTTTTAAAGCGAATGGCTTGACTATACGGGATGCTAGTTTTACAGTGTTTTACATGGCTACTGTTAAAATGAAGGTACTGTTGACTGTCAGTAGGCTTCTTGTACAGGCTTCCTGTTCTTCACCACGTCTGACTTTTTCTTCGTATTCGCAACCAAGCCCAGAGAACCTTTCTTCAGCGTATATATATATATATATATATATATATATATATATATATATATATATATATATATATATATATATATATATATATATATATATATATATATATATATGCACTGGATCTTGACTTGCAATGAAGTGCCGGTGGGAGACTGCATAGTTTCACCATAAGGATTCGTAGCGGGCGCGTTAACTAAATTAATCCGGAACCCGGCACGATATACGATGAACCTCCGGAACTTCGCCCACTCATCATCATTTACTCCGTGGATATGCTGTGAATTTTTTAACACGTGGGTTATAAGCAAAGCAAACATGACGTGGTAAAAACGGGAGACTGATATCTAAAAACTGCAGCTGGTGATTATGGGCAGTTCAAAGGTAAAAGTCCACATTTCTTGTCCACATTTCTTAAAATCCGCTAAAACTATGTCGACTGCTTCCTTAAAGGCCTCTGGACAGTCATGTCTAAGAAGAATTAAAAAATCATCGACGTACCTAAACATTTTAAAAATGAGTGAACTACACGAACGTTGGAGTGCGTGGTCAATACTAGATAAAAATATGTCACATAGCATGGGTGCTATGCGCGATCCGATACAGATACCTTTCTTTTGAAAGTAAAACCGCGCATTAAAAGACACAAACGTGTTGTTCAGACAAAATTCCAAAAGGGAAATAAAATTACTAGCAGTCATTTCTAGCTTGCTTACAAACCGCAGCTAGCACACAAGACCAAAGAGACGATATTCGAGACTCCATTTAAATGCTCGCCACCTAGCGGACGCTCCTGGAACCAGCCGATCCAAGGTCGACCTCGAACCACGGCATGGTATCGCATTACCGCGGGCTGTAAAACAGCTCTATAGTTCCTTAATCGACGCCATGCCACCTCGAAGCAGCCTGAAAAAGAAAGAATCATCATCAAAAGACATGTTGCGTGCCACAGTGCGTGTCATCGCGATGCAAAGACAGCAACACGTCGTTTAATCGGTTCCGCAAGGAAGCAGACGACGCTTCGCGTAGGGCAACATGGATTACGAACTTGTGCATAGGCAAGAAGGTGACAGGAATTACGCTAGTTTGGTCCATACACTTCACTCGCGACGATTTCTTCCTCCCCGATGAGTACACAGGTTGTGTGTGCGCGAGTTTATTATCATGCACGCTTTTCGAAGAGCCGGAGTGTAGTTTAGTTTGTGCAAGCGCGTGAACAAAATAGCGACATCGTTTATACGTGCATATCTGGTGACGTTTTCTGAGCATGCCTATGCTCAACTAGAACCGCGGTAACATTATTCCTGACGTACTTTTGCACGCATGCATTTTAGTAAGTAGATATAAAGCGAGCGCTTGCCTTCGTTCGCGCCTTCGTCCCATGCGCGTGCAGCGCCTCGTAATTTGTTTGGTGGTTATGGAGGTAATGTGTGATCTTTTAACGTAGCGCGTTTGCATATCGAGTTCATCTGGTGACTATTCAGGATTTATTGCGCTCGTTCCAAATTTTCGGCCCTCGACTTGTAAACCGCGCCTCCAAGTTTGCCTTCCGGCCCCGCGCACAGAACTGCACTCATTTAACATGTTTATAAGTGACGCATTTGTACTCAATGGAGCAACACCACGCACAAGTGCTTGCATCTTTCGGAGAAGCCTGCTACGCATGAACACGTACCTGCCTTCTTCAACTTCAGGCTCGCTGGAAAGGCTCTTTATCCTTAAGAAACTTTGATGCGGGTCTCCAAACAAGCGCGACGTTTGAACGCACAGCGCAGTTATTTCCGCGGTTTCGCAGCTCAAATGTATTAGACCGACTAATATCAGATGTTCGGCAGCAATAACCTTTTCGCATTCCACGAAGCATCGTAATTCGAACCCGCAATCAGGAAACTTTAACACAGCGCTAAGCGGAAGCACGGCCGTGACCCTTGATATAGAAGCCATCTTTGATTTTCTCAGGAATGTTGCCAGATGAACCACTTTTTCTGGATTTGCGAATTGGGGGATTAAGGTCTTAGTTCGCATGGCTGACGTCTCAAAGACGTCATCCACGCGAACTAAGCGGGAGCGACACAAAAGGGACAATGAATCCGTCTTCGAAACGGCCTACGGGAGACGGAATGTAGACGTGGAAGAATACCGCCCCTCCCCCTCCCTCCCAGGGCATGGCTCAAAGCGCCGGGGGGCGTCGGCACAATGCACGGCGCCGAGATGTCGCACGCCGCAATGGGGCCGGAGGGAGGCGCCAGAATGTCTGGCTCCTCCTCGCCGGTCGCCGGGGAGATGAGACGAGAGGGCGCAGGCTGGCGCAAACACGCGGAGACGCGAAACAAAGGCAGTGAAGCTCGTTTGCATGGTTGGCGGTGGAGTGAGTGTAGTCAAGTTGTTGGCGGCTGGCTCTTCCTTCGTTTCTGGAGAAAATTCCGTTACCGTGCTGCAACTGCTGCGTCTGTTTGTGTGGTGGCATTATGTTCTTTCTGCTTCCCTTCTTGCGTTAAACCTGGTTCAATCCCGGCTCTTCTGTGACTGGATCCCGTAACACCAATAACTACGTCTCGCCGAAAATAAATGTAAGTACCACATTTGAATGGCTTAGCATGATGCCTGTGAGATCACTCATGTGTTCCGCGGATAGGGCAAATCGGTCTGTGACAGGTAGAAGGAACATTAATGCTATGTAAGCTTTAAGATAGCTGACGCATTAAACACAAAGGAGCGCAACTGTGGTTTTATTATTCAGATCGCCGTGTACGAATGCATTCTGGAACTTTCTTAGGTCTATGTGCGTCTTTAGCCTGCTTAGTGAGTAACGAGTGCATTGGATTCGTTCCCACCATCCTGTCATTTGGTCGTTACGGGTAGCGAGTGCAGCGCCTGTACAACAATGTGGGATAGCAGTAATTTACTCGTGTGTTACACAGACGAATACATGCATGTGATATCGCGTGTTGTAGGCCAACCGTTGCCGCGCGTTCTCTCACTGTGGCATTGCAGTCGTGAGGTTTCAGTTCAGGGCTGTGAAATTTACGTGCATGTGATGTGGATGTGAAAATCGCACACTGTTTGTTGTGGCATATCAGCAGAACTGCCGCAGGCAATCATGACGTCTTATGGTGCTGGAATGACTTGTCGCAGCTCAGCATTCATAAGAGCATGAGTGTGGTTGTGCTCGTTCTCGGTCATATATAAACTTTGTCAGAGGCATGTGACTGGTTTGCGTTATTATTATTTCTCATTGTCCGCGCTGTTGCTGTTTTCTGCATTTTGGGGTTCGTGATTCTTGCAGAACCCAAATACCAAAACAATCTTTTGTCGAGGACTTGCACAACTTGCTCTTGCACTTATTTGCTAAATTTCCCAAAAGTAATTTCATCCTCTGCGGTGATTTTAACTTTCCCGACATTAACTGGGATAAAATGACTGCATCGTCTCATCAATCTAGGGAATTTCTTGACCTTATTCTAACCTTTAACTTCACACAAATGGTATCTACGCCGACTCGCGGTGCTAACATTCTTGATTTAGTTTTGGTTTCCAATCCCGACGCTGTTCAATCGGTAATGTGTATTGATGGCCTAAGTGACCACAGGATGGTGTTATTTGACCTAACTTTTCAGGTACCCACTAGTCGGGCTTCAACTAAATATATCCGAAATTACAAAAAGGCAGACTTCTCAAAAATCAATCAGGAATTAGATACTTTCTTTGTGCACTTTGAGGAGTTCGCTTCCATGCGAAGTGTTGAGAGCAACTGGCTACTTTATAAACAAAAAATACTGTATCTTGTTGACAAATATGTGCCACTTGTCCGTATTCGGGGCGACGCCGACAAACCATGGTTCACCAACCCACTCAGGAAACTTGATAACAAAAAGAAGCGCCTTTTTCGGGCGGCTAAATTCTCAAACTGTAATTCCAAGTGGGAAAAGTATTTTGCATGTCTCCGAGAGTATAATAATTTGTTACGGCAATCAAAGAAAAAATTTTTCCATGTTGATCTCCTTGGTATCCTTCATGAAAACCCACAAAAATTTTGGAAACTCCTACCTACCAACAACAGCGCCTCTCACAGTATAGCTCTGTCATATCCTGACGGATCACCCGTCCCCACCGAACATAGATCCGATGTTATGAATTCTTATTTTTCTTCTGTTTTCACCCAAGAGCCCGACCTAACCAGCGGTGCGCTTCCTGACTGCAACTTCCCCCGCATGCCTTCAATTGATGTCACATCTGAGGGCATCTCGGCCTTGATTGACAAAATCAAGGTATCCAGTGCTCCCGGTCCGGATAACATCCCCGCTAAGGTCATGAAAAGCACTAAAGTGATTAGTAGTAAATTTTTACAGATAATATTTTCGCAGTCCATAACAACCAGTGCAATTCCGAACGACTGGAAGTTAAGCAAGGTTGTCCCGGTATTTAAAAGCGGTGTCAGAACTGATCCTTCCAATTATCGCCCGATATCACTCACTTGTATCGCCTGCAAACTTCTTGAACACATTATCTACTCTCATGTTGCCTCTCATCTTGAAGCTAACTCCTATTTTTTCAGTAATCAGCATGGCTTCCGCCCAGGACGGTCATGTGAAACTCAACTATTCGAATTCACCACCGACCTCCATTTAAACCTTGATTCTCTCCTCCAAACAGACGTAATTTACCTAGATTTTTCAAAAGCCTTCGACCGCGTACCTCATCAACGGCTAATGCTCAAAGTAACTAGCCTATGCATCCATCCACTAATCACGTCATGGATCCGTTGTTTTCTAATTGGTAGATCGCAGTTCACAGTGATCGGGAACCGTCACTCTACAGTCACTGAAGTATTATCAGGAGTACCGCAAGGTTCAGTCCTCGGAACCCTTTTGTTTTTAATTTTCATTAATGACCTGCCCACCGGTATTTCATCATCAATCCGGCTTTTTGCCGATGATTGCGTCCTGTACCGCCGTGTAAGCTCACATAACGATCAGATGCTCTTACAACGTGACCTCGCTACAATTGAAAAATGGTGCACTCAGTGGCTCATGCAACTAAACGTTAAAAAATGTAAGTCCATGCACGTATCGCGGAAACACTCTCTCATATCATACTCCTACTCTTTGCATTCTCTTCCTATTGAGCTGGTTCAATCATACAGGTACCTCGGGGTTACCATCACAAGCAAGCTTACATGGTCGGAACATATTCATAATCTGGTAGCCGCCACTAACAAATCCCTGGGATTCATTAGACGATCACTATCATCATCACCACCTGTGATCCGCAAACTAGCATATGATACATTTATTCGCACCAAACTGGAATTCGCATCCGCAATATGGCATCCACATCAAGCGTACCTTGTTGACCTACTTGAAGCCGTCCAAAACCGCGCAGCCCGGTTTATTACATCCCAGTATGACCATCGGCTAAGTGTCACAAACATTAAATCATCCTTGGACATCAAATCGTTAGCACTTCGCAGAAAAATCTCTCGCTTATGCCTGTTTCACAAGCTCTATTACAACTTCCCACACCTACGTGACCTGCTTCTTTCTCCGCCAAACCGCACTTCACGCCGCCTGTCAAACTCCCTCAGTATTCAACGAATCCACGGCTCTACTAATTCCTTCAACAACTCTTTCTTGCCATTAGCCATTGCAGAATGGAATAGTCTACCAGATCTTGTTGTAACCCAACATGACCCCATCAAATTTCGAAACGTACTAACTAATTTATTGAGTGCTGATGCGTAACGTATTCTGAGTTTTTTGTTGTTTTGTTTCGGGCGCATTATTCTTCCTGTGTATTTTGATTGTTTTGGAATTTCACCTTGTTCCTTTGTAATTGTTACTTTTATTGTATTTGCTTAATTATTGTCTGTCTGAACGTTTCCTTTTCTCTTATGTATGCTCCCCCCTTATGTAATACCCCAGCAGGGGCCTTTAAGGGTTAATAAATGATGATGATGATGATGATGATTACACGACCTGTTATCTGGTTCCATAGTAGTAGGGTGATTCCACGTAAGATCGAACAACGCATGGCTGGTCACCCTCTTAAATTTATTTCAAAATTTTATATATTGCTGCCCGATGAGTGGAAAGGAGAGATCCGCAGTTGGTTTTGCTAGAAAAAATTTTTTCGAAGCGCCGGGAATGAATAATGACGAAGAGGTGGAGTGCCGCGCTTACCTGCTCTTCTGTTTTGGCCAACTTTGGTTATTAATTACACAAGCTATACTGAGGTTAGGAGGCTGAAATTTATTTCAGTAATTATATGCATGCTTTTCCTTGTGCTAAATTATTTTTGCTTTTTATGGGGAGCGCAGATATTTTTATAAAAATCGCCAAAATCGGCTCAGGAAGCATTTTTCTGTCTACTTTGCGGGCTTATATCTGAAAAAAGGCTTGTGGCAGAGCGGCGAAAATTCCGCATTATGTTCTAAGCATACTCGTTTGTCAACCTTCAAAATATTATATTTATATTATTTTTCTATAAAGAGACACGGGCGGGCTAACTTCAAAAAAACACCGAACAATGAAAATTTCTGACGACAATTAAAAAAAACCATTTTTAATATTTTTTAAACTTTGTACAATTATTCTCCTTCACATTGGCTTTCACAATCAACAAAAACATGTTGCAAAATTTTGTTTTACTAGGAGTTACAGGCCGTCGAATTAGACCCTTACGGAAGGCTCCGCGAACCATGCACGTCTGATTATTCTGACATTTGTGATCGCGTACGGCTTTTCAATTTTGGCATGATAATGTGCCTGGTCATTTATGTGTGAACGCTGCATATTAGCTGTGAGGGACACAATAATGAATGATTGGGGGTCAGTTTTGTACGCGTGGGGTTCTTTGATGCGCTGCGGTATCGGAGCGCAGACAGATATTTTCCGCCTTTACCTCAGCAAAAAGGCAGTAAGAACTCGATGCGTAGCTTAGATTCCCCCCCCCCCCCCCCCAAAAAAAAAAAGAAAGAAAAGGAGAAAGGATAAAAATGCAATAAGCAAAGAGCGCTTTCCAAATAATCTTTAGCAAAATGGAAAATTTGTGAAGGTCCAGAAGAACCACTTCATTAAACCATGTTTCTGGGCTGAAATTGTTTATTCCATTGATTAGACTGTTCAGACTTATTCATGTACGCATAACTCCTTCCAAGCAGACCCGGCTAAGGTCCCTAGATCGCGTTTCTCGAAGGAAAGATCTAGGGACTTTAGACCCGGCTATTCGTGCCACGTACAAACCAGGAGATGCTTTCGTTGACGTGGATAGCTGCCAGGCATGCCAAGACAATGGAGCGCGGGTACTCTCATCCACTCTTCCTTCGTTAACTCGCGGAAGGCAACAACTTTTTCTTCAACGTGTATTAGATGCACACCTTTCAGTTTCTCTGATAAAACGTTTACAAAGTCTCTGGCTGTCCGAATTGCACTTTCAGGGTTGTTGAGCATTGCCTGATGCTTGACGAGAGCCCCGACTCCATCGCATGCGTTTTTCCCGTGTCCAGTTGCTGAGAATACCCTTTGGGTACTGGGAAAACAGCTCTTTCGGAACTCAAAAAGCTGATATCTATTTTTGAAATGACTGGCGACTCCATCGCTCACATGTCACGTTGGAGTAAACCGGCAGGTTGCCTTCCACCCATTCTTTCGCTAGAGCCAAGCAGGCGTGAGCGTAGTCGTGGCTCAAGTCGTCACTAACAGCGAAACTCCTCGTAGATTTTCTCGTTGTGACCACGCATGTAAAGACGGATACTTGCTGCTTGTGCCAGTGGTGTGTCTGAACTTCATCAGGAAGCACGACAGTCCAGTTTTCGGCAAAATCAAAGTCGAATACAATGCTCCCACGCTGTGTGCATTGCTTTTCCTAGTATATGGCTCTACTTTGTATCAGTGGTTGTGCATGATCCACCTTTCCAGTAAAGATGATTAAAACAAGTGTCAGCCCCCAAAACTTGTTTCACAAGGTCGCCTGCCTCCCGCATTGCTAGTAATATTTCTTTGTCTTCTGGGATATTAAGTTCCTCTAGTGTCAGGGACCTGCCTTTTGGACACTGATTGCATTCGCCTGAAGGGCACTCCGATGGTGACGGAATGCAAACGAACGCTGAGTGAAGCTCATCAGCATCGATTTTGTGGCCAGTAATGTTCTCAACAGCGGCAAGGCAAAGCTTACAGTTGGCGCAAATGGCACAAACACACACATCATGCTCGGGATAACATTTTACCCGGCGCGGTCGCAAGGTGTAGAATCTAATCTGAAATAGCTGCGCGCATCCGTTTACCAATTGTTTTGCTTTTGTTTCCTTTGGCGTTCCATACCTTACTTTGCCACTGGAGTGCCTTAGTTCGTGCGTTCTACCGATCGCAAGTGGCGGTGAACAGTTTCTCTGGCGGCAGCGGCTGTCAACCGCGTGCGTGAAGCAAGCGCTCATAGCAACCTGATAGTGTTTTGATCTTGCTTCTATATCCGCCTTGTTAACAGCGCCTTAGTGCGGTGCGAACAAAAGGCAGAATGGATAGCGAATCTCCAGTCCACAAGCGTTGAAATTACCCAGGAAGTGTATGGAACACTTTTGGTCTGAGGAGGCGACAAGGAGCTCTGACTGTGCCTCTCTTAGAGCATCTGGGGCGCGCGCGCACCTTCTTGCTAGCCCCGCGCTCATGGCTGCTCGGGTGACCAAATCGCTTCGAAATTGACGTCATCAATGTCACCAATACCTCTTTTCGGTGCTGCTGGCCTCTTAAGGACCAGAAATTCAATTCTGTCTTCATTCTATGCGCTCAGCAGGCAAGAAGCCGGATCAACAACAATTGCATATCATTGCGTAAGGGTCTAATTCGACGGCCTGTAACTCCTAGTGAAACAAAATTATGCAACATGTTTTTGGTGATTGTGAAAGCCAATGTGAAGGAGAATAATGTACAAAGTTTAAAAAATATTAAAAATGGGGTTTTTTTTTTAATTGTCGTCAGAAATTTTCATTGTTCGGTGTTTTTTTGAAGTTAGCCCGCCCGTATCTCTTTATTGAAAAATCATATAAATATAATATTTTGCAGGTTGACAAACGAGTATACTTAGAACATAATGCGGAATTTTTGCCGCTCTGCCACAAGCCTTTTTTGAGATATAAGCCCGCAATGTAGACAGAAAAATGCTTCCTGAGCCGATTATGAGGATTTTTGTAAAAATATCTATGCTCCCCATAAAAAGCAAAAATAATTTAGCACAAGGAAAAGCATGCATATAATTACTGAAATAAATTTCAGCCTCCTGACCTTAGTATAGCTTGTGTAATTAATAACCAAAGTTGGCCAAAACAGAAGAGCAGGTAAGTGCGGCACTCCACCTCTTCGTCATTATTAAATGCGAAGCATTTCTTAGCGAACTTCGGCGAGTTTGAGCGTATCTATCTATCTATCTATCTATCTATCTATCTATCTATCTATCTATCTATCTATCTATCTATCTATCTATCTATCTATCTATCTATCTAGCCGCCTACGATTTTGTGCTCTCCTGGCCGTTTCGTTAATCGGATGTTTACGAAAATTGGTATGCCACATCATGACTACCTGACGAACATAAATGACAGGTCATAACATGAAAATCATAATATACAAGTCATGAGCGGCATGATTTACATGCCACGGTCTTCGTGCTCTCCTGGACGTTTCGCTAATGGGATGCATGCGAAAATTGGTATGGCACAATATGACTGCCTGACGAACATAAATAGCAGGTCATAACATGAAAACCATGATATGCATGTCATTAGTGGCATGATTGACATGCCACGGTCTTAGTGCTCTCCTGGCCGTTTCGCTAATGTGATGTATGCGAAAATAGGTATGGCACAACATGACTGCCTGACGAACGTAAATGACAGGTCATAACACGAAAATCATGACATTCATGTCATGAGCGGCATGATTTACATGCCACGGTCTTCGTGCTTTCCTGGCCGTTTCGCTAATGGGGTGTATGCGAAAATTGGTATGGCCCAAGATGACTGCCTGACGAACGTAAATGACAGATCATAACACGAAAATCATGACATTCATGTCATGAGTGGCATGATTTACATGCCACGGTCTTGGTGCTCTCCTGGCCGTTTCGTTAATCGGATGTTTACGAAAATTGGTATGCCACATCATGACTACATGAAGAACGTAAATGACAGGTCATAACATGAAAATCATGATATGCATGTCATGAGCGGCATGATTTACATGCCACCGTCTTAGGGCTCTCCTGGCCGTTTCGCTAATGGGATGTATGCGAAAATTGGTATGGCACAACATGACTGCCTGACGAACATAAATGACAGGTCATAACATGAAAATCATGACATGCATGTCATGAATGACATGATTTACATGCGACGGTCTTGATGCTCTCCTGGCCGTTTCGCTAATGGGATGTATACGAAAACTGCTATTCCACGACATGACTGCATGGTGAACATGACTGACAGGTCACAACATGAAAATCATGATATGCATGTCGTGGGCGACATGATTTACATGCCACGCGTTTCGTTAACGGGATGTATACGAAAATTGGCACGCCACAAGATGACTGCATCATGAACGTAAATGACAGGTCATAATATGAAAATCATGGCATGCATGTCATGAGCGACATCATTTACATGCCACGGTCTTGGTGCTCTCTTGGCCGTTTCGTTAGTGGGATGGGTAGGAAAATTTGTGTGCAACAATATGACTGCATGACGAACATAAATGACAGGTCATAACATGAAAAGCATAACATGCATGTCATGGGGGGCATGATTTACATGCCAGGCGTTTCGTTAATGGGATGTATACCAAAATTGCTATGGCACAACACGACAGCATGACGAACGTAAATGACAGGTCATAACATTAGAATCATGACACGCGTGTCATGACCGGCATGATTTACATGCCATGGTCCTGGCGCTGTACTGCTGTATGGGCTCCGTCTACTGACCAGAGGGCGCTACGTAGCTCTCGTCGGACGGATTAGTCGCGCACGGTGGCAACCGAGGCGACAGCGACGCGCGCGTTTCTTCGCTGCTTTCCGGGCGTGCTGCGAACCACACGAACGCTCGCGGCGTCGCCCTTTGGAACAGTTTGCCGCAGGTTTGGAGCGCGCATCTCAAGGGAAATAAAACGCAAGAAGGTTAGATGATGATGATGATTGTGGTTCGGTTACGAAAGGACGCTAATTTCTGCAGCCCATGTAGGCAGCACGGCTAAGCGTCCGTGGGGGTGGGGGAAAGGGAGTGAAAGAGATAGAGAGGAGAAAAAGGCCGTAGTGGATGGATGGAGAACTTTATTGGGCTCCGGAAATTTAGACCACCTGGGGTTGTTTAACGTGCACTGACAACGCACAGCACACGGGCCTCTGGCATTTTCGCGGTCGCTGCTGCTATAGAGTTGGAGACGCGCATCGCGTTCGCGTATTTCCCTGTCACAGTCTGCCCAATTTTGCTTCTTCTGTCCGCCAGGCAGTGCATTCTGGCGCTGATGTCGCACATGGAAAACTCGACTGCACGGAGCCCATACGAAAATTGGTTTGGCACAACATGACTGCATGACGATCATAAATGACAGGTCATAACATGAAAATCGTGACATGCATGTCATTAGCGGCATGATCTACATGCCACTCGTTTCCTTAAAGGGATGTATACCAAAATTGCTATGGCATAACAAGACTGCATGACGAACGTAAATGACAAGTCATAACGTTAGAATCATGACATGCGTGTATGAGCGGCATGGTTTACATGCCACAGTCTTGGTGCTCTTGTGGCCGTT
The DNA here is from genome assembly GCA_013339685.2 of Hyalomma asiaticum. Taxonomy (NCBI): domain Eukaryota; kingdom Metazoa; phylum Arthropoda; class Arachnida; order Ixodida; family Ixodidae; genus Hyalomma; species Hyalomma asiaticum. The sequence continues at coordinate 200,934 of JABSTT010004506.1, forward strand.
TCGTTAACTTCATATGCACCAAACTCGGTATAGCGAGACAACAATGCAAATCCATTTTACGTTCCTCATGCGTGCTTCGCATTTCCTTGATTCCCACTGCACGTGGGATCTGCCAATTTTTTACTCCCGGCGCTTCGAAAAAATTTTTTCTAGCAAAACCAACTGCGGATCTCTTCTTTCCACTCATCGGGCAGCAATATATAAAATTTTGAAATAAATTTAAGAGGGTGACCAGCCATGCGTTGTTCGATCTTACGTGGAATCACCCAGTATTGTTACAGGGACGCTGTTGTGCACAGTAGATTTATCGTATGCCATAAGCTGTCCAGTGTTTCACGTGGCACGGGCTGGGAAGTGAAGACTTGAACCAGGTTGCTGGGCGGATAGCGCAGGACAGAGATGGTAAGGGGACGAACAACGAACTAAATTAGTAGGTTAGGCAATGGGTTAGCGGCCTGTTAAAACGACCTCTACGTGAACGTTTGGACGTAGTTTGTTTATTTTTATTATATATTACGGACGCCCCCAGCTTGTCCGGTGCCGGGATCTAGCGGTGCATGTCTATACCTATCTCGTCCAATCAAAGTCATGGTGCCATTCAGCAGTTTTCTGCGGAACGTTTGACATTTTCTTCCTACCCCGCGACATACTCGCTACCCCAAATGAGCCATGTTTCGTTGCCATGTACTAACTTCACTATTACCTGGCCATTGAAGGCAGTTTCTGCAGGCGAAATTGAAGCCACAGCGAAAATTTGTTGGGGCTATGCACAACTGTGGTGTGCAGTCACTGTGCCTGTCGATCGCGCGACCTTGAAGGTCCCATTTACTAAAGGAGCCCTGCAACATTTCGACTCTCGATAGCAAACGATGCCTAACAGTCGTGGAGGTTATTGCGAACGTCTGAGCCAAATATTATTGAGCTGCGTGCATCAGGGAAATTTTTATTTGGATTCAAACCCAGCTGTAATTAACCTGCTCTTCGTTCCAACAAATGTCACTAGGCCGCCGACTACTTTGCTCGAGGCAGATATATCACTGGCTGAACGTACGATCACGGAAAGGTAGTCTGGAATTATATATTTGTTCATTTTCCATTAAAAAAGTAAAGGCAATCTGAGTACCTGTCTTTAAAAAGACCGAGGTGAGCGAAGGGACCTAGTCGTTCGCGCCAGTGACGTTACTTGTTGAAAGAAGAGCAGGCAACTCGTGGGTCGGTGCTGCTAGTGACGTCGCTTGTTGGAACAATAGCAGGCGATTGCATGATGTGTGGGCATTTACTATGCACTACTTCCTCATCTGTACATAATCATCATCCTGCTGTGGTTGAGCTTCATCTTCGGTGCCTCGGCATCATCATTATCGTGTGTGGGCCTTGGCTGGTTCGCTGCTGAGTGTGCAGTCCTAATAAACGTCGTCGCTATCGAGACGTCATACTTGGTGGAGGTGGTTCTTCGATCCTCAGTCCTCTGTCCAGTCAGTCTCCCACCTGGAGCTTCGCTCGGGTCGCCGCTTGCGCTCACTGTCCGCCAGCATGGATCACGACTCCCCACCCTCCCCACCCGCCCTTCTGCTGTTTGTACCGCACGTGTACAAATCGACGACATCGTCCACCATATACAGTTGGCTGTGCTGTCCCCGTGTTCGCATCAACTCATTTTGGGGTGGGACTTTCTCTCATCTGCCTCCGCGTCTATTTGTTGCGGGCAACGCGTCGTGCACCTTACCGACACCGACTACTCGCTTGGGGAAGACACTTACACGTCGTCACACCTGATCGCTGCTGAAGATACCGAACTCCTCCCCGGCCGACCACGACTCATTACCATTACGTCCAGAGACATTGACAAAGGTGACGTCTTGATTTCCCCGTCTTCCCGCTGCCTCGCGAAGGGCATCGCTTTTGCACCAGGTGTGGTCCGGTTTCACAATGGCAATGCGCTCGTCACCGCTACGAACTCAACGGTGGAAAAAATCCTGCTCCCACAAAGCACCACAGTGGCTTGCGTGGCCGAAACAGGGCCTGTTTGCGTTGTGCCACTTAAACCTGCCACCTCCGGCGACTGTCTTCTCGGTGCCACCGCTTCTCCGTCTTCCCTTACTGCAGCCATTAGCAGTGACCTGACACCTTCGCAAACGCAGCAGCTGCTTGCTTTGTTAAAGAAATACGAGAATTCTTTTGATGTATATTCGTCGACTTTGGGCCAAACAACCGTTGCAACGCATCGCATTCAGACAGATGGAACATCTGTCGTGCGCCGACGTCCGTACCGCGTGTCTCTGGCGGAGCGAAAAATCATAGAGGAAAACGTTGCCGACATGCTACAACAGAACGTGATCCGACCCTCAGCTAGCCCTTGGTCATCTCCCGTCGTTTTGGTCCGGAAAAAAGACGGTTCGGTACGCTTCTGTGTAGATTACAGGGCCCTCAATAAGATTACCCGGAAGGACGTATACCCCATGCCGCGAATTGACGACGCCCTTGATTCGCTTCAAGGAGCAGAATACTTTTCCAGCCTGGATCTGCGTTCCGGCTATTGGCAGATCCCCATGCATGAAGCTGACAAAGAGAAGACAGCGTTTTCCACCCCAGATGGTCTTTTCGAATTCAACGTAATGCCTTTCGGGCTATGCAACGCACCTGCGACTTTTGAGCGCATGATTGACACCGTGCTGCGTGGCCTGAAATGGAAAACATGCCTGTACTACCTGGACGACATTGTCGTCTTTTCGTCGACGTTTCCTCAGCACTTGCAACGTTTGGAGGAAGTTCTAAAGTGCCTGGCCGACGCTGGTCTTCAGCTGAACACGAAAAAGTGTCGCTTCGCCAGCCGATCTATTAAGGTCTTGGGGCATGTTGTGAGTAAGGACGGTATCCGCCCTGACCCTGAGAAGATTTCGGCGGTCCTTCGCTTCCCTCGCCCCGAAAGACCCAAAGATTTGCGAAGCTTCCTTGGCCTTGCGTCATATTTCCGTCGATTTATCCGAAACTTTGCCTCCATCGCTGCGCCACTGCACAAACTACTTGCGTCTGGTGTACCGTTTCTCTGGTCGCAAGAGTGTGAAGCAGCCTTTGAAACTTTGAAGGGCGCACTCACATCGGAGCCCGTGCTTTGCCATTTTGATGAGACGGCACCGACGCTCTTGCACACAGACGCTAGCGGCCGCGGCGTTGGAGCCATTCTTCTGCAACGCGACAACTCTTCGCGAGAGAGAGTGATTGCATATGCCAGCCGTGTACTCACTGACGCCGAGAAGAACTACACGATCACTGAGCAGGAGTGCCTAGCGGTGGTTTGGTCCGTACAAAAGTTTCGACCCTACTTGCACGGGCGTCATTTTACAATTGTTACGGACCACCACGCTTTATGCTGGCTCTCCTCGCTCAAGAACCTGACTGGACGCCTGGGCCGCTGGATTCTCCGACTGCAAGAATATGACTTTGACATTGTCCATAAGCCTGGAAAAACGCACCAAGACGCTGACGCTCTCTCTCGTTGCCCGCTTCCTGCGCAAACTCCCGAAACCTCGACAAATGTGTCGCACAGAAGCTCCTCTGCCGTCCCTTCTGCTCCGGTCTCCTCTCTAGCCTCAATAGACGACTTTTCTCCGGCCAACGATCAAACCTTCGCTTCTCGCCAACGGGCTGACCCTTATTGCCGACGCATTATGGACTACATATCTGACGCCGTTCGCCCACCTAACGCCCGACTTCGCCGCCAACTCACTAACTTCTGGCTACACAATTCCGTGCTGTTTTGGCGCATTTTCCATCCTGACGGCCAACGCTGGGTGCCCGTGCTGCCACGTTGTCTTCGTGCACCGGTCCTTGAAGCATTCCACGATGACCTGACTGCTGGACATCTAGGTTTTCACAAAACCTACCATCGGATCCGAAGCCGCTTCTATTGGCCAGGTCTTTCTACTAGTGTGGCGAAGTACGTCAGTTCCTGTTCACCGTGTCAGCGTCGCAAACTCCCAACATCCGCTCCTGCTGGCGAGTTACAGCCTATTCCCTGTCCCCTTGCACCATTCGAGGTTGTTGGCGTCGACCTCTACGGACCCCTTCCTGTCACTGCCGCTGGAAATCGATGGATAGTGACCGCCATCGATCACCTGACACGCTACGCAGAGACCACATCGGTGATTACTGGCTCAGCTTCGGAGGTTGCCGACTTTGTCCTCGAAGCTATAATTCTCCGCCACGGCGCTCCTCGAGTCCTGCTGAGCGACCGTGGGAAGGTATTTCTCTCCCAACTTCTTAACGAAGTCCTGCGCGCCTCTGGCACCACCCACAAGACGACATCTAGCTATCACCCACAAACTAACGGCCTGACGGAGAGATTTCATCGCACGCTTGCCGATATGATTGCCGTGTATATACAGCCTGACCACAAAAATTGGGATAAGCTTCTCCCCTTTGTTACGCACGCCTACAACACGGCCGTTCAACGCACTACCGGCTACTCACCATTTTACTTAGTTTATGGACGGTCTCCTACCTCCATCTTCGAGGCTTCTTTCTTCAAATTTCCCGTCCCTCTCTCTACATCGTGCAGCGCAGAATTCATATCACGACTCGCCCAGTGTCGCCAGCGGGCTCGCATAAATACAGAAGCCAGACAACAAGACCGCAAGATAATTTATGACACATCCCATCGAGCTGCATCATTTCGATCTGGTGACGAGGTACTCCTGTTGACGCCCTTGCGCACTCCTGGTTTGTGCGAGAAGTTCCAGCCGAAATTCATCGGGCCATACATTGTACTGGAGCAGACATCACCTGTCAATTACCGTGTGGCTCCGGTTGTCGCCCCAACAGATCGCCGTTGTCGCGCCACCGAGGTCGTCCACGTCTCCCGCATGAAACCTTTCATGCGGCGTTATCCGTCGCCGTGAGCTGCGGCCAGGATGGCCGCTTTCATGCGGGGGGGAAATAGTGTGGGCATTTACTATGCACTACTTCCTCATCTGTACATAATCATCATCATCCTGCTGTGGTTGAGCTTCATCTTCGGTGCCTCGGCATCATCATTATCGTGTGTGGGCCTTGGCTGGTTCGCTGCTGAGTGTGCAGTCCTAATAAACGTCGTCGCTACCGAGACGTCATAGATGTGTTTAAAATGAAACTGCAAATCCCCTGCTGCTTGCAGCATAATAACATTTGGCTCACACGTTCACAGAAGCCTCAACAACTGATTGGCACCGTTTGCTCGTGTGTTCAAAAAGTGTTGCGGGACCCTTTCATACCGAGTGCGCAGTGAGCACGTAAGCACGCCTCGAAGAATATTCTCCCCCTCTAAGTGTGAAGCATGTGTGTCACTCGATTTCTACATGCTGCGTATGGAAATGCGTTTAAAATAAACAACGAATCAGTAATGTTCAGTTTAACGTTCACGAGTGACATACACTTCGGCGGTGGTAGCATCAGCAGATGCATCAAGTTTCCTGCGGAGACGGCCCGAACACCACTGTACATCGTAAATGAGAGAGACATAGACAGCGCCTTTGCCGCAGGCCGGCTGTTGTATCCTGACTTCTTTCTTCTCTTCCTTTTCATCGCTGGGCACCTAGTACGAGCGTCCAAGCTTCGGCGGAGCTCGCTGACCTTCGTATATATATATATATATATATATATATATATATATATATATATATATATATATATATATATATATAGCAATATGTACATACAATCCTGGGAGTGTTAGATTGTATGTGCACATATACCCGATAAAAGGGATGGGGGGACGACCGCCTTCGTAGCTCAGCGGTAGAGCATCAGACACCTTATCCGAAGGTCGTGGGTTCGGTTCCCACAGACGGCAGGTTTGCCTTTTCGTCCACTTAAATTCCTTTATTATACTTACTCCACAAATGTAATACTACAGTTAGACTTCATAGTTTGTTGGTTCGTTAAATATATATATATATATATATATATATATATATATATATATATATATATATATATATATATATATATATATATATATATATATATTGTAATGAAGAAAGAGAGACAGACACAGCGCCTTTGATGCAACCCGGCTGTTCTATTCTCTACCTCGTCTTCCTCTGCTTCTCTTGGCCTTTCGCTGCGTCCAAAGCACGAGCATGCGATTCCCACTGCAGATTTTCGCCTTTACACTCGGCCATGACTGCGAGCTTGAGGAGCCACCAACAGTTTCTCTGGCAAGCGGCACTGGCTTTGTCGCGCTGGGCGTTCTCGGGGTCGCAGAGCTCTAGCTTGGAGAATCGCCAAAAGAGCCTCTAGAGGCCGACACTGGCTGTGTCACTGAGGTCGGCGCAGGACTCGGCCACGCTGCGACTTGACTGGCGTTACTGCCAGGGACACCTTTAGTGGGCGACGTTGGCTAGGTCTCAGTGATCGAATGTCTTGGAGATGACGGCTCCATTGCACATGAGAAAAAGGCGGAGATGGCTCGCATTGTTGCTTGGACAACAGGCCAGCGTACGCCGTACAAAAGCTGAGCTGTTGAAATTATCCAAAGTGGTCGCGGTGCGTCGGTGCTGCGGAGTCCTGGGAGAGCGCGACAAGGGGGCGAGTCTCCGTACTGGTTTGTAGCGCAACCTGCGATTTCGCAACTCAATCATCGAGCCAAGGCGCCTCGATATTTCGAAGAAGCTCGAGGATCTCGAAATAATCCCGCGTGTACGTGAGACTAGAAAATCATAGGAGGTATGGTCATGAGCCATGCCACATACCGGAGACGGGAGCTGCATGCTCTGGCCTCGGATAACAATCACGCCATCTATGTTCGTCGTCATGCCTCTATCAACCTCACCGAGTGCGTGTCTGAAGTGCGAAGCAATCTCGCCGGTGGTAGTAGTAACAGTAGTCGTGAGCTCGTCTTTAATGATGGGGAAGTCACTCGGCTGGAGGTCAAACGTCCCTTTTCTAGGATACATCGGAAGGTCTGGTCGTATTCTCTCCATCCGGCTACTGAAATCTGTCGTTATATCTATTTGTGCAACTGGAGATGAGCCTGGGGCCCCTATCACCGTTTCCAGTGACTGGAATGTGGTGTCGTTTACTTGTAACGTACACGTGTCGGGTGCTGCCGCTGAGTCCGTTATCTGAGGTGGTGAGCACGGACTCATTTGTGTGTTCGAACCCGGGTAGTCCCCGACAAGTTCTGTCGATGAGCTGCAGCTTGATGCTACAGCCTCGAGGTGGCGCTCCTCCTGAATCTGTAGTCTGTAGTCACAGCGGAAGGACGTGCGTAGCAAGCTCCCGGAAGACGCCAGTCGATGAGTGTTTGCATGATTTTTCTTTGCATTCTTACATTGAATAGTAGGGGAAAGTAGTCTTTTCTTTCGTGTGCTTTTCTTTGTGTCCAGTATTTTACCCGCGTAGGGATTTTTCTTTCGATACCACGTGATAGGTATTTTTAGTTGCTACCGTTTGAGGGTCAGGCTTTATTGGATAAGTGTTCTTTTTTGCTTGCTTGCGGTTTTTTTTACCTTTTTAGACCGGGTAAGAGAGGAAAATAATCTTTCTTGTTGCGCCTTTCTTTGTGTCGCGCATTTCCCCGAGCACGGGTCTGCCTTTTTTCTTTTTCTTTTTGTCAAGGCCACGTGGTCGGCCTTTAGTGGCGCTGTTGTTTGTGTGAGTTGGAGAAGGTTGTATTGGGTGATAAGAGGATCGGTCGGGGGAAGTAAACTGAAGATATTTAATAGTACCAAATTTTGGGCCACTTTTAGTTCTAATTTTATTTGTGCGCGCTGTCTTTGCACAAGGCGGGAGAACTGCCTTTGTGCATTGAGGATATATCCGGACATTTAGTTTGCGGCACGCTTGCAGCCTACTGATTTATCGTATACGTGCATTTTTCGTGCGGTGTACTGGATGAATTAGTAAAATATACGTTTGAAGCCCAAGACAGTGTAGCGGTGCACCACTGATAACCGCATGAGGTGTGCGTGGTAAATTTTTAGGAGGCTTAATTTTTGACGAGTGTGTGACCGTTCATTGCGCTAATCATGGCGAAAAAAACGGTGAAGTGTACAAAGTGTGGCGTGGGAGTCAAAGTAGATGTTTGCGGAGATGATGGGGCATGCGAAGTAGAAGTGTCATGTGGCCAGTGTGCGATTATGGCGAAATTCCAGCAAATGGAAGAAACTCAGACCGCCCTCTTAAAGCGAGTAGGCGAGCTGGAGGACGCTTTAGAGGCGGAACGCCAAATAAGAAAGGAGATGGGCGAAAGGCTCAGAGCAACCGAGGAGCAGCTGACAAAGGTCACCACGCAGAATAAGAAAGAGTCAGGTGACTATCATGGAGAGGGAACGTCCTTGACCCCACAAGAAAAGTCGACAAAAGGAGCACAAAAGCGGGGCTCGACCTACAGCGAAGCTCTGGTGAAAGAGCGAGCGGACAAAAGACCACCCGAACCTCACCCTGAAAGTCAGCCGAGATGTCCAGAGCAGACAAAAGGAGCAAGGCAGCTGGAAAACGTAATAATAGTGGGGGACTCCAACCTGGCTCGGTGCTCCCAAACGATTCAGGAGAGGCTAAAAGGAGACCGAAGAGTAGCTGTAGGGACGTTCCCAGGAAAAATGTTGGGTGCAGTAATGCAACAAGCAAGGGAAGAGCTGACTCGTAGAGATCAGGGGCGCAGTTTGGTTGTGATAGCTGGCGGGCTGAACAACGTGTTGAACGGAAGGACCCCAGAAATAGAGAAGAGGTTAACAAAAAGAGTAGATGAGTTGCGGGAAGTGTCCCCCCAGGTGCAAATTGTGGTGTGCACAATCCCGGAGGTACCCTTGAAAGACCTAAACCTACAAAGAGCAGTTGCCACCGCCAACGAAACGATTTGGCGGGTTAGTCGAGCTAAAGGATTCGAGGTTATCGACATAAACAGAGAAGTGCACAGATGGGGTGGTTTCCAGAGAGATGGAATCTACTTTGACCGTAAACTTGGGCATGAGGTGGGCTGGCGCCTAGCAGGACGCGCAGTAGCTTTTTTAGGGGGCACACGAGCCCTCCGGTGTCCACGGTAGAAAGGGAAGAAACATCTATGGGGGACCCTTTGGAACACAGAATTGATAACAAAGGGAAAAGGGCAAAGGGGAAAGAGAGAAAGAAAGTGCAGCACGGTTTAATAAGCTACATAAATATGCAAGGTGGCAGAAAACCGACAAAATGGTTAGAAATAGAGGAACAGTTGAACAGAGAACAGATAGCGGTGTACGCCGTTACAGAAACGCACCTTCGGGACTCGGAAGAGCCACCAATTATTGCAAATTATGTGTGGGAAGGGTGCAACAGGACAAAATCAGAAAGAAAAGGTGGGGGAATCGGTATGCTAATTCATCGGGAAGCAAACTGGTGTAGGATTACTTCGACATGTGAAGAACACCTCTGGGTATCTGGAACGGTAAGCGGGAAGAAAACTATGTTGGGTGTAGCTTACATGTGGACTGGAAATAATTGCAAAGAGAAAAATCAGGAGTTAGTGAATTGCATAAGCAAGGATATTCAGAAATTTGGTAACGAGGCCGAAATAATCCTCTTAGGAGATATGAATGCTCATGTGCATGACCTCGACGGATATACAGATTATAACGGGAAGTTGATGCTAGAGCTCTGCGAACAACATAGTCTCGATATAGTTAACATGAGTCCTAAGTGCGATGGGCAGGTAACATGGGAGGTCGGAAGCAGGCAGTCAACAATCGATTACTGCCTCATGACAGAAGGAATTCAGGAAAAGTTGAGACAAATGAGCATAGATGAGGAAGGGAGTAGCAGCTTGGGGAGTGACCATAAACGCATAACTTTGCGAATGGGATATGTAGATCATAAAGAGAGCATCGAATTAAAGTCGGGCAGCTCCTTTCTAAGTGAAAAACAAATTAGGAACGTAGTCGCAACAATCGAGGACATAGTGAGCAGAACAAAAGGCAAAGTGTGGGATTATAATGAGCTTATTAATCTAATAAGGACTGAAGTTACGAAAGAGAAAGAAAAGAGTTGCTGGAGGGGAAAGCGAAAGCCAAAACGATGGTGGAACAGGTAAATTCAGGACGCAATTGCGAATCGACGGGAAGCATCTCGAATACATAGGCAGGCAAAAAAGGAGCAGAGGCCACAAGACTAGGTCAAGCAAAAATGGGAAACCTATCTCGAGAAAAAAGCCCTGGTACAGAGTTTAGTTGAAGCCAAGATTAAAGGCCAAAGTGAACGTTGGATATCGGACATTCGCGAAAAGAAGGACGCATCTAGGCTTTTCTGGAACCACCTGCAATCGCTGGGGAAGAAAACTGTAACTATGCAACGGCTATTGTGGATGAAGAAGGAAATAAATTGGAGGGGTACGACGCATTGACTTATATTCGAAATGCAACAGCCGATTCCTTTAAGAAGCATGACGAGGCTCCCTTTACGACGTGTAACAGTAGCAAGGGAGACCAAGTGGAAGAACTAGTTCTGGAAAATTTCAATTGGAAGAAGGCGGAGGAAATGATTCCCAAACGAACAGCCACAGGATTAGATAGGGTTAGCATTACTGTAATAAATGAGCTCGGAAGAAACAGCAAAGAAGCCCTATTAAAAGCAATTGAAAAAAGGTTAAAGGACAGGCGAATACCGGACAGTTGGCGTCAAAGTAGGATGAAGTTCATTTTTAAGGGCAAGGGAGAGAAAAATAACATTCGCTCCTATAGACCACTGACCATTACATCAGTACTCTACAGGTTGGCGATGCAGGCAATTAAATTGAAAATGCAGATATGGACAGAGCTTAATGGCACTTTTGGCGAACTCCACAATGGATTTCGAGTCGACAGGAGATTAGATGATAACCTTTTTGCGCTTACGCAGTGTATAGAAATAGCCGGAAAAGAGAACAGACCTCTACATTTGGCATTTTTGGATATTAAGGGTGCGTATGACAATGTGAATCAGATGAACAAATCGCAAGGTACGATTTAAAACAGGGAATGTCGCGGGAGCCAACGTTTCGACAAGCGGACTTGTCTTCGTCAGGGCGGCAACTGCCTTCTCCAGCGTGCGTTTATGTACGCCTTTGCACACTCTCCCCCGTCCTCAGAAAGAGAGGAGGACAAGAGCAGCACGTGCGAACACACACACACAAAAGAAAAAAAAAAGGGGGGGGGGTTGGGTGCAGGGGTATTTGGGTGACAGGTGTTAGCGTGACTAATATAAATGACAAGAGCAAAAGCTTCCAGAGAATCCGCTCTTTGTACATACCTTGCAAATGCATTGTGTGCACAGGGCTAGAAAGCAGGATGAAAAAAGGAACACATGCTCGCAACAGAAGTTACTCCTATGTCATGTGTCCCCCCCTCCACCCTGTACCACCTGCCCCGCACCAACAATGCATTTCAGGGAAAGCTTGGGGCTAAAAAAAGTAACTACACTGTTTAACGTCCTTGTTCTCCTGGAACTGGATGGGGGCTCAGCACCTGAAAGTAGACTTTCTGGGAGAAACATTGTTAGCTTGTGCATACCTCAACCTTTTGTCGTCTTTGTTAACACTCTACCGTATCTAATGGACTCAAGAGTTCCCTTTGAAAGGTTTATGCCTGTAGGTTGGAGAGTATTGAACCTGTATATGAGATACGATTCCCTGTATTTTCTGTCCCTCGGCGAGCGGAAGTTTCCTTGGAGTATGTAGAGTTTCAGTTCATCGAAATTATGACCTGTCATATTAAAATGCTGCGCCACTGCCTTCGGCAGGTTATTCGCGGTGTCCGCGCGGTGCCCGTTTAATCTAACATTAATTGGTTGACCAGTTTCGCCGACGTACTGCTTGTGACAGAGTGAACATTCTAACATGTAAATAACGTTTGAACTAGTGCAAGTGAAACTTGATTTTACATGATGGACATAGTCACTTCCCGTGCTTTTAACTTTAAGATCATTTTGAATATGCTTGCAAGTCTTACATCTGGGACGGGAGCAAGTTATTACGCAGGCGGTGCGCTGAGGGTTTACTTTGGCATGTACTAGCAGGTCCTTCAAGTTTCTATTACGGCGGTAGGTGACTCTTGGTATTTCCGGAAACGCTTTTCTAAGGCGATCGTTGCTTGTTAGTATTGGATAGTATTTCCGAAGAATAATATTTATGTTTGGAAGCGCATTGGAGTATTTCGTTATGAATGCTAGCGGCTGGTTCGCCTGCGCTTTAGGGGCTCTTTTTTCTAGTGCTGGTGTCCTATCTAGTTTAAGCGCGTCATTGTATGCCTTGTTGAGAGCGTCGTGTGGGTGATTTCGTTCAGCTAAGGTTGCCTTTAAATTGCTTAAGTGGTGAACGTAATCCGCGTCGTTGCTACAAATCCTTCTTATGCGCCTTGCCTGTCCTATAAATATGCCCTGTTTGCAGTGTCGCGGGTGATGGCTACTATAATCTAGATATTGCTGGCTATCCGTTGGCTTTCTGTACAGTGTCGTCTTTAGTTTTCCTTTTTCGATGGATACTGTCGTGTCGAGAAAATCAATTTTACTAGAAGAGTGCTGCATGGAAAACTTAATGCTTGGATGAAAGTTGTTAAAATGCTCGAAAAATGTGCTTAGTGCACTTACACCATGTTCCCAAATAATAAAGATATCGTCTATGTAACGGAGGTAGGTGCGAGGTTTTAGCGGTGACAATTCCAAAAGCTGTGCTTCTAGTTGCCCCATGAAGATATTGGCGTAGGTCGGCGCGAAAGGAGTTCCCATGCTGGTGCCAAAAATTTGCAGGTAGTTGGTCGAGTCAAATTCAAAGTAATTAAGTGTAAGTACTAATTTTAGTAACGTGATGTAAACTTCAGCGGCGTGTGCACGTTTGCTACTCTGTATTGCTTTCGAGAGCGCTTCGATTCCTTCTGTGATAGGTATATTCGTGTATAGGGAAGCGACATCTAGCGTTACCAAAATGGCCTGATCTGAAAGTGTTTGTGTTTCGTTAATAGACTCTATAATCCGCAGAAAGTGAGGCGTATCCTGAATAAAGGAGGGAAGGTTGGGCGGTATGTCAGATAGATGGTGATTAAGAAACTTCGATAATGGCTCTGTCGGGGTGTTGTTGTTAGACACTATGGGTCTTCCCGGTATTTCAGCAGTAAGTAGTTCCTCTGTGCTAACCTTATGGATCTTAGGAAGGAGGTAGAAACGGCCTGCTTGTTTGTTATCAGGCATTAGGAACCGGTACTCGGATTGTGTGATTAATCCGAGTACCGGTTCCTAATTCATGCTTTACATGAGGAGAATGGAGAAAGCATTGGAGATGAGCAATATTGGTTTTAAGCTGTCGTACAGACAGGCAGGTATAGTGATAGAACAAAAGCTCCCCGGGTTGTTTTATGCAGACGATATTGTGCTATTCGCAGACAGTCGAACAGATTTGCAGGATCTGGTTAGTATATGTGGTCGGGAAAGTGAAGATTTAGGGCTAAAATTTAGTGTGACAAAATGCGACTGGATGACATTCAATGACAGCAACGATCAGACCATATCAATACAGGGCGAGGAGATACCCAGAGTACGAGAGTACAAATACCTCGGGATATGGATAAATGATGGGAATAGATACATGGAAGTACAAGAAAAAGCTATGATAGTTAAAGGAAAGAGGAACTCCGCAATAATGAAGCATAGAGCGCTGTGGGGTTACAACAGGTACGAGGTAATTCGAGGTTTGTGGAAAGGTGTAATGGTGCCAGCACTTACATTCGGAAACTCAGTGGTGTGCATGAGGTCAGAGGTACAATCAGGGCTGGACGTGAATCAGAGGACGGTCGGACGTCTCGCACTGGGCGCCCATGGGAAGACCACAAATGAGGCTGTTAAGGGAGATATGGGATGGTCTGACTTTGAGGCAAGGGAAGCTCAGAGTAAAATTAGGTACGAACAGAGATTAAGGAATATGAAAGAAAGTAGATGGGCTGCGAAAGTATTCAGGTATTTGTATAGGAAGAACGTTGATTCACAATGGAGGAAGAGAACTAGGAAGCTTACCAGTAAGTATACATCCAGTAACGAAACGGATGGGACGAAAAAGAGCGTTAAGAGCATGGTCAGAGCGGCGGAGAACTCGGATTGGATAGCAAGAATGGAGAAGAAACCGGCATTGAACAACTACCGAAAAGGGAAAGACGAAATCAAGACAGAAAAATTTTACGATAATTCAAAGGGAAGCGCTTTACTGTTTGAGGCAAGGTCCGGTTGCCTGAGAACCCGAAGTTACAGAGCGAAATTCAATAAAGAAGGGGACACATGTACGTGCTGTGGAAAAGCTAGGGAAACTACAGACCATATTTTGATTGAATGTACAGATGTCCACCCAGGTGTAGCTGTGGACACTACCCTACAGGAGGCCATGGGTTTCAGGAGTAACAGGGGAAAGCTGAACATGCCGGCGATAGATATAAGTAAAAGGCGCTTAGAGCATTGGTGGCGCAAAAGTATGGAGCAAACAAAAGCGCAAGGTAGTTCGGGTAAGATTGTTACATCACAGCAGAACAATAATAGATAAAATAAATAGACGAGGAAAAAAATTAGTTGTGAAAATATGTGTGATTCGGGAAAAGAAATGGTTGTAAACGAAAAAGAAATAAAGCTAGAGCCTGGTGGCCCGGCCACCGCCCCGTTATAAAGGGGACGCTCCTAATATCCATCCATCCATTCCTCGAGGGCAGCGATGGAAAAAAAACCGACTCTGATTAACTACCGAGAGGGCAAAAACGAAATAAAGAGGGAGGCATTTTATGATAATTCAAGAGGAAGCGCTTTATTGTTTCAAGCGAGATCGGGCTGCCTTAGAACGCGTATTTATAAAGCGAAATTCAGTAAAGAAGAAGAAAAATGTACATGCAGTGAGGAAGATAGGGAAACGACGGAGCATGTTCTGATTGAATGCGGAAATATCCACCCAGGTGTACGTTTGGGCACCACCCTACAGGAAGCCTTGGGTTTTAGGGCGAACAACGGGAAGCTGAACATAGCCGCGATTGAAATAAGTAAGAGACGGTTAGAATACTGGTGGCAGAAAACTAGAGAGAACGGACAAAAATAATTATAGGGAGAAATATGAACTTTCTGCCATAAGGGGCAGGGAACGGGGCTATGAATTTCCGTTTTTGCTATAGTATGATTGATTTGATTGAAGTAAATTTAAAAGGCATGAGGAAAATTTAAAGAGAGAGAAAAAAAAGTTCTACGAGCTTGGTGGCGCACATGTCACCGCCCCGTTACGAAGGGGACGCTCATAGCATCCATCCATCCATCCTCGGTAGTGCACCGGTCAGACTCGCTGGTGGCAGGATTGTGGTGGCATCCGTCCGAAAACAGCGATAAGCCTGGCGCTCCATTCCAGCCAGGAGTGTTGGCTCACTCCCTCATACCGGTGCCATGCTGCGGCCGCACCATCGATGTTGTTTATGGCTACGAGCCGCTTGTAGTGATCCGGCCAGGCATACTTGGCACTCAAGACATTCACGGCCTCGATCCACCGATCAGCGTCGTCTTGGAAGCCTCGGAACTTCGGTAATTTCCAAGCGGCCGGTGGCGGCAACCGGGCACGAGAGCACCCAAAGCTCCCCGACGCCATGTCGTCGAGAGTTTGTAAGAGGGCGCTAGTTACACGCAGGAACTCCGCGGCACTCTCGTGGGAACCGCTAAATGTTCCGGTGGAAAGCGTAGGGTCCGCAGTAATCATCATGATGAGCGTGTCGCGCAGTTGCGCGATGGCACTCACGTGGTCCGCTGCGTTGTCGGGTGAGCCGCCTAGAGCACCAGGCGTGGTGTCCGGAGACAATACGGTGCCCCCGGTGCTCCCGCTGGCGGCACCTGTGGTGAAGGGAGGGTTCGCAGTAGATTCGTATAGTTGGTGGGCTGGTCCGATACCGGACCAGTGTATTCCTCAGCAATAGTCCGAGACGGCGACACTCTGGAGGAAATACCACGTCGAGTTCACAGCTGCGTTCCGCTGACGATTTGCGACTGCGCCATTGTAATGAAGAAAGAGAGACAGACATAGCGCCTTTGCTGCAGGCCGGCTGTTCTATTCTCTACCTCGTCTTCCTCTGCTTCTCTTGGCCTTTCGCTGCGTCCAAAGCACGAGCATGCGATTCCCACAGCAGATTTCCGCCTTTACATTATATATATATATATATATATAGGATAATGCGCCACCGCACCGGTGGCGCAATGGTAGAGCGTCCGCTTCCGACGCGGTAGGTACCGGGTTCAAATCCCAGTGCCGGCCGGACACCCACCGGTTTAAAAACGGGTAGAGGAGTACACACCTGGCGCTCGGTTTACGTGTACTTATCTCGAAAGGTGGCCCCATAAGGACGTGGCAGGTCCCCTGGGCACACCTTACCCACCACGGCCTTGGTGAAATAGTTGAGCGTCCGCCTTGCTGTGGTAGGCAGAGAGGCATCCGCCACTGCCGCCGGGTACCTACCGGTAAAATAGGGACAAGCGCGCTTCCGCCTGGTGCTCGGCTGTTGGAAGGTACTGCACGCTTGGGAGGTCACCCACCCTTGTGGGAAATGGGCGGCATGGGACCGCCGGACCTTAAATTAAGGTCACTCCTTTTTACCGCAACGGTGGCGCAATGGTAGAGCGTCCGCTTCCGATGCGGTAGGTACCGGGTTCAAATCCCAGTGCCGGCCGGACACCCACCGGTTTAAAAACGGGTAGAGGAGTACACACCTGGCGCTCGGTTTACGTACTTATCTCGAAAGGTGGCCCCATAAGGACGTGGCAGGTCCCCTGGGCACACCTTACCCACCACGGCCTTGGTGAAATAGTTGAGCGTCCGCCTTGCTGTGGTAGGCAGAGAGGCATCCGCCACTGCCGCCGGGTACCTACCGGTAAAATAGGGACAAGCGCGCTTCCGCCTGGTGCTCGGCTGTTGGAAGGTACTGTACGCTTGGGAGGTCACCCACTCTTGTGGGAAATGGGCGGCATGGGACCGCCCGACCTTAAATTAAGGTCACTCCTTTTTTTTTTTTTTTTGGCAGCAGCGACAGCTAACCGGCATTCCTACTCACCGTAAATTTGTTCTGCAGCCCTCAAGATCGTCGGACGCACAGCGCGTGCGGGCAGCGGACAAGTGCATCTTCACCGGAAGCACGGAAAACGCAGCACCGGCGGAAACATCCTTGAACGAGTGACGTCACCTTGGCGACGCACATATAAACGGAGGAACCAGCAAAGTTGACCACTTGGCAGCAGCGACAGCTAACCGGCATTCCTACTCACCGTAAATTTGTTCTGCAGCCCTCAAGATCGTCGGACGCACAGCGCGTGCGGGCAGCGGACAAGTGCATCTTCACCGGAAGCACGGAAAACGCAGCACCGGCGGAAACATCCTTGAACGAGTGACGTCACCTTGGCGACGCACATATAAACGGAGGAACCAGCAAAGTTGACCACTTGGCAGCAGCGACAGCTAACCGGCATTCCTACTCACCGTAAATTTGTTCTGCAGGTTGGTGTGACATGCTTTAGTTCCCTAAATTGCCAATAATTCCAAAAACTGTCGCTGCTGCAACCATTTTTTACAAGTGTTTCTTTCTATTTCGTATTCAATTGTTGAGTGTACCACGCTTGTTGTGTTGTGCTGTACCACTTGTGGGAACGATGGCTCCCCCGACTGACAGGGATTTCCGCAATGAGATTCGTGAGCTTCGCGCTGAGTTGAAAGAACTCAAGGAAAGCGTAAAATTCATGAACGCAGAATTTGAGGAGATGAAGAAGAAACTTGTTGTCGCGTCTGCAGACAGAGGTGCTTTGAGGAGAGAAAACACAAGCCTTCGCGAAACGTGTAAAAGCAACGAAATTTTGGTTGACCAACTTCAAAAATGCACTACTCAAATCGATCAGTACTCGCGCCGGTGTAACCTAGAAGTGAAGGGTCTGGTCCAAAGAGAAAACGAAGATGTGACCGATCTTGTGGTCAAAATAGGTCATGCTGTAGGCGAGACAATAATGCCAGAAGAAATAGAGACATGCCACTGTGTTCCGACAAGAGACCACGGAAAAAGCAATGTTGTTGTGCAGTTCAAAACTAGGCAAAAGAGGGACAGCGTTCTGGAAAAGGCTCGCAAGAAAAGGATCAGAAACCGGGAGGTGGGTGTCGCTGATGAGTCTCCGATCTTCGTAAATGAACATTTGTGCCCGGCTCTAAAGAGGCTACTCTCTTTGGCAATCAACAAAAAGCGTGAACGTCACTGGCGTTTTGTGTGGACCCGCAATGGGAAAATCTTCGCACGAAGATCGGAGACAAGCGACGCGATACGCATCGAGTGTGAGAGGGATCTAGGCAAAATCGACTGAGCAGCCAAACAAAACATACATCGGTCTTTCGACAGCTCACACCATGGCGTATTACGAATTGTGCCTTCCCAAAAAGTTACCACAGCCCCCTCGACTGCACAAATCGATTTCAGCCATTCATATGAATGCTCGTTCCCTCAGCTCCAAACAAGATGAAATTAGTATACTGTTAAATGAATTTAGTTTTCACTTTGACGTGATCATGTTTTCCGAAACGTGGTATACTGCTGATAGCGATAAGTTGTCACTTGATGGTTACAACCACTATCATATAAACCGTACAGGCATGCGCGGTGGAGGGGTAGCAATGCATATCGCGCGACAAAAGTCATGTGAACTGGTAAAAGAATTGACACGCGTCACAGCTGACTTTGAAATACTTTGCGTTAGAAATAAAACTGAAATTTTTGTAGTAGTATACCGACCTCCGTTGGGCAAGATAGCCACTTTTTTAGATATTTTAGATGAAATATTAGAATACGCCACGTTTCATCAAGCAACCATGCTTCTTGGAGGCGACTTCAACATAAACTTGCTTGATGCAAATATGCACTCCCTTGAAATGCTAGATAGGATCCGAGCTAGTGGTTTCCAGACCGTCGTCACCACACCAACGCGCATAACAGAACACAGCCAATCTGGGCTCGATAACTTCATAGTAAATTCAGATGTTTGTGTTCACAGTGTGAGTACAATATGCGCAGACATAAGTGATCACAATCCTATTGTTCTTACATATTCAAGCCCAAAGGTGCAAGACGGTGTTCCTGAACCGTTTGTAAGATACAGGTGCATGACAACGCAAAATATGGACTCATTTCGGGAGCGCATCACCAAGGCAGATTGGTCTGTAGTATACACCAAAACTAATGCCTCTGATGCCTACGTAAAATTCTTATCCATATTTTTGCAAATATACAACATTTCATTTCCATATAAATGCCTCAAAAAACGGAAAAACATTCGGAAACCGTGGGTTAGACCGGAGCACATCAAAATGATCAACAAGAAAAATAAACTTTTTAAACGGTTCTTGTCATCAAGAGATCCTTGCCAGCTGGCAGCTTTTAAAAAATACCGAAACCAATTAAATTCAGAGCTAAAGAAAGCAAAGGCATTGTATTACAGTAACCTTTTTCGTGATTTATCGCATAAACATCCCGACAAAGCGTGGAAAGTTATCAATCAAGTCCTGAAACGCGGAAACACATATGATATGATATCAGAACTAACCATTGATAACAAACGGCTATCTGGGTCTGCTTTGGCTGAACACTTCAACTTCCACTTTGTAAATATGGTGAAGCCATCACATGGTTTTCCTGACGTTGGCCTGACAAATTCTTGGAAAGAAAGTATTTTTTTGAGCCCACAACTCAGCTCGAAATTTGTGAATTATTTATGCACCTAAAGAACAGTCGGGCTGTAGACGTTGATGATGTACAAATTATACCGGTGAAGTATGTGATTGATATAATTTCCCTTCCTCTCATGCACGTATTTAATCTGGCATTAGAAACTGGTTGTTTCCCAAGTGCGATGAAACGTGCCAAAGTCACTGTTATTTATAAAGGTGCTGAAAGGAACCTTGTGACCAACTATAGGCCCATATCTATACTCCCAGTATTTTCTAAGTGTCTCGAAAAAATCATTCTTAACCGTTTAAACAACTTCTTTATGAAACACAACATAATTTCCGATTGTCAGCATGGTTTTCGCAAGGGAAAATCAACTGAAACAGCCTTACTAACACAAAAAGAAATAATTCTTAATAACATCGAAAAAAACCAAGCAACTCTTGGTGTTTTTATAGACTACACAAAAGCCTTTGACTGTCTGAACCACAATACACTTTTAAAGAAATTGTATTGCTATGGCGTACGTGGTGTAGCTCATTCCTTGCTTGATGACTACTTGAGTCATCGTCAGCAGTGCGTTTCAATTAATAACTGCCTGTCCTCTTTTAAAAATATTACCTCTGGTGTTCCACAGGGAAGCCTCCTGGGGCCATTTCTTTTTAATGTATATGTAAACGATGTGACCAAAATAAATAATGACGTTTCGATTGTAATGTACGCAGATGACACAAGTATGTTTGTAACCGGCCATGATATAAATGAAGTTTTTATGAAGTCTCAAAAAGCACTTTCAGATCTTTCGCAGTGGTCGAGCAATAACTTCCTTAAAATCAATGCTGGCAAAACTAAAGCGATCTTATTTAAGGCCAGAAACAAACTTGTCCGCCTTCCAGCAGACTTGTGTCTTGGTGGGAGTCAAATTGAGCTAGTAGAAACGCATAAATCGCTAGGCGTCATCCTTTCTGCTGATATGACGTGGACGGCTCACATTGACTATCTTGCGAGATCACTGTCTTCAGCTACGGGAGCGCTATCGCGGTGCCGCCATTTCTTTCCCAGCAATGTCAAAATGCAAATATATAATGCACTGTTCAGCTCTCGTGTAAACTTTTGCACACTTGTGTGGGGAACAACAACGCTGACAAATCTGCGCAGAATCCTCATGCTACAGAAGAAAGCATTGCGATGCGTCGCAAACGTTTCTTATGCTCATCCTACTCGACAATTCTTTCTTCACTTTCAAGTGACAAACGCCACTTTGATTTATCAGTACCGCCTATTATATTCGTTCTTCTTCTCAAATGAAACTACTAAGAGCTTCTAAGAAGTCTTTGCACTTTAAAAAAACAAATTTGCGATCCTAGAACCAGAAGCCACGAGAAATGGTTGGTACCGCGATGGCGCACAACTTACGGCAAACAATCACTGGCTTTCAATGTACCAAATCTCTTGAACAAATATCAAAAACAGGGTATTGATTTTAGCAACATTGGTAAAAAAAAGTTGCATGTTCTATTTACGTCTGAATTTCACTAAACATAACTATCAGCCTCTACCACTACACATGTCATTCACTGTATGGTGTAAAAACTTTTTAAATTCATGTGCTATAAATTTATGTAGTAATATAAAAATGTTAAAAGCAAGCATGTTTGAATATACTATACAACGTCATTATCTTTCTGTTTTTACATTACATTTACATGAATCACATTTCTGTTTTCACATGTTTAAAATGTATGTTTTGCGTTTTCCAGTATTTCTATGTTCTTAATTTTTTTGTTGTTGTTGTGTAGACAAAAATGTATGTCAGCACTGCCTTGTGTACGGGCCCCCAGGCACTTTCAAGCTGCATTTTTTGCCGCTTTTCGCCTGGGGTGACCCCCAACAACTGTTGGAAATAAACTTCTTGATTGATTGATTGATATATATATATATATATATATGGTGCAGATGGCAGTTCAGACGAACCAGGCACTCGACGAAAATTCATTTTGAGTGTTATCTATTGCAAGTTGCAGGATATTATGAGCACTTCCTGTAAAAGGCTCAGTCTATGACAGAGATGCGTTTCAAATTTCGTTCCTCAAAGCACTGTTTAGAACAGCTTTATAGAAAATAACGGCACCATTTTTTTCCTTTGCAGGAATACTTGTGGTTTAATCGGCGGTTGTATGGATAACCTGATAGGGCACCAACTGCGTTCTACCACGGCCCCACCGCGGTTCTACATTGAAAGCTTTTCCGCGACGGTGGTTTCAGCGTGTCATATGGTGCCAGTAGCATCGTATTCACCAGCTGCACTAAGCCTGGACACTGCGACTAGTTTTTGATGAGTGTGAACGTGAAGCAATTGCTCGTTTGGTAGAGGTTACATTCTCAATGGAGTTGGCTGTTCGAAGCGTTTTGTTTAATGACTAGGTATAAGGTAACAGTGTTTTTCTTAATGTGAACAGGGCGAAATTCGGAGACTCTCAGCTTGATCCTGCACGTGTAGACCGGAAGGTTATTTGAAGTCCCTTTTAGTAATAGCTTCATGTGCTGGGTTCCAAAATCATATCTTTTCTTGGCTTCCAACTGATGCTTGCCAGTCTGATCGCCGTTAATGTCAGATTTGCATATATGTGCGTAATACAGTGCTTTGTAGAGGGCCACATCTGTATTTTGTATATGTAAGGAGCAATATTCCACTTTTTTTTCTTTTTCGTCGCCTCAGCACTGTCTCCAGTGTATTCCCCTTCAAGCTCGTACGTAGCTTCATTATGAAACTGAGGTTGCTTCGATGTAACGTTCCTCATTATACCGATTTTGTTGATAGTTCATGCACTACTTTCTTTGAAGGTAACTTTGGTCAATATTCATTGACACTTGATTGATGTTTTTGGTTGTCTCTTAAAGTTGGCCTCATTACATCAGCTGATTTCCTAGGCGTATTTTCACTTTCACATCTGAGTCATATTTGACTTGTTTTGTTTATATTCCTTGATTTTATGCGCTTAAGATACTGCATAACATGATCGAAAGCGGCTATCATACAGTCATCCATTGTTCTGTCTCTGCTCATATAACCGGATGCGCTGCTCTCATGGTGAAAAGCGCATAGTCGTTTGGCTGTTGATTATTGTGTGACTACTAGTGCTCTTTCTGTAAGCCTCTAGCGGTTAATAAGTTCCAAATATATTTAAAGTATTTCTTCTGCAGTTCCTTTTGAATATTTCTGCTTTTATTTTTCTCGCATTTCTCATTTTGTTTTTTTTTTTGTTAAACTTGGACAAGTTTGTTTCTCAATAAAATGTTGATGTAGCAGTGTTTCGACTTCGTGATCATTGGCACAGAGGCCTCCTTGTTAGGCCGCTTGCCATGAAACTGTCTATCCTTCACTGTAGAAAGATATGTAATTACTATTTCTGGTATATTTGCTTGATACTCTACAAATTACATGCTAGATTGATTTTTGTGTTCATGACAACCAATTTTGACTTAAATGCTAAGACTGATGAAGCCTCTGCTGAGAACTGTGTACCTACCTTACTGCACTTTTGCTCTGTTGCACTCAGTGCTGATGCCTTCAACCACGAGAAAAAAAAAAGAGTTCCAGGCAAGTGCGATGCCAGGCCTTATTCCTAGGACGTAACTACGAAAGTATTCGGCTGGCACTACCCCCCACTGTGCAGCACTGAAGACATTATGGTGCAGCTGGTAACATAGCAGGTCATAGCTACTACCAGAAAGGCACGGACGGCGTCCGCGGATTGGGGTGCCCCCCAAAATTATGATCCCATTGACACCATCAGAACCACAGAGTTAATGCCTTAGGGGTGCAAAAAACGTCTTGTGGTTATTTGTACCCCTAAGGCGTTTGCTTACATTGTGAGGGTGGTAACCAGATGAAAATTTTGGTGGGCGCGCACCATTCCCGAGCACGATTCCTCCTTCTTTTTGAGATTACGGCCAACGTTTCAGGAACAGCTTTTTGATGACGTCTTTGGTAAGTCTTTAAACGGATTCAGAAATCCAGGTAAATGGGATTACTGGCGGCTCCCCCAAGCCGTCGAAAAGACCAGCTTTTTGATGACGTTTCGAAGACGTTCAGGAAACGTCTCGTTTATGTGCAACAGGACGGAGATTAGACGAGATATACGACGTATCCTAGACTAAAACTTCTTACGCGTTCCGTTTCTGCGACGTCGTTAACGTCTCAGATATCCGTTTCGAAGACGTCTTAAATACTTCAAACGGGAAAAAACGGAGCGCTAACAAAACAACACATAAAGAAGGAGGCTACACACAGGACATGTGTGTAGCCTCCTGTGTGTAGTCCTGTGTGTAGCCTCCTTCTTTGTCTGTTGTTTTGTTAGCGCTCCGTTTTTTCCCGTTTGAAGCATGAACCAACTCGCCCAAAGACAAATTCTACTGTCTTAAATCCTTTGTGCGCTAGCTGGGACATCATTGCTAGTAACGCATTCTAAGACAGCCGCATACAGTTCATTGTGCGGTATAGAATATAACAAGTCTTCTATATCTACTGAAAAACCATACCCCACATGGTCAACGCCCCTCACAAACTGAACAACTTGATTAGAATTCTTGGTAAAATACGGATCGTTAACTTCGAGGAACTTGAAAGCACATAGAAGAAAACTACTAACTTGATATTGCCATCTTCCCTTTTTGCTGATAATTGACCTGAAAGGAATGTCTATTTTATGAGTTTTTGCACTAAAAGACACAGCTGAAGAGTCCCGCTAACTTTTCGAGAGGCACGTGGCCAATTTTTCGCAAGCACTTTGTTGACATAGTGTAATCTCATTTCTTTTTGCTTTCGTTAGGCTTACTGTCATTTCACGAAAATTTTTGTTTATAGCTTGCACTGCCTTCCCATTAAACATGTTGTGGTGTAAGATGAAAAATCCGCCTTCTTTATCAGACCGCAGTAGGCACAATTTATTACCCCGGAAAAAGTTCACCGCTCGCTGAATCCACATTTCCAACGAACACCGGGACCTCTCTGCGTAGACCTGAGCAAACTGTCCGACGAATTCGCGAGGACGTTCACACTATGCAGGCACACTATGCAGGCAAGCTTCTCTCATCAGATCGCCAGACTTTTAAAAGCTGTTTTCCCTCAGTCGGTCGTCCGAGGCGTGGCCGAATCAGTTCAACGGAAGGTGAAAAACGGTCTATGTTAACAAGTCCGGTGCTCCTGGAACAGATGCTATTAGGCCGGTGGTAGTGCCCTATAGGCACAAGATCAGCCACAACCTCAAGAAAGTGGCTGCCAGACACGGCGTCCGTGTTGCCTTTTCATCCCCCAACAGGCTTGCGCAGCTCTGTCATCGGACCACGAGTAGCGAGACAAAAGGCTGCAAAAAGAAGCACACTGATCCATTTGGGCGCTGTGCAGTTGGGGTAGTATATGAAGTTCCTCTAAGTTGTGGAAGGTCATATGTGGGCCAAACAGGCAGGTGCCTGAACGTTCGACTGAGGAAGCACTCTAACAGTTTAAGTAAATCGGATGGAGCGCACCTTAGCGCGCATTGTAGAGCCTGCGCGTGGGAACCGCATTTTAGGTGCGTTGCCATACTTGGTAGGAGTGCTAATAAACCAGCTAGGGAACTTCTGGCAGCTCACTTCATAAAAATGAAAAGAGATCGGTGTGTGAGTGATACCTCTATAGAGCTGTTTGATACCGAGATGCAACTGTTTCGCATGCACTTGAAATAAGATAAACAAACTTGCTTTGTTGCATGATTGCTCCGTGTTGCGCATGTGCTTTAGCATAAATAGTCACCCTTCTTCCGTCCTGAATAGATCAGTTGGTAGTGGCGCTCTGTGTGTCTGTGTGTCCCGCTCTTCTGTGTGTTGATTTAGCGCCCTGGAAGCATATGCGCCAGAACGTATGTTTCTTACATTTTTATGATAGCGCTTAACACACATTAGAGGCTCAGTTGACGTTACATGCTGTGCAATGATGTTATTTAGTTGGACCGTGTGTGAGCAGCAGACATATCCTAGTGGTAACGTGCTTTCTTGGCACCTCAGAGGTCGGAGTTTTAGAATCCCATACCGCTTGTAATTCCCGTGTGTGTGCATGCGTACCTGTTATGTCTACAATGCTGTTGCAAGCTGCAACAGGGACCTCACCTACAGAAAGACAGTGACTTATGCTCCGTTTGCTTTCGAAAACGTGAGTAGCACTGACGGTTTCATACTTTAACCATTTATATTTCCAGTATACCATAGTCGCTGTATTGTAGTCTCTTTCGTGCAGCTTCATTCGCTTTTTCGTCACGAGAAATACGGGCATGAACAGGCATCCACTGATTAAGCGTCGCAACGCCAACTAGTCCTGCGGTGTACATAGGCATTGTCAAGTGCTGAAGGTCGGTGTTTGAATCGCTTATGACGTCTCTGCATACTCTGAGGGCTGCTTTGCAATCAGTGAATATCACTCATGCCATTAGCGGCTGCTGTGTGAGCTCATATACAAGGGCCTCCTTAATGTCATACAGAAGCAGTCGTAGATGACATCGCTCGCTGGAGGCTGAACGAGAATCCTTCCCTCGAAGGAGCCACAAATATTCCGCACCATGAGCGACGTTGGGTGGTAGAGCCATCTGTGACCACATGTTTGGCGGCTGTGTATTCTTTGTGCATGTATTCCAAGGCTCTCTAATGGATCACTGCATGAGGCATTTCCTTTTTTTGTTGACTGTTTAGAAATATATAGCATAATTTAGGAATATATAGCATTATTAAATACCTAAAATCGTTATCGGTTTTGCATAGTCGAAATAAATTACAGTGAAACATATCAAAAACAACCTACGTCCTATTCAGGCCTGTCAACAAAAAGATTGCATATGAGATGTCTGTTTGATGGAGTCATCCTCAATAGATAAATAGAACAGAAATTTCTGGGAGTAGGGTTTAGTGAAGATTTGTCCTGGAACTGCCACATATGACACCTCTCCAATGATCTTTCAAGAGTAGTACGGACCATACATAAAATAGCACTCTTTGTACCGACTTCCGTTAAGATATTACTCTAAAACGCTCTTTTTTATTCAAAAGCCTGTTATGGAGCGCTAGTATGGGCTACTACCAGCAAATCTAACTATCTACGACTCGCAAAGCTGCAGAAGAAGGTACTCCGCCTTTATGTGCATTACACAGGGTCGTTAAAGGGGTCGTGATACGTATTCTGAACATATTTTGCAAAATATGTATTCGGGACCTTGACCCTCCAATCAACAGTATGCATTGTTCCCTTGCACCGTCGGGGTTGATTTAGAGCGACAAAAACGCGGTTTCCGTTTTACTGTGCGCGCTGCTTTCAACACGGGAGTTGACGTCATGTTAATAGCCACCAGACCTCCGAGATCGGCGCGCCCTCGGAGGCCACTGGAAAACAAACCGTGCTGCATCCTTGCTTCCGAATGGCGGCACCACACGGTTTCTAAGTATTTTATTTCATTCTAACTTTCAAGTAAATTGATTCTTGTAGAGTAAACGTAAGTTCACTATACCTTGGAACTTAAAGGTATCTTACTGCAATGTCACCGCATAGTACAACGCGGACCGGTAGTGTCGCATAATCATTTCGGTAGCACAGGAATTAACGCTGGGGTTTCAAACGGGCGTTATTAAATGTGCACTGAATATTTCGCGGAAATATTCTGGAATCGGCTTGTCGAATACATACTAAAGCAGTGAAAATTACAACCGGGCATCTCCACATTCTTTTCATGACCCCTTAAATGGACCTCAAAACTGCCCCCCTGTTCGCGAAATTTTCAATGATTCGTGCAGATCATGTTTACCATTTCAAAATGCTACAATATATATACGAGCAGAAGCTCTACCGTCAAGTGAATCAGTCTCCTTCCACCATGTACTCCCTCATACACACACTGCTCCACCCGCCACGAACGATGATAAACTACTGGAAACAAACAACTTAATGAGCAAACAGACAATGAAGCCTAGGAAAACATAGGGGAAGTTACTTGTGGTATTGTAATTGTGGAGAAAGTAGAAAGGAATTAAAGTGGACGAAAAGACAAACCTGCCCTCGGTGGGACCCGAACCCACGACCTTCGGATATCGCGTCCGATGCTCTACCAACTGAGCTACAAGGGCGGTCGTCCCCCCGTCCACTTTATTGTGTATTTATGTAGGTATTATCTTGGGAGTGTTAGGCAGCGCCACTCGAGGCCAAGGCGGCGTGTGTAGAACACACTTTCTTGCCAGGAGGCGTCACGTAGAACGTGAACTTAGATGAGATGGCTGCTGCCCAATAAGCCCTCGCATGCTACCTAAGGCACCAAGTCTGCCGCAACGAGGCCCAAGCTATGAAATAACGAAAGGGAAGGGGTCAAGGGCTCAAGTGGACGGGGGGACGACCGCCCTTGTAGCCCGACCGCCCTTGCAATAAAGTGGACGGGGGGACGACCGCCCTTGTAGATAAGTTGGTAGAGCATCGGACGCGACATCCGAAGGTCGTGGGTTCGGGTCCCACCGAGGGCAGGTTTGTCTTTTCGTTCACTTTAATTCCTTTCTACTTTCTCCACAATAACAATACAACAAGTAACTTCCCCTATGTTTTCCTAGGCTTCATTGTCTGTTTGCTCATTAAGTTGTTTCTAACAAATAAAGAACGAGCCCTTGACCCCTTCCCTTTCGTTATTTCATAGCTTGGGCCTCGTTGCGGCAGATTTGGTGCCTTAGGTAGCATGCGAGGGCTTATTGGGCAGCAGCCATGTCATCTAAGTTCACGTTCTACGTGACGCCTCCTGGCAAGAAAGTGTCGATGGAGGCGAAATGTTGAGGCCCGTGTACTGTGCGATGTCAGTGCACGTTAAAGAACCCCAGGTGGTCGAAATTTCCGGAGACCTCCACTACGGCGTCTCTCATAATCAGAGCTGGTTTTGGGACGTTAAACCCCACAAATCAATCAATCAAGAAAGTGTGTTCTACACACGCCGCCTTGGCCTCGAGTGGCGCTGCCTAACACTCCCAGGGTAATACCTAAATAAATACACAATAAAGTAGACGGGGGGACGACCGCCCTTGTAGCTCAGGATAAAGAAAGAAAAAGCCCTTGTAGCTCAGTTGGTAGAGCATCGGACGCGACATCCGAAGGTCGTGGGTTCGGGTCCCACCGAGGGCAGGTTTGTCTTTTCGTCCACTTTAATTCCTTTCTACTTTCTCCACAATTACAATACCACAAGTAACTTCCCCTATGTTTTCCTAGGCTTCATTGTCTGTTTGCTCATTAAGTTGTTTCTAGAAAATAAAGAACGAGCCCTTGACCCCTTCCCTTTCGTTATTTCATAGCTTGGGCCTCGTTGCGGCAGACTTGGTGCCTTAGGTAGCATGCGAGGGCTTATTGGGCAGCAGCCATCTCATCTAAGTTCACGTTCTACGTGACGCCTCCTGGCAAGAAAGTGTGTTCTACACACGCCGCCTTGGCCTCGAGTGGCGCTGCCTAACACTCCCAGGATAATACCTACATAAATACACAATAAAGTGGACGGGGGGACGACCGCCCTTGTAGCTCAGTTGGTAGAGCATCGGACGCGACAGCCGAGGGTCGTGGGTTCGGGTCCCACCGAGGGCAGGTTTGTCTTTTCGTCCAGTTTAATTCCTTCCTACTTTCTCCACAATTACAATACCACAAGTAACTTCCCCTATGTTTTCCTAGGCTTCATTGTCTGTTTGCTCATTAAGTTGTTTCTAACAAATAAAGAACGAGCCCTTGACCCCTTCCCTTTCGTGGAAACAAACAACGGCATATTGAAGTACTTATCTTTTAAACAAAACAGAAGGCCTTGTTATGTACTAATGCTCCTCCGTATTTAAAAAGCAAATTAAATCCTTGTTAATTACAACTGGGTTACATTTTTCTTCCAGTGATTTTTCAAGTGATTCAAAAGTGTTGTATACTCCTAATGTATTTGTTTTTCTCATATTTTTTAGTGTTTGCTCGATGTGATGTAACAATATGTGTAATCATTTTGTCTATATGGTTTCAGTCTAGACAGAGCGGAACACTGCATCTAGATATTCGTTATTTATGTTATATACAGGATATTCCGGTGATGTGGTAGTGAACATTCAGATGTATATATTTTGTAAGTGCATATTTCAGATCTTCAGTTAAGGGTGTTTTTCTTTGTTCAAGTACCACTTCAGCCTCACTGCTAAACGTTCTCTGAAGTATATGCCGGGGCGGGGACCTTTATCAGACTTGCAAACCTTTAGTCCTCGCCGCCCTCTTGATTGTTCAAGGAATACAGGCATTGAATTTAATTGAATTTGTAGTTCTGACAATGTCGCGTGGATTATAGGCCATGCCTCAGGAGGAATCGAACTACGAGTGCGCTGCCGACAGCACGCACAAGGCAAGATTTCGAAGTGCCTCTAAAATGCATCTCAAAAAGTGTTGGTCGCATGCATAATGTGCATGAGGTGAATCCGAAGTGTGTCTTGCAAGGATCTCTTGCTGGCCCTGTTTGCTGTATTGCTGTATTGTAAAGCAACTGGCACGCTTCTGTCTGTCAGAGCCCTTTCTGACACTTGTAGGGGTCGGCGCCACCCTACTGCCAAGGATAAAATAAAGTCAACAAAGGAAGAACGTCTGCGCAAGGCTACAGAACACTAATCTCGCGGGCACACTCTGTAACCTCTGCCGTTCCGGGGCAGAAACACCCCATTCCCACACTTGCTACTCACCGCATGCCTGCACACACAGACTCCGTACACACGTCACGGCAGTGTACCACCAACTGTCCCGGAGTGCTTCGCCAGCTTCAGCTGTCGCCTTTATATAGCAAGCAAGGGGTTCACGCTCATCGCGACGGCGCGACACGTAATGCTTATTAAAGTGTCAGTTAGCAACCGCCCGTTTTGAAGCACAAAGCTACAAGCAAATAGATACAGATTTTCTAGAAATGAAAGCTACCTAGATTCTGAAAAATATGTCCTTGTCCGGAGTTCGCGCGCAGGACCAGCACCTGTGCGGGGCGCTCGCTCTGCCAATTGAGCTAAACAGGAGGCTAGTGAATGAGAGCGAATCCATTGACAACTCGACGTACAGAGGCGTGAATATATGACAAACGAGTTTGGCGGAAATAACGTAAAATAACGTTTATGTTGTTTTGTGGGGTTTAACGTCCCAAAACCAGTTATGATTATGAGAGACGCCGTAGTGGAGGTCTCCAGAAATTTCAACCACCTGGGGTTCTTTAACGTGCACTGACATCGCCCAGCACATGGGCCTCAACATTTCGCCTCCATCGAAATGCAGCCGCCGCAGCCGGGATTCGATCCCGCGACCCTCGGATCAGCAGCCGAGTACCATAGCCACTAGACCACCGTGGCGGGGCAGGAATGACGTTTATGAAAGGACAATTAGCATCCACCCGTATTGTAGTACAAGGCTACAAAGAAATCTATACGTATTTCCAAGAAGTGAAAACTATTAGTTGCCGTAAAATTCTTCCTGGTCTGGCGTTCCAACCCGGGACCAACGCCTGTGCGGGTTGCTTGCTCTGCAAACTGAGCCAACCAGGAGGCTAGCGGATGATAGCGCGACGTCAAATCCTTCGACAACTCGAAGCAGAAGGGCGAGAATATATGACAAATGAGCTCGCGGAAAACCGCAACGTAAGGTAATGCTTATTTAAGGGTCCCTGAAACGTTTGTTTTCGAAATTGCGTCATTCATTAAGCAACACAATTGTGAAATCCTTCACATCAAAAATAAAGTGGAGCACACTGCACTAAGCTAGGTACGGGATTATTTCTGTCGCCTTCCTCGTTACCACTGCTCTTCCTCCTCAACTCTAACAGCTGCGGAGAGCACGCTAGTGACGACTGCGCCTCCTACGTCAGCCGCTGCGCAGAGCCCTCCGAATCGACATAGCGCCACGATATCATTACTGAGGTCGCCGACTTCGGCAGTGCTAGCCTCTGTAATAGTGCGCCAGCGAATCGTGTGTTAGCCACCAGATGCCGCTACGATACCGCTGGCATCTGCAGTGCTCGTGACCTCACGTGGGTACCGCTTCGTAGCACCCATCGCATGTCTGGTGGGAAGGGGCGGTGGAAAACGCATCGCGGTGAGCTGCGTCGATTTCTCGCGATGTGCGTATTTAAAACTTTGTAGTAAATTACACGCTTAATGCAAGTGCTGATATTGTTACACTAATCATCAGAAGGTCTCGGGCTATCGGTGCAACGCAATTGTACGAAATCGCCAACCGTGTCAGGGTCCCCTTAGAGCGTCAGTTAGCATCCAGTTGTTTTGTAGAATAAGGCTAAAAGGAAATACATACGGATTTCTTAGAAATGAGAGCTACCTAGTAGCCTAAAAAATTAGCCTGGTGCGGGGTTCGAACCCAGGACAAACGCTTGTCCGGGGCGCTCGTCCTGCCAGTTGAGCTAACTAGCGGGCGAATCCATCGACAACGCGAAACACAAGGGCGCGAACATATGAAAAATGGGTTTAGGGAAACTATCGTTTATGAAAGGGACAATTAGCATCCACCCCTTTTGTAGTACAAGGCTACAAAGAAATCTATACGTATTTCCAAGAAGTGAAAACTATTAGTTGCCGTAAAATTCTTCCTGGTCTGGCGTTCCAACCCGGGACCAACGCCTGTGCGGGTTGCTTGCTCTGCAAACTGAGCCAACCAGGAGGCTAGCGGATGATAGCGCGACGTCAAATCCTTCGACAACTCGAAGCAGAAGGGCGAGAATATATGACAAATGAGCTCGCGGAAAACCGCAACGTAAGGTAATGCTTATTTAAGGGTCCCTGAAACGTTTGTTTTCGAAATTGCGTCATTCATTAAGCAACACAATTGTGAAATCCTTCACATCAAAAATAAAGTGGAGCACACTGCACTAAGCTAGGTACGGGATTATTTCTGTCGCCTTCCTCGTTACCACTGCTCTTCCTCCTCAACTCTAACAGCTGCGGAGAGCACGCTAGTGACGACTGCGCCTCCTACGTCAGCCGCTGCGCAGAGCCCTCCGAATCGACATAGCGCCACGATATCATTACTGAGGTCGCCGACTTCGGCAGTGCTAGCCTCTGTAATAGTGCGCCAGCGAATCGTGTGTTAGCCACCAGATGCCGCTACGATACCGCTGGCATCTGCAGTGCTCGTGACCTCACGTGGGTACCGCTTCGTAGCACCCATCGCATGTCTGGTGGGAAGGGGCGGTGGAAAACGCATCGCGGTGAGCTGCGTCGATTTCTCGCGATGTGCGTATTTAAAACTTTGTAGTAAATTACACGCTTAATGCAAGTGCTGATATTGTTACACTAATCATCAGAAGGTCTCGGGCTATCGGTGCAACGCAATTGTACGAAATCGCCAAACCGTGTCAGGGTCCCCTTAGAGCGTCAGTTAGCATCCAGTTGTTTTGTAGAATAAGGCTAAAAGGAAATACATACGGATTTCTTAGAAATGAGAGCTACCTAGTAGCCTAAAAAATTAGCCTGGTGCGGGGTTCGAACCCAGGACAAACGCTTGTCCGGGGCGCTCGTCCTGCCAGTTGAGCTAACTAGCGGGCGAATCCATCGACAACGCGAAACACAAGGGCGCGAACATATGAAAAATGGGTTTAGGGAAACTATCGTTTATGAAAGGGACAATTAGCATCCACCGTCTTGTAGTACAAGGCTTCAAGGAAATAAATAAGGATTTCTTAGAAGTGAAAGCTACTAGTTGCCTATAAATTCATCCTGGTGCGAGGTTCCAACCCGGGACCAATGCCTGCCGGGGTGCTCGCTCTGCCAATTGAGCTAATCAGAAGGCTAGCCTATGAAAGCACAAGGACGAATCCATTGACAACTCGAAGCACAACGGCGTGCATAATTAACAAAAGAACAGTTCAGAAATGCGCAAGGTGGAGTAACGTTTATGAACGGGTCAATTAGCATCCACCCCTTTTGTAGTACAAGGCTACAAGGAAATACATACGGATTTCTTAGGAATGAAAGCTAAATGAAAGCCGAAAAATTTGTCCTGGTCCGGGGTTCGAAACCAGGAACAACGCCTGTTCGGGGCGCCCAGTCTGCCAATTGAGCTAACCAGGAGGCTAGCGAATGAATGCGCGAGGGCGAATGCATAGACAACTCGAATCACAACGACGTCAATATATGATGAAGCAAGCCCAAGTTCAGGAAGAGGAAGTAGACGGACGAAATTCCAAGGGTGGCGCAAGAAAAGAGAAAAAGAGGAAGTTAGAAATGGAGACACGACGAGTACTATGTCTGGTTACTATGTGCAGTATTATTACGTAATTTGGCGCAGTCAACGGAACGAAGCAGTATGTGGGTGACTTTCGTTGTGGAAAACCGCAGCGACACTGTGGCACTCAAGCAATATCAAGTGGAGGATGAAGCCGCCGTTAACTTCCTGACCACGTCACTACAGGTGAGCTTCTGAACCTCATCATGAATGAAGCCTGCGTGTCCTCAGAGGAACTTTTGCAACGACATTCCGTAAAAGTTAGCATTCCGCTGCGCATGTTCAACACGCTGGTGTTGACACCCCTGGAAAGTACTTCCGCGGTCCGCCAGCGTTCATCGGATAAGTGGCTCGCAGTGCTCCGAGCCGTTACAGTTCAACAGCAGCAACTTTCGCAGCAAAGTACCGCTATTAAGACTCTGGCTAATTACGACCTAGAAAAATACGCCCAGACACATTTGACGACATGTCTGACAACCCAGAAAGGTGGATAGCTTTTTATGAAGAAGCTGCAAAGCACGACGGGTGGTTGTCTGACAAAGATTTGGTGCTTAATATGAGGCAGTTCCTAAGCGGGGTTGCGATAAAGTCGTAAGAGTGGCGATTTTTGGCACAAAATCCTGAACCCTGGTCCAAATGGAACGAAAGTTATCTTAATACTTTCAACAAGAATCAGGTCGAGCGCTGGCACGAGGCAATATTCTATCGCTTCAAGTCCGGAGGGCCACTCGAGGACTTTCTTGAGAAGCAGCGGCTTCTTCGCATTGCTGAACCTGTATTGTCACAGTCATCACTTCTTTCACTAACGATTCATAGCGTACCAAGAGAATTGCAACGACATGTTTTAATGAACACTCCGAAAACGCTCGACGCGTTGCTCGAGCTACTTAAGCTGTTACCATACCCCTGGGCTGAGCGAGGATTTACAAGCAGGCGGGAGAGAGAGAGAGAAGAAAACATTTATTTAAAAAGAAAGAGGTGTAGCCTTCAAAGGGCAGTGCAGCGGGTGGTGTCCCTAGTTCGGGACCCCATTGGTACGAGCCGCCAGCTTAGCCTTCCGGACCAAGGCCTTTTGGGCTTGAAGGTCCGAGCAACTAAGTAGGGTCGCCTCCCACTCCTCTCGTGTAGGGTTAGTGTTGGGGGCAAGAGCTGAGTTGAGTTGGCAAGGCCAAACCATGTGGTAGGTGTTGGCCACCTCCCCACAGAATTTGTACCTGCCAGTGAAGGAAGGATCGAAATGTTGCAAGATTGCCGGGCACAATAATGTGTTCGTGAAAAGACCGAACAAGAGGCGTTCATTAGCTCTGCCCAGCCCCTTTGCAGGAGTTGGGTATTGGCGATGCCTATCCTTGTAGTAGGTTGTAATATCTTTGAATGTGAGAAGGTAGCCACCTTCGGGTTTCAGGTACTCAGGATATAAGTGGGACGCCCGGTGGATGAGTGCTCGGGCCGCCGTGTTCGCGGCTTCATTCCCTATTAGGCCCTGGTGGCCTGGAGTCCAGACTAGACAACGGGGGGTAGGATCTCTACCCCGGTTGCTGTAGGAGCACAATATTCGTTCCGCTAGCGGGGTGACCCAACCAGCTTCATAATTACGACAAGCCCCACGCGAGTCCGTTATTACACGTTGAGACCGGGGATCAGAGGCAGCTAGGGCAATAGCTACTTCTGCTTGTGTTGAACCCGGAGCTTTGAAAGTGAGCCCATCTACTTGCTTTTCCTCGTGGATGACTGCTGCCATATATCATCCTCCACGGCATGGACCTGCCACATCTACGTAGAAGACGCCATGTTTATTACCATAGTGGCGTTGCAAGGCATCTGCCCTCGCCTGGCGACGACCACTATGGTCTTTTTCCATCTTTGTGGGGAGGGGTCGAACTCTGATGGCGCGTCTCCAGAGTTCGGGCACTCGCACCCGCTCTTTAATGTGAATATTGTGTTTCAAGTGAAGCCGGTCTAGCAAGTGCCGTCCCGACTTTGTTTGAGTGAGGCGCGTGTATTGGCTGGTGAGGTGTGCCTCCTTCAGCTCCTGAAATGTGTTCACCACTCCTAAAGCGAGAAGTCTCCCGTTAGAAGTTGTGACAGGTAGGTCAAGGGCACTATTCATGACTTTCCGGATGATGACCTGAAATTTTTCTTCATCGTGCTTCCGCAAATAAAGATAGGGGACCGAATACAAAATTCGGCTGATTACGAATGCATGGTCTAGCCGCAGAGCGTCCTTGCCTCGTAATCCCCCTCTCTTGTTGGCGACAAGTCGGACCATTCGGCCCACTTGATCCCCAACCTTGCGGAGCCTTGCTAGTGTTGTTTCGACTCTTCGTTGATTGTGAATGAAGAGCCAGAGAATTGAAATTTCTTTGACCTCGTGTATGGGGCCGCTAGCCAAAGAGAGGCGTATTTGTGTAGTGTCCTTAGGCGATCATCTAAGGTGCACAAATTCTGATTTGTTCGGTGCACACTGGAGTCCACAGCGCGCAGCGTAGACATCCACTACTTGAGCGGCTGCTTGCAGGCATTCCTCCATGTTACCTACGTTTCCCTCAGTGGCCCAGATGGTGATATCGTCGGCGTACAGTGTGTGCCGCACACCTTCATTACCTTTTCGCTGGGCCGGGAGATGTACCATTGCAAGATTTAAGAGCAGACGGGAAAGCACAGCGCCTTGTGGCGTCCCCCTAGTACCCATTTCGTAAGGGCCGTATTCATCGTCTTGGATTTTGACGAATGCGGCTCGACCCGTCAAGAAATCCTTGATATAGTTGAACATGTTTGTGCGACAGTGGGTCTCACTGAGGTGTGGTAATATTGTTCCGTGTTTAATGTTGTCGAAAGCTCCCTTCAGATCTAAAGCCAGGACAACCTTGTCATTGTGAGGGTGCTCCCTTGGTTGTAGTATGTCATGACTGAGTTGTAATAATATGTCTTGTGCTGACTTGTGTAGGCGGAAGCCGAACAAGGTGTCTGCAAAAGTGCTACGATTTTCTAAATATTCGGGGAGCCTATCTCGCACCATCGCCTCCAGTTTATTTGCCCACACACGATGTGAGCGAGATAGGTCTCAGATTGTCCGTATTAATTGCCTTCCCTGCTTTAGAAATAAAGGTGACAAGAGCTGTTTTCCAATCGAGGGGAATGGGAGTCTCTCCTTTCCATATAGCATTGATATAGTTAAGAAGGGCTTCATATGTGCGTAGCGGCAGGTTGGCCAGCAGTTTCACCGTGACCTTGTCACGACCGGGCGCAGTGCCTTTCTTCATTTTAGCTAAAGCCGCCTTGAGGTCGTAGAGGTGGAACGGCTGATCCATCTCTGGATTATCTCTGCCTGCATAGAGATATTCCTGACCTCGATGGTCGTTTTTGGTGCAGAGATACTTGTCCCTTAAAGTATCTGCCAGCTGTGCTGTTGTGCCCTGGAAATTGTGTAAAGCACAAAAGGACAGAAAGTTGAGCGAGTTTGTAACAGTCCATAATCATAAGAAGAGGCGTGCAGGACACGGACACAAGGAGAGCAGTGAACACCACGGCGTTCGTGGTGTTCACTGCTCTCCTTGTGTCCGTGTCCTGCACGCCTCTTCTTTTGATTATGGTGTAAAGCACGTTGTAAGTGTTTCTGTGTTTCTCCTCGTGATTTAGCGGGATCAATCAAGCTGCGGAAGAGCTTCCATGCACTCTTCCGCGACATCTGTCGGGCTGCCATGTTGCATCGATCTATCCAGTTGGATTCAGCTAACTGAGAGGAATACTCGGCAGCCTGCTGGGTCAGATCTGTTATACGTCTTTTCAGCCTTTTGTTGTGTTTTTGTGTTTTTGTCGTTTACATCTTTTCGTGAGACTACGGCGAGCTTCCCATAGGTGGAGTAAATGATTATCTACCGCCGGGTAGTCCTCCGTAGTCTGTATGCATTTCTCGTGTTTCTTTAGTGCTGTAAGGAGATTTTCAACCAACGAGCTGTACCCATCTTCAAGAAGACTGATCTGCGGTAGAGTTTTGCGGAAAGCAGTCCAGTCAGAAGATTTGCCCCGAGTTAGTGGCCTTTTTAGAGGTCGAGTGTGAGTCAACATGTTAAGAATGCAGTGGTCGCTCCCTAGCGTTTCTTCTGTGTCATACCACTCAAGGTGTTGTATGTGTTTGGAAAGCGTGAGATCGGGACAAGTGTCCCGAGTCACGGAGTTTCCTACACGCGTTGGTTGTGCTGGGTCGGTCTGAAGAGTGACGCCTAGCGTGGAGATGAGCTCCGCCAGCTTCCTACCACGCATTTCCTCTTCTGATAACCCCACATCTTACTGGGAGCGTTGAAGTCACCTACAATGAGTAAGGGTTCCCGACCCGCTATCTTCAGTGCCCGGAAGAAGATGTCTGAAAAAGTTATGTGCTTTAGCTTAGGCGGACAATATATGTTAAGGACGTGTGCTTGTGGGTCAGAGCGTCGCTGGGGTAACACTGTGATCATGGTGTACGAGTATGCTGTCTGTAGGTCGAGATCTACTTCTTGTGCCGTGTATGATTTGTGTACAAGGATGCAAGTAGATGGATCTCGCTGAAATGTATTGTGCCCTGAAATTTTAGCTGATGCCCCAGATTCCTGTAGAGCCACGATGGCTACGTGAAATCGCGACGTTTCTATGAAGAGACGAAAATGAGCGCATTTAGCAGGGTCCTTGAAGCCCCTACAATTCCACTGCACGATTGACAGTGGTTCCTGTCTTGGTTTAGCTGGCCTCTGACAAATTCCTTGGGCCATCATTAGCACTAGAAGCTGCCTGGCTCACTGTTGCCTGAAGGGCAGTAACGAGCGGGAGGTCTTCCGGCTTATCTTCATCAATGTTGCGCGAAATTTTCGAGGGGCGTCCCACCTCCTTCATGGGTCTAGCCCGCCGGAAAAATTTAGGACTAGCCTGTATCCAGGACTTTACGTTTTGAGTTACCGCAGCAGTGATTTGCTGAGTGAGCGTGCTCACCATTTCTTGCATTTGAACCTGTATGATCTGCGCGATCATTGCTGGCAGCGGTGCCATCTGATCGGCGACACTTTTTTCGAGAGCAGTCATGCGGCTTTCCAAGTTACTGATCAGGGAGTCAGAAGTTACTGGTCCCATGCCCGAGCACAATGAGGCCGATTCGTCACCACTCTCCAGAGTTCCTAGAAAAAGCGGCTCTGTCCTAACGTTTTGGACTGCAATTATTTTCTGCTCTAGCTGTTCATTTTGCGTTCGTAGAAGAGCTATCTCTTCCTTTAGCTCAAGCTCTAGGGGTGAGGGGGAGGGAGAGGAGGTGGAGGCAACACCTGCCCAGTTGCTCACCTTGTGTGTTGCCTCCGCGTTGCTGTTGGCAAGGGGCGCGAAGTCCCCTTCCTGGAGAGCTGGCGGCTTGACACTTTGCCCGAACGTTTTCGGGTTCGTTTTAGAAGTTTTGTTTCCAGCAGCAGGCCCGTTGGCTTGTAAAGGCTTGCCCGATGACGCACCTTTTTTTCCGGAAGGCTTGCTCGTATTTTTGCCGGGGCCCCCATGTGTTTGTGTTCCTGGGCGTTGAAGCCGGCGGAATTTTCCTTTACAGTCCGCAGAGCCGGTGAGATGGGCCTCCCCACAGACGATGCACAAGGGGGTACAGTCGTGTTCACTTAGGCCATGCTCGGAGGCGCCTACTCTCTGGCCACAATAGCCACACCTTGATACATCCGGATGCGGGCAGTTGTCCTGCCGGTGACCGATGGTCCCACAGTGGTAGGAGGCCGGGATGGTCCTCTTATATTCCCTTACAACAGTGCATTCACAGTTGTAGTGCACGTAGCGAGGCACTCTCCGGCCCACGAAAGTGAGCATCGCCACGTTAGATGTTCCAAGCTTTCGCACGAAGGCCAACTCGCCGTCGCGCCACACCACCTTGCCTTTAAGTGATGCCGTTGTCTCACACAGTAATGACGCCACGGCACACCTCTCCGTTCAGCTTGACATGGCCCCGAAGAGGAACAGAGCCAGATCCCACGTTGTGGTTGAAATCACGAGCCAGCTTGTTTGCCGCCTCTACATGTTGTGTCCCGCAGACAATCAAGTTCTGCGTCCATACCGGCCAAACGTTGAGGGTAGCGCCAGCTTCACCACCAACGTACTGGGCGATAGCCGCGCCCAGATCTCCCGTCTGGAATACCGGCTTCATGTGCAGCGTTTCACGTGGCTTCAACACCACGATAATATCCTCCGCGCTCATCTTAGGTGTGTCACGTGGACGCCATGTTATCGTCTTACTTTTAGGTTGTGCGGCGCGAGCACTGCCGTTTGAGACGGGGACGGGGTACGCCGATTCTGGCTTTGACGTCATCTTTCGCTGGGTAGCTTTCTGCCGTAGAGATACAAGTTGGAAAAGGAACGCTCTGGCGGCGGCGTTGGGGTCGGACCTGCGGCGCATTGGCTCCTGCAATTTCTGCCGAAAACCGCGGGAATTTCGACGGCACCATTCTGAAAGCGTTCGAGCCTTCTTTCTAACATCGACAGCAACCTGTGGACACCGATGCTACGCAGGTGTGCCGAAATTTGACCCCTTTTTTGCCAATTTGTGTGATGGCCATGCAGCAGATGGCTAACCCTCATTAGGGCTAGCTTCAACTCCGGCGGTGCGGGGTCGTGCATAGACTCCGTACGATGGCTGCCGCTACTCAGCATGGCTACGACCCAGTCGCCATGGCCTGGACTAAAGTTAACGTGCAGCAACCTGGTACCACTGAAAATAGACCTGAGTGGACACGGGGGCAGTGCTTACAACACCATGTCTAACTGCCTTGTCTTCGCTACGCAGGCTTTGTTCGCGATCATCCTCGGATGGCCGCCCTGCTTATCGAATGTTCCTACGCCGTTCCGATTGATTCTACCAGCCACAAGCATATCTGCGCTGCACGTCTGCGCGCCACCCGTTGTGTTGGCGATTCCGCTGGACGTTCCGAACCGCCCCCCAGCCTCATCGACGCAGCCATCACCAGGAGAAGATTTAAGCTGCCTACCCAGCGACCTGCAATTCAGTGGACACGGGGGCAGTGCTTACAACACCATGTCTAACTGCCTTGTCTTCGCTACGCAGGCTTTGTTCGCGATCATCCTCGGATGGCCGCCCTGCTTATCGAATGTTCCTACGCCGTTCCCATTGATTCTACCAGCCACAAGCATATCTGCGCTGCACGTCTGCGCGCCACCCGTTGTGTTGGCGATTCCGCTGGACGTTCCGAACCGCCCCCCAGCCTCATCGACGCAGCCATCACCAGGAGAAGATTTAAGCTGCCTACCCAGCGACCTGCAATTCAGTGGACACGGGGGCAGTGCTTACAACACCATGTCTAACTGCCTTGTCTTCGCTACGCAGGCTTTGTTCGCGATCATCCTCGGATGGCCGCCCTGCTTATCGAATGTTCCTACGCCGTTCCGATTGATTCTACCAGCCACAAGCATATCTGCGCTGCACGTCTGCGCGCCACCCGTTGTGTTGGCGATTCCGCTGGACGTTCCGAACCGCCCCCCAGCCTCATCGACGCAGCCATCACCAGGAGAAGATTTAAGCTGCCTACCCAGCGACCTGCAATTCAGTGGACACGGGGGCAGTGCTTACAACACCATGTCTAACTGCCTTGTCTTCGCTACGCAGGTGCGTACAACCGCCTCTCTTCACGCTAAAAAAACTGACGATCGGTGCTTGCTACTGTTCCCGTGTCCACGGGTGTTATTGGGTACTATATGTGATTGCTTTTCCGTTGCCCGTCTATTACTGCAGTCGGGTGATGTCGAGACTAACCCTGGACCTAACACACGCTCGGAATCAGTGCTTAACCTAGATTCGCTCCCGGCGGACCCTTCAGAACAAATGAATGTGCTGTTCAGTCTGCTGAAGGATCTGCACAACCGATCCCTTGAAGGTTCTAAAGCCCAATCTGAGCTAGCCTCCGATGTTAAAGCTATTAAAATGGCCAAAAGGGCATCGAGACAAAAATTAATGGTCTCCAAAAACGCCTAGACATGCTCGAAGAAAAATCAAGCAAAGTCGACGAACTTACTAAGAAAATGGCATCCGCGCACGCCCAGGTTGAAAAAGTCGCTTGTAGTTTGGACGCATTTGATTCACGTCTCGCTGAACTTGAAGATCGGTCACGACGTGATAACCTGATATTTCGAGGTATTCCTGACACGAAGGAATCATGGCAAGAAACTGAAACCAAGCTAATCACTGCAATAAAATCAGTTTGCAATCCATTTCCCGACGGCGCAATAGAACGCGCACATCGCCTTGGTTCCTTCTGCCCAAACAGGTGCCGCCCCATCATTGCAAAATTCTCACACTTCAAAACAAGGGAAAACATACTTACCCTGCGAAACCAATTTAAAGAACGAAATCTTTCAGTTGGTGAAGACTTTTCATTATCTACCCGCATAGCTCGCAAAAAACTCTTTGAATTTGGTACCACCCAGTCTGGTTCTTTCAACTTCAAGCTCCGTTACAATAAATTATTTATGAACAATAAGTGCTATGTGTACAACCCTACCAATGATTCTGTCCATGAACTCATTAAGGATTAAACAGGTACTGGAAAAATTCCTACGAATGCACGACGTCCGACACAATAGGAAAGCGAAGAGGGAAGTGGCAGACCACCTCGTGCAGCCGCATTTTACCTACCCATTCTTTTTACAAATGCAAGAAGTGTGTATCATATCTGCTTGTGCGCGCACTTATGTTTGGTTTGAGCACAAACGTGTCGCTGTTTCATTGTGTTATCTTTCTTCCCTTCCTTCTCACAGTAACTTTCTCTCCCTTTATGGCTTTAAATATGATACAATAAATCGATCACGGGTGGCTTCCCTCGGCACAAGCTGGCGTCCTTCACTCGGTCAGTCGTCATGACTGATACATGGTGTCAGAAGTGGGATTCCCCTTGAAAATTCGAATCGGCCGTGTGAAGTGCGGAAACATCATGGAAAGCGTCAAGCCACCAGAGCCACTACGCATAACCGGAGACGGTGGGAAAAGTTGGAAGCTTTTCAGACAGCGATTCGAATTGTTCCTGAAGGCGACGGAATGCACCGACAAGCCTCGAACAGACGCGACGAAAACGGCGCTGCTCCTGAGTGTGGCCGGCGAGGACGCCATCGAGGTTTTCAATAACTTCGTATTCACCGAGGGAGAAGACAAGGAAAGCTTTGATACAGTTGTCGCCAAGTTCGAAGCATACTGCGTCGAGCAGCAGAACGAGGTTCATGAGAGGTATGTGTTCCGCACCCGTGTACAGGCAGAATCGGAGCCATTCGAGAATTTTTTGCGGGATCTACAAAAACAAGCCAAATACTGCAATTTTGGAAGCCTCACGGATGAAATGGTTCGAGACCAGATAGTATTTGGCCTGAACACGACAAAGCTGAGGGAAAAGCTGCTGAGAGAAAAGGATTTAACCCTCGCAAAAGCAATCGCTACGTGCAAAGCAGCCGAGACCTCTGCACGCCAAAGCGCGTTGTGGTCAAGAGAAAGCGACGCCCAAGTTGACGCTGTCACGTCAAGCCGGACATGGCGTCCACCTCAGCAGGGACCCGGCTGCTCTAGGTGTGGAAGATCGCATGCCCCTCGACGGTGCCCAGCCTTCGGCAAGATTTGTCGTACGTGCAACGGATTGAACCACTTCGCTGTATGTTGCAGATCAAGGGCTCGCGTCTCGGAAGTACAGCAGGAAGATGACTTCGAGGTTCTCGACGTCTCAGTCAGCGCAGTGGGCACAGACCGCGACTGGCTAGTCAAAGCGACGATCGGTAAAAAAGAAGTGTCCATGAAGGTTGACACAGGATCCCAAGCGAACCTAATACCGCTATCCCTGTACAGAAAACTGAACGTCGGACCCCTGAAAACCAGCACGGCAACTCTGCGCTCATACAACGGGGGCATCATTAAGCATTGCGGCACAGTCTCGGTACCTGTCCTTATCGGTGACAGAAGGATCTGCGCAAACTTCTTCGTTGTAAGAAAGGATTACCAGGCAATTCTGGGACTGAACGCAAGCGAACGCCTTGGGCTGCTTCAGCGAGACGTCGGCATCGTAGCAGCATGCACTGTTGACGAAGTTGTTAACGAATTTCCACAGCTTTTTCAGGGAACTGGTCGGATCAACCGCGAGTACAAGATAGTGTTGCGAGAAGGCGCTGTTCCCACCGTACAGCCGGCACGAAGGGTTCCCTTGGCGTTGCAGCAACCACTTCGGGAGGAGCTTATGCGGATGGAGCAAGAACGCATCATTCAAAAAGTCAGCGAGCCAACCGACTGGGTAAGCCCTCTCGTTATCGTGCGGAAAAAAGACGGCAAACTACGGGTTTGCATGGACCCAAGAATAATAAATGCATCTCTCAAGAGGGAACACTATCAAATGCCCCGTCGCGAAGATATTGAGGCTGAGCTGGGAGGCGCGAAATTTTTTTCTCGTCTTGACGCCAATGCGGGCTTCCATCAGATTCCCTTGGACCAGCATTCATCAAAAATATGCACGTTTGCAACACCCTTTGGTCGCTACCGTTTCCTCCGGCTGCCGTTCGGCATCTCGTCAGCTAGCGAAGTATTTCAGAAAGCACTAAATGATATCTTTGAGGGAATGCCGGGTGTTCGCGTGTATGTGGACGACGTGCTAATTTGGGGAAGTGACAAGGCGGAGCATGACGAACGTCTCCGCAGCGCACTGAGAGCGGCAAAGTCGGCAGGCTTGACGT
Organism: Hyalomma asiaticum; assembly: GCA_013339685.2. Taxonomy (NCBI): domain Eukaryota; kingdom Metazoa; phylum Arthropoda; class Arachnida; order Ixodida; family Ixodidae; genus Hyalomma; species Hyalomma asiaticum. Next base: position 245,598 of record JABSTT010004506.1, read on the forward strand.
TCAATGCACAAAAATGCAAGTTCGGAGTGCAGGAAATCGAATTTCTGGGTGATATCATCAGTGACAAAGGAATCAGCCCAAATCCAGCTCTAGTCGCCAATTTAATGCAGTTGCCAAGGCCCGGTGACAAGCTTGCAGTCCAAAGGTTGCTGGGCGTGGTTAATTACTTCGGTAAATACTTGCCATCGCTAGCCCAGAAAACAGCTGCTTTACGGTCTCTTATCAAGCAAGACGCAGTGTTTGAATGGACACACAAACATGAAGAAGACTGGAGAGAGATATGCAAAGCGTTAGGCGAAAAACCACTACTGGCCGTTTTCGATCCGCGCAAGGAAACTAAAGTAGCCTCGGATGCCTCCCAGTTCGGTATTGGTTCCGCCCTTCTGCAGAATTTTGAAGACGGCTGGAGGCCAGTAGCTTACGCGTCAAGAGCTCTGACCGATACAGAACAACGCTATTCTCAGATAGAGAAAGAGGCTCTAGCTCTAGTCTTTGGATGCGAGAAGTTCTCTCATTTTACATACGGTCGTCCGCTGCTACTTGAAAGTGACCACAAGCCACTCATTGATATTTCCAAGAAACCAATTGCCGATATGCCACCTAGGGTGCAACGTTTCTTTTTAAGACTTCTGAAGTACGATTACAAGTTGGTGTTTGTTCCCGGAAAACAGATGGAGCTTGCGGACATGCTGTCAAGAGCACCGGGAACCGGCGACGCCACTGCTGTGGACGACGGTGACGTCGAAGTTCACGCCACCAGCGTCGTGACATCACTCGTGAGTGAAAAGACTGCAGCTCGAATAGCACGTGAGACCGCCTCGGACATGTGCCTTAAGGCCGTCCTCCAGCAGATCATGCAAGGAAAACCCGTCACAGGTCAGCTTAAACCCGTGGCTTCTGAGCTCTCGGTAATCAATGGCATATTATTTAAAGGGGCCAAGGTAGTAATTCCTACATGTATGTGGCCTGAAATTCTAAAACGGGTGCATGAGGGTCATCTCGGTACAACTAAGTGCAAGTCAAGAGCAAGACGGCTGATATATTGGCCAGGCCTCGACAAAGATATTGAAACTCTGATTGAAAAATGCCCAATTTGTAGAAAACATGCATACAGTCAACCATCCGAGTCCCTGATGATGCGTCCAACACCGACTAGCCCATGGGTTCGAATTGGAGTCGACATATTCCAGTACGCAGGAAGGAACTACTTGTGTGCGTACGACGCGACTTCTAACTATCCCGAAGTAGAGTTGCTGCATGGAACCACGGCCGCTTCAGTGTTCGATAAGCTCAGGGCAATTTTCTCGAGATATGGTATCCCCGTCGAAGTGTGCACGGATAACGGGCCCCAGTTTTCTTGTCGCGAATTCTCTCAGTTTGCGAAAGCGTACGACTTCCGTCACATCACGTCAAGCCCTCATTTCCCAAGGTCAAACGGTCTTGCAGAAAAAGGAGTTCAGATCGTAAAACGAATTCTAAAAAAAAACTTCCGAGGCTAACGAGGATTTCTGGCTTGGTATTCTGGCTTACAGGGCAAGTCCCCTGGAGGACGGCCGGTCCCCCGGAGAGCTACTTCAAGGACGTTGCCTGCGGACCCCACTGCCTGATTTTCGAGAACAGCCAATGGTGGTGGTGAAGAAGCACAAGCAGAAAAGCATCTGTCGTCCATCCCTCCCGCTCCTACAAAAGGATGATGTGGTGCGCATAAGGAAGCGGTCATGGTCACGCAAGGCTACAGTGGTGGCACCAGCAGGACCGAGGTCCTACTTTGTCAAGACGGGAGACGATAAGGTGCTACGGCGAAACCGCCAACACTTACAGAAGACGAAAGAGTATCCGCACCACGCATCATCAGACGACGAGATGAGTGACAGCTCTGATGAGGAGACAAGTGCATCTCCTGAAGCACAGTCGCCGTCAGCGTGCGTGGTACCGCAAGCGACAGTATCGGGGCAGCCTTCGCCAGTCTTAAGAAGATCGCAGCGGCAGGTTAGGCCACCCGAACGCTTGGGCTACACAGGAAACTTTCAACAGATCAGCAGACGACTGTGAATTGTTTTTTCAAGTGAATTATTTCTTGACGAGGGGGATGTATCATATCTGCTTGTGCGCGCACTTATGTTTGGTTTGAGCACAAACGTGTCGCTGTTTCATTTTGTGTTATCTTTCTTCCCTTCCTTCTCACAGTAACCTTCTCTCCCTTTATGGCTTTAAATATGATACAATAAATCGATCACGGGTGGCTTCCCTCGGCACAAGCTGGCGTCCTTCACTCGGTCAGTCGTCATGACTGATACAAAGTGTTGTCAACAAATTCTTCTCGTTGTCATCAGCAATCGACACGTGCGACGCGAAAATCGTTGCCCTTACGGAAACTTGGCTTCCTGCACACGTGCGTGATTGTGATATATTTTATGGCGCCGCGGATTTCGCTATCTACCGATGTGACCGCACTGAGCGTCGAGGAGGGGGTGTCGTTCTCGCCATTTCGAAACATATTCCGTCTTTTCACATAGACATTAAAACTGATCTTGAGTGCACATGGGCTGGCCTAACGCTCAGTCATGCAAAGATAATCCTTGGTGTGTGCTATCGCTCGCCTTCATCACCTCCCACCTTCATTGACAATTTACATGATGCTATTAACCTCGTTTCTTCACGATTTCCCTCATCACCTTTGTTCTTACTTGGTGACTTTAATTTTCCCAACTTGTTGTGGAACACCAATCCGCCCGGTATAAATCCCTTCTCATCTCAGGCAAAAGAATTTTGTGAGCTTTGTTCCGTGTTTTCACTTTCCCAACTTGTTACCCAGCCGACCAGAATCACTTCCGACACTGCGAGCACGCTTGACTTAATTTTAACTAATCGCCCAGATCTAGCTTCCCCTATAACTTTTCTACCTAACATTAGCGATCATTCTTTAATAAGTCTTGGCATTAATGCTAACCCTCCTAAACGAACTAAAGTCAAGAAAATTATTCAGGATTATAAGAAGGCGAATTTTGAAGCAATTAACGATGAATTAGGCTCATTTCTCGACAGTTTTTTAATTGACTTCGATACTCGTTCAGTTGAGGACAACTGGGCTATTTTTGTAGATCAGGTACGCCTGTTGACAGAAAAATACATTCCCAAACGCGTCATCCTTTCTAATGCCCAAGCACCTTGGTACAACTCATACATCAAGCGTCTGTCTAACAGAAAGAAACGGCTCTTTCGATTAGCTAAATCTTCTTCTAATCAAGCACGTTGGGAATGCTATAAAATTGCTAATCGTGCATACTTAGCTGCACTAAAGGAAGCTAAAAATCATTACTTAACCCACACACTGCCCGAAATAATCAAAACAGACATTCGTAAGTTCTGGCGCGTCATCAACCCCCCTTGCGATACCACTATCATCCTAAAAGACACAGGAGGTGACGTAATCTCAAGTGACGCTTGCGCGATCGTTCTTAACGACACATTTTCAAAGAATTTTTCGGTTTCGAGCAATATTCACCCTCCGGGCACTATTTCATGTGACTACATTATCATGGATCCTATAACAGTTCATTCATCTGGCATTGCTAAACTCATTGCTAAATTACCCTTCAACTCAGCTCCGGGGTTCGATGGCATTAACAGCAAATTTCTAAAAAGCACTAGCGTGTTCAGCTCCATCATATTGACCAATATCTTTCAACAATCCATTAACACGTCCACTCTGCCTTCGCAATGGAAAATAGGGAAGGTGGTCCCACTACATAAATCCGGCAGCAAGAACTCACCCATGAATTACCGCCCCATCTCGCTGACGAGCACCTGTTGCAAACTTCTGGAACACGTAATTTTTACCAACCTGGTTAACTTTCTAGATTCCAACTCATTTTTCACCACAGCTCAGCATGGTTTCCGTAAAACCTACTCATGCGAAACGCAACTAATATCATTTACTCATGGACTACATTGTATTTTAGATGGCGCCTCAACTGCTGATTGTGTCTTTTTAGATTTTAGTAAAGCATTTGACAAGGTTTGCCATCAACTACTTCTTTTCAAGCTAAGTCTTCTAAACCTCGATAGTAAAATACTGAAATGGGTTGAATACTTTCTTTGTAACCGCCATCAGTTTGTTACTGCTAATAATCATGACTCACCTTTAACTGTGGTTCGTTCTGGTGTGCCTCAGGGATCAGTACTAGGACCACTCCTTTTTCTAATCTATATCAACGATCTACCATCTGCATTGACTTCTCACGTTCACTTGTTTGCTGACGATTGCGTAATTTATCGTGAAATAAACTGCACTGACGATTCTAACGCTCTTCAATCAGATTTAAACTACATAAGTGATTGGTGTAATACCTGGCGAATGGAACTAAATATTAACAAATGTAAAATTTTGCGTGTTCACAGAAATTCCACCACCCTTCCCTTCTACCATTTGAATAACATACCCTTAGATTCCGTGAACTCATACAAATACTTGGGCGTTCATATAACATCAAATCTAACCTGGTCTCTTCACATTGAATACATAATTAGTAAAGCTAACAGCACGCTTGGTTACTTACGTCACAACTTTTCTAATGCTCCATCATCCTTAAAATTACTACTTCATCAGTCACTAGTACGCCCGAAATTAGAGTATGCTGCAGCAGTGTGGGACCCATTCAACGAAAACCTCATCTTTTCTCTAGAGCTCGTTCAAAATAATTCAGTTCGATTCATTTATTCTAATTATAACCGAACTTCCAGCATATCTTCAATGAAAGCTAACCTATGTCTTCCATCACTAGCATCTCGGAGGAACATAGCTCGCTTAACTTTGTTTCATAAGTTATACCATCACCCATTTCTTCAAAATAACTTGATTTCTCAGCCGCATTATTTATCGCACCGTATCGACCATCGCTTCAAAGTCAGAATTCAATCATGTAATACTAACACGTTCAGTCATTCCTTTTTCCCGAGAACATCTCGGCAGTGGAACCACCTTCCCAATGACATAGTCGCCATCAATGACAGCAAACTTTTTCGTAAGGCTGTAGAAAACATTTTTTGACTTGGGAATTGTAACATCTTATTTTCATCGTTATGCCTGTTGAGTAATTAATAACTAAATAGCCAACATTGTATAAGCAGGACTTTATGTGATGTTACCTTGTTTGCTCATGTTAGTACTAGCAAAGCATTTCATTAACATTGTATGTACTGCTATTTCTAGTCTGTTGTTTTATTGATTTACTGTGTTATTTTCTTATTGTTATATTACTACCCAATTTTTGTGTTATTTCTCGTTTACCACTCCCCTCTGTAATGCCCTCGGGCCTTGAGGGTACAATAAATGAAATAAATGAAATGAAAATATCGAAGATGAAGGCCTTTTCCAACTTGTACCAGGCGGGACGCTTCACAGACGCCCAGTACCAATCGCTTCGACGATAAGTGTTCATCGGAGTTGGGATCCCAGGCAAAAAGTCCAACAGCCTATAGGGCTAAGGGCAACCGTAATTTGGGCCTGCATGTAATGGTCTAATTGTAATGGTCTGCATGGCCTGCATGTAATGGCCTAATTGTAATGGTCTGCATGGCCTGCATGTATTGGCCTAATTGTAATGGTCTGCATGGCCTGCATGTAATGGTCTAATTGTAATGGTCTGCATGGCCTGCCTGTTTAATTGTCTGCATGTGATGGGCTGCATGCAGGAGGCTCGGCCACGCGTGCTCATGATTGACAGCTACAAGCTATTGCTTTCAAGCCCATGCATATCACTAGAAAACCGTTTTTAGCAGTTTCGACACACCAACTGTTTTATCTGCAAGCAAGAATTTCGTTTTATCTGCAGCTGTGCTTCATTGTAAGGAAGTTTCAGACCAGGCTGCAAACATTTTGAGATTTTACGTGCCAAAACGATGATATGATTATGAAGCACACAGTGGTAAAGCACTTTCGATTAGCTTTGACTGCCCGGGGTACCATAAACTGCCCTTAAAGCTATTTATATGGATGTTCGTGCATTTCGCTCTCAACGAAATATGGCTACCGCGGCCCGGAATCGTACCCACGTCCTAAAGCTCAGCATGACGACACCTTAAGAGTTAAGCAATTGTGGAAGTACGCAGAGTGGTCAACAAATCATCTCAAACTATCCGAAACAGTGTGAAACATGAAATAATTAAATCTTCATCCAATACTCCTGTCAACATGCCATGCTGCAGGTAGAAGGAGCATAACACAACACAAGCAATAACACCCAGTGGCCGTGCTTAAAGTCGAAATGCAACAAGTGAAAAAGGGTGACCAATGTACTCATGCATGGCATCGGCTGATCTGCTTAAACACAGCTCATTTTCGTGGTGATCATAGCTGTACTCCAAGTTTTCGTTCCTGTTTTACCAGTCAGGAAGCATAATTGCAGTGATGTTTATGTCAAGCTTCATTTAATGCATTCTCCTTTAAAATAACAACCTTACCCAGCTAGCACACAAGACCAAAAAGACGTCTTATTGAGGGATTAACGTCTTAGTTCGCCTGGCAGACATCTTAAAGACGTCAGCCAGGCGAACTAAGCGGGAGCGACATCAGAGGGACAATGAATCCGTCTTCGAGACGTCCTACCCGAGACGGAGACTAGACGTGGAATACCGCCCCCCCCCTCCCTCCCCACCGGAGATAAAAACGCAGGGCACGGCTCAAAGAGTCGGCGGGCGTGGGCACAATACACGGCGTCGAGATGTTGCCAGCTGCAATGGCGCCGGGAGGGAGGCGCCAGAATGTCTCTGTAAGTACCACATTTGAATGGCTTAGCATCATGCTTGTGAGATCACTAATGTGTTCCGCGGATAGGGCAAATCGGTCTGTGACAGATACAAGGAGCATTAATGCTATGTAAGCTCTAAGATAGTTAACGCATTAAGCACAAAGCAAGGCAACTGTGGTTTTATTATTCAGATCACCGTGTATAAATGCATTCTGAAACTTTCTTAGGTCTATGTGCGTGTTTAGCCTGATTAGTGAGTAAGGACTGCATTGGCTTCGTTCCCACCATCCTGTCATTTGGTCGTTGCGGGTAGTGAGGGCAGCGCCTGTACAACAATGTGGGATAGTAGTAATTTACTCGTGTCTTACACAGACGAATACATGCATGCGATATCGCGTGTTGTAGGGCAACCGTTGCCGCGCGTTCTTTCACTGTGGCATTGCAGTCGTGAAATTTCAGTTCAGGGCTGCGAAATTTACGTGCATGTGATGTCGATGTGAAAATCGCGCACTGTTTCTTGTGGCATGCCAGCAGAACTGCCGCAAGCAAACATGACGTCTTATGGTGGTGGAATGACTTCTCGCAGCTCCGCATTCATATGAGCATGAGTGTCGTTGTGCTCGTTCTCGGTCATATTTAAACTTTGTCAGAGGCATGTGGCTCGTTTGCGAATGTTCGTTATTATTATTTCTCATTGCCCACGCTGTTGCGGTTTTCTGCATTTTGGGGTTCGTCATTCTTGCAGACCGCAAGTACCAAAACAATTACACGACCTGTTATCTGGTTCCACAGTATTGTTACAGGGACGCTGTTGTGCGCAGTAGATTTATGGTATGCCATAAGCTCTCGAACTTAATGAGCAAACAGACAATGAATTGTCTGTTTGCTCATTAAGTTGTTTCTAACAAATAAAGAACGAGCCCTTGACCCCTTCCCTTTCGTTATAAGCTGTCCAGTGTTTCACGTGGTACGGACAGGGGAGTGAAGACTTGAACCAGGTTGCTGGGCTGATAGCGCAGGACAAAGGTGATAAGGGGACGAACAACGAACTAAATACGTCGGGCTATGGGTGAGCGGCGTGTTTCGACGACCTATACATGAACGTTTGGACGTATTTTGGTTATTTTTATTATATATTACGAGCGCCGACAGCTTGTCCGGTGCCGGGATCTAGCGGTGCATGCCTATACTATATCGTCAAATCAAAGCCACGGTGCCTTTCAACAGTTTTCTGCGGAACATTTGACATTATCCTTCTACCCCGCGACATACTCGCTACCCCAAATGAGCCATATTTCGTTGCATTGTACTAACATCACTATTACCTGGCCATGGAAGGCAGTTTATACAGGCAAAATCGAAGGCACAGCGAAAATTTGTTGATGTTATGCACAGCTGTGGTGCGCAGTCTCTGTGCCCGTCGATCGCGCGACCTTGAAGGTCCCATTTACTAAAGGAGCCCTGCAACATTTGGAATCTCGATAGCGAACGATGCCTAACAGTCGTGGAGGTTATTGTGAACGTGTGAGCCAAATATTATTGAGCTGCGTGCATCAGGGAATTTTTTATTTGGTTTCAAACACAGCTGCAATTCACCTGCTCTTCGTCCCAGCAAATGTCACTAGGCCGCCGACTACTTTGCTCCAAGCAGTCAACAAGTAGAGCAGGCAACTCGTGGGTCGGTGCCGCTAGTGACGTCACTTGCTGGAACAATAGCAGGCGACTGCATGATGTATTGAAAATGAAACAGCAAATCCACTGCTGCTTGCAGCATAAGAACATTTAGCTCACACGTTCACAGAAGCCTCAACGACTGATTGGCACCGTTTGCTCGGTGTGTTCAAAAAGTGTTGCAGGGTCCCTTTCATACCGAGTGCGCAGTGAGCACGTAAGCACACCTCGAAGAATATTCTCACCCTCTAAGTAGTACGCATGTGTGTCACTCGATTTCTAAATGCTGCGTATGGGAATGCGTCCAAAATAAACTACGAATCAGTAATGTGCAGTTTAACGTTCACGAGTGACATACTATTCGGCGGTGGTAGCATCAGCAGATGCATGAAGTTTCCTGCGGAGACGGCCCGAACACCACTGTATATTGTAAGTGAGAAAGACAGACACTTTGCCTTTGCTGCAGGCCGTTGCCGCAGCTCAGCGGTAGAGCATCGGACGCCTTAACTGAAGATCGTGGGTTCGGTTCCCACAGAAGGCAGGTTTGTCTTTTCGTCCACTTAAGTTCCTTTCTACTTACTCCACAAGTATAATACATACTAGAATTAAGAACTTCAATAACTTCTCCTATGCTTTCCTAGGCTTCATAGTTTGTTGGTTGGTTATATATATATATATATATATATATATATATATATATATATATATATATATATATATATATATATATATATAATCAAAAGAAGAGGCGTGCAGGACACGGACACAAGGAGAGCAGTGAACACCACGAACGCCGACTAACAACTGAAGCACAGCACAGAGGCGAAAAAGAAAGAAGACACACAACTTATCTGCGCATGCTCGGAATGCTAGCGCCACCTGTCAAACGGTTACACGTGCCGGTCTTCGCGACAAACAACTCCTAAGGCATTCTATCTCCTCTCTGTTTACGCTAATCGACGGTTGACTCACGCATGCACTTCCACTAATACTGATATGCCAGGCCTCAACCCTTAAACGCGTATCTTCGTTCTTATGACTGTACAGGATCTCGGTTTTGTCTAACTCGGGCATGCAGCTACAGACCTGGCAGTGCAAGGATAGCTTGGACGGCGTCCCACCTGATAGCGACCTTCTGTGTTCAATTAATCTTTGATTAATACAACACGCAGTTTGCCCTACATAAAAACGTCCGCATCTAAAAGGAATCTTATAAACCACACCCATGTGACAGTCGGTGAAATTATTCTTGGCTAAGTGCTTAACCGGACAGATATCCGTTCGCTTCTTACCTTCCATCTCCTCATTTCTTCTATGCACTGCGGCACAAACCCTTCCTAACTTATTCGGAGCCGTAAACACAACATTACCCCCATATTTACTTCGTACTTTCTTAAGCCTGTGCGAAACTGCGTGGATATACGGAATACTCACGACCTTTTTCTTGTTAATGTTACTCTCTGCTACAGCTTTCGTTCCGGTCGAAATCGACTTCTTAAGACGCTAAGCTACTGAGGCTATGGCTAGTCTAGGGTAACCTGCATATAACAGGCGCTCGACCAGCGCATTAAAGCTAATGGTCAAACGGTGCACGCACGACTTCGATAGGCCTGACTTTAAACATGACAAGGCTATTCCGTTTTTTACTACTTTCGAATGCTTGGAGTCAAAGTTTAACAACGGCTTAGATGCTCTAGGGGAATACTGCCAACACACGTGATTCTGCTCAAATGACAACGAGATATCTAAAAACTGTATTACGTTTCTCTCCGCTAGTTCTTTCGTAAACCTTAGACCATCTCCATTAAGTTTAAATTGATCACTTACAAAGGTGACGACGGATTCAAAATCATCCTTACTACAAAGTACCAAGTAATCGTCCGCATACCGAAATACCCTGATGATGTGGTCCCCTAAGGGCTCTTTTAAACGGCAGTCAAACTTGCTCAAGTATAGATCAGTTAGAATAGGGGCGACCTTTGAACCTATACAAATCCCTGATTTCTGCACAAACACGCCTTCTCTGTATCCAAATAATGTTGACGTTAAGTACATGGAAAGAATTTCTAGAAAGGTACCTGTGGAAACTCCGCATCTATCTATCAACCCGGACTCTTGCCCTTGTTCTTGAATATATTCTTTCACGCAATTTAATAAACCTTCATGCGGCAACGAGTAATACAAATCTTCTACATCCATGCTAAATGCTGTGCAGTCGCCAGGATTTTCCTCTGTTGACAACTGAACTATAGCCTGAGAATTACGTACACGGAAGGGGTCAGAAAAACTTAAGGATGTTAAGCACTTCTGCAAATAGCTAGCTACACAAACTTGCCAAGTCCCTGACGCTGATACAATCGAGCGAAACGGAATTTCTGGCTTATGGGATTTCGCCGAGAAAAATAATTCTAAAGTGAGCAATTTTGCCTTTTTAACACTGGAAGCTACCTTATCTAGATTATGTTTCAACAGGATATCGACAGCTTGTTGCTTTACTACAGAAGGTTTCAGTTTCACAGGTCTAAAATTCTTCTCAATAGCTGCTGAGGCTTTATCTGAAAAAGTGCTATTCGGCATTATTACAAAACAGCCTTCCTTATCAGATAAAACAGGTCGAAGCTTATGTTCCACACAGTAATTTACCACCGGTCGGATAGCGTCAGACGCCTTAACTAGATCGTTCGAATGCTTGATGCTGGCGAAGCAATCTGAAATACAGCGAGACCGTTCCAATTCCGGAATAACCTTAGTTATAGATCGAGGTAAGCTTAAAACGTCAACTTCTTTTAGGTTAGGATGAAAACAGTACTTAGGGCCTAATGCCAGAATTTTCTCTTGGTTCTCGTCCAAAATGGCGTCTCCGAGAATCATTACCTTTTCCGACGGCGATTTAGTAGAAAAAGAATTCCTCTTACTTTGCAGTAGATCCGGTAGCTTCGTGCTCCACAAAAAATCCACGTGCTGCTCGGAAACTCTCAACCAATTGGCGCAAGTGCAGTTCCTTTGGCGGTCTCCCCGGGTGGCGCAGCTGGCTTCTAAACACTGGCGATAAAATCTGACTTGCCGCCTTGCTTCGGCTGAAATAATCGCGCAAATCCTGTTGGCGTGTCCCGTAGAAGGAAGAAGAAAACCGCACATCTGAATTTCCATCGGAATGATATTATTGCGTTTGAACCACGACATAGTTCTAGCGCGAAACATACAAATAGCAATATATATATGGTGTAGGCAGCAGTTCAGAAAAACCAGGCACTCGAGGAAAATTCATTTTGAGGGTTTATCTATTGCAAGTTGCAGGATATTATGAGCACTTCCTGTAAACGGCGTAGTCTGTGACACAGATGCATTTCAAATTTCGTTCCTCAAACCACAGTTGTAGAACAGCTTTATAGAAAATAGCGGCCCCATTTTTTTCCTTTGCAGGAATACGTGCGGTTTAATCGGTGGTTGTATGGATAACCTGATAGTGCACCAACTGCGTTCTACCACGGCCCCACCGCGGTTCTACATTGAAAGCATTTCCGCGACGGCGGTTTCATCGTGTCACAGGATGCCAATAGCATCGTATTCACCAGCTGCACTAAACCTGTACACTAGTAGTATATAGTTTTTATTGGCGCAAGGGCCAGGTGGGGCCAAAGAGCGCCAAACCTGTACACTACAACTAGTTTTTGATGAGTGTGAGCATGAACTAGTTGCGCGTTTGGTAGAGGTTGCATTCTCAAAGGAGTCGGCTGTTCGAAGTGTTTTGTTTAATGACTAGGTATAAGTTAACCGTGTGTTTTTTTTTAATGTGAAACAGGGCAAAAGTCGGAGACTCTCAGCTTGATCCTGCACATGTAGACCTGACGGTTATTTGAAGTCGTTTTTAGGAGTAGCTTCGTCTGCTGTGCCAAAATCTTTTCTTTTCTTTTTTGGCTTCCAACTGATGCTTGCCAGTCTGATCGTCGTTCATGTCAGATTTGCATAGATATGCGTAATACAGTGCTTTGTAGAGAGCCACATCTGTATCTAGTATATGTAAGTGGCAATATTGCTTCTTTTGTTTTTCTTTTTCGTCACCTCAACACTGTATCTAGTGTATTCGACTTCAAGCACATATGTAGCTTCATTATGAAACAGGTTGCTTCGATGTAACGTTGCTCGCTGTGAAACATTGTGCACGGCATTGCGACGTTGCTCATTATACGGATTTTGTTAATATTTCATGCGTTACTTTCTTTGAATGTCACTTTTGTCAATATTTATTGACACTTGATTATGTTTTTGGTTGCCTTTTAAAGTTTGCCTCAATACATCAGCTGATGTCCTAGGCAAATTTTCACGTTCATATCCGAGTCATATTTGAGTTCTTTTATTTATATTCCTTGATTTTATGCGGTGAATATACTGCACAACATGATTGAAAGCGGCTATCACACAGTCATCTATTGTTCTGTCTCTGCTGATATAACCGGATGCGCTGCTCTCATGGTGAAAAGCGCATAGTCGTTTGGCTCTTGATTATTGTGTGACTACTGGTGCTCTTTCTGTAAGCCTCTAGCCGTTAATAAGTTCCAAATATATTTAAAGTACTTCTTCTGCAGTTCCTTTCTAACATTACTGATTTTATTTTTTCTCACATTTCTCATTTTCTTCTTTTCGAAAGAAAAACTCGCACAAGTTAGTTTCTCAATAAAATGTTGATGTAGCAGTGTTTCGACTGCGTGATCATTGGCACTGAGGCCTCCTTCTTAGGCCGCTTGCCAAGAAACTCTTTATCCTTCACTGTAGAAAGATATGTCATTACTATTTTTGGTAGATTTGCTTCATACTCTAAAAATTACATGCTAGGTTGATTATTGTATTCATGAGAACCAATTTTGACTTAAATGCTGAGACTGATGAAGCCTTTTTTGAGAACTGTGTACCTAGCTTCCTGCACTATTTTTGCTCTGTTGCACTCAGTGCTGATGCCTTTAACCACGAGAAAAAAAAGAGTTCCAGGCAAGTGCGATGCCAGGACTTCTTCCTAGGACGTAACTACGAAAGTATTCGGCTGGCACTACCCCCCACTGTGCAGCACTGAAGATATTATGGTGCAGCTGGTAACATAGCAGGTCATAGCTACTACCAGAAAGGCAGGGACGGCGTCCGCGGATTGGGGTGCCCCCCAAAATTATGATCCCGTTGACACCTTCAGAACCACAGAGTTAATGCCTTAGGGGTGCAAAAAATGTCTTGTGGTTATTACCCCCATAGCGTTAGCTTACATTCTGAGAGTGGTAACCAGATCAAAATTTTGGTGAGCGCGCCCCGCTCCCGAGCACGATTCCTGCTTCTTTTTTAGATGACGGCTAACGTTTCAGGAACACCTTTTTGATGACATCTTTTGTAAGCCTTTAAACGGATTCAGAAATCCCGTCTTTGGGAAGTCTTTAAGCGGATTCAGAAATCCTGGTATATGGGATTATTGGAGGCTCCCCCAAGCCGTCGAAAAAACCAGCTTTTTGATGACGTTTCGTAGACGTTCAGGAAACGTCTCGTTTATGCGCAACAAGACGGATATTAGACGAGATATACGACGTCTTCTAGACCAAAGCTTCTTACGCGTGACGTTTCTGCGACGTCGTCAACGTCTCGGATATCCGTTTTAAAGACGTCTTAAATCCTTTGTGTGCTAGCTGGGTATACAGAATAAATGGCAGTTATCTTGGTGTTCCCTTTTTTTAACCATCTTCTTGAAATCGCCGCGTGCCACCCAGACTCTGCGTCATGTGCTTGCGGACTAACAGACTCTTCATTGGTTTCTCAGCAGCATTCTTGGTGTTGCATCCTCGACGTACACATGGAACACACTGCAAAAAGAATGTGCATACATAGGGTAAATTTAGTGTAAAGACTAAGATGTGCAGACAACACACACAGTTATGACAAGCTGAGCTTCTCTTCCAGTTTGGGTAGTTTTGACAAAGTAAAGGAAAAAGACTGCCATCGTTTCAAGCCAAAAGAAAGCGTCAGCGATGGTAAAGCACTGTAAGCTTGTCTCATAATTAACGTCCAACCACCCTAGTTCATGAAAAATTAAACTGATACATTGCACATGGGTGCGGTTTGACCAGATTACATGAGAGCACTAACCGGATCTTCTGACATGGTGATGCTTCATGGACAAGAATTAGTGGTCAAGAATTCCATCCATGCAGTAACATGTACGGAAAAGTCATGCATACTGTTGATCTGAAACGTCAATTTTTCTAACTTCCATTAAATGGTTCAGAATTCCTTTTCTTTTATAAAGCACCCATGACACACACTTAAGATTTGCACACCATGACACCTCAGTGGATATGAAATAGGTGATACCACTTAACTGCTAGGGTTTTACGTGCCAATACTAAAACAGCAATATAAGCCAAGCCATAGTGGAAGGCTCGTGAAACCTCAGCCAGCTGCTATTCTTTAATGTGCACCTATATCAAAGTACATGAACCTCAAGCGTCATGGGGTTCATGTAATGGGAGCGTCATGGCCAGAACTGAATTGTCTTTTGGCAGCTGACTACTGTAACCACTGTACCACTGCAGCAGCTCAAGTGGGCACCAAATGTTTGAGTAAGGAAAGCCAAATTATTTGGCATCCTTGATCACAAATGGTGCGCTGAAATAATCTGTGGACCACTCTGTAGAAAGGAACTCTCGGCAGCTAACACAATAGTAAGAAGGCGTTCCCCTGAAGCTTTTGGCCACATAATGCTATGAAGTAGCGTAGTTCAAGTCAGTTCAGTGACTTCCCAACCAGAAGGCTTGCAGCCGTACATGTGCATACATCATTCACAGAAGAAATCCTCTTGCATGAAGTTGTTTTACAGGCTTAAAGAGTAGTTAATGGGCACGACACATACAGTGTGGACCATGCCGCAGGATACCTGCACGCAGTGCGTTTCACTCAGAAAAGAAAACAAGGCCAAAGAAAAAATGCATGGCATCTACCCTATTACGACAGCAATATCCAATTTACGATTAAATGTTAGCAACAATAGGCAATGTCAATATATCTGGGCTCTTGTAGCAATGTCCTCATGTGTATGCTACATGTTAGGGGGCCTCACTCGGCCCCTTAATATGTAGTCAGGCGCTCGCCACCAACATGGCAGAGTGTTTCTATGGAAACCATGGAGGTAGACATTACCTACATCTTTCTCAACAAGATACGGCTGTGAAAATGCAGTCGGCAATCATGTCCCGGGAAGGAGGATATTGCACTGCTGAATGCTACGTCGGTAAACAAAACCAGCAGAGATGCTGGGCAACCTCCCAATGCAGAGCTATAACTTGTCAAAAAATGAAGGCGAACACAAACACGGGACAGAAGCACAAGCTTCGACTTGAGCATGGCACATGTGCTCGTGTCCAGAGCTTGTGGTTAGTCAATTTTGGTGCCACCATTCTCACTATGAACCCCTATCAACTAGCGAAATTTTCATTGTCAGTTTTAATCCACAGTGGTAGCCATTATGCTTAGCGTTCTGTGTACATGTGGTACCTCCAGGCTTGATGAAATCTCCGCAAGACCTGTGGTACTTCAGCATTGCTCGGATGTGGTTCCATGGGTGGTATAAAAAATTTGAGACATCGCTGCAATTAAACTTCGTCAGGTCGAAGCTACAATGCAAGCTCAGCAATAGTGCTTCAGTGTTAAGCAACACCATTCGAGAACCAGGACTACGGGAGAAATTTCTTCACAGATACATAGGTGCATACACTGTGCTTGACAGATTTCACACAAACTATTGAGCTTCTCCTTTGCGCTCAGCCACTGACCACTGTCACCAAAGCATCGTTATTGTCCACATCTCTCGCGTGAAGCTGTACTCCATCGTTAGTTCCCTTCATAACTTTCTGTCTTGATGACCGCTTTCACAAAGGGGGAAGTTAAGTTAGTGTGAGTGCTAACTGCATGGTTTGATCGTCTTAATCTGCATATACTCATTATCGTAATCATCATTGCTCGCTTTGGCTAGTGCTCGGTGGCAGGCCTTTTCATTTTGTGAAGCGATGCGGTGCTCACAGTCTGCATTTGCAAAAAATCGTACCTGCCGTCACCTCACCAAACACTATGCGCTCTTCCGTTTCCAGGAGCGTGCATAATCGTTGAAGGAAATAAACTCCCATATGGTTTTGAAATATGCACTCACCGTAATAACTTTTTCTCTTCTTTCTTTTAATGCTATCCATCAGCTGCATTAGGCTAAGTGCTCATCAAGCTGTGTAGCTTGAACCAGAGAGTATGGCGTTCAAAAGGTTGAATGTCATCATGATTCGACATCAGCCATTGGTCAAAGCGTCCACGAGCCGTGATTTCTCGACAGGAGCTTAGTAACCACCAACCTTTAGCGCAGCCTACAGAGGCGCGTTTATGCTGACTCAAGTTGTGTGAAGATGGACAGACGTGATGGTGACACTTGTGCAACAGTGGGAACAAAGTAGAATATTGAACATTACGGCACCTTGCAAATGCTTTGAACGAGGCAGGTAGCCTCAGTAGAATTTGCTGTGTTTACTTGCATCTAAGAGGCACATTGTTTTCCTGCGAAAACAGCCCGAAAAATGACTGCGCATAAGCAACGAGTAGCAACAAAACCCAAACCATGTTCGCGGCGTTGGCAGTCTCACGTCTGGAACTGCCAAAACATCGCCATTGCAAAATGGTGGCGGATCATATTTCAAGCAAGTTCACGTTGATCTGTTGGTGGATTTCATGCTTGCCTCAGGCCTGTGTGCATCGCATCTGTTCCGAACTGAGTAACAAATGGTGATACGCCACTTTGATTATCAAAGTAATGTTCCAAACAGCTTCTGCACGTTGAAGATAGCTGCGTCACGTTTTCGTCCAAACACTGTGATGCGAGTTAATAAATCTAAAGCTGGATGTTGACCAGGAATAGTTTCTATGGCGAAAGCAGGAAAACAACCAGACCTCAAAGAATAGCTTCCAGTCTTCCATAATGAAGTCCACATCACTTAACTCACAACAGTATTTAACTGGCATCCAATTGAGGCGAGCCCCGTACAAATGCCCCGCAGCATTTGTGCAGTGAAGGCCCATCTAGTTGTTTTTTAGGGGCGAAGCTCCTTAAGGCGTGGGTCGTGCGTCCCCGATGTATGTAGTAGTAGGTAGCCACCTCTAGTTTAGTTCTTGGAATGTTCGCTAGATGGCGGTACTTGTATATGAGCCCTGGAGGTGCCGCTGCTCTCCGATTAGCTGCTGCGCGGGGCTGCGCCGGGAGCGCTCCTCTCATTCTCCTGGATCGTCGCCGTGCGCGTCGGATCGCGCTTCATGTACCATGGACAAAGAGAAAAAAATTTCGAACGTTGCGTCCGAAGCGCGGAATCGAACCAGGAACCCCTCGCTTCCGAACGCGCGGCGCTAGCCACTACGCCACGAAAGGCACATGGACACATGCACCACGATGACAGTAAACACCCAATATTAACGAAAGACTGCGCGTTTTTAACGCGTTTGTGTAGCGCGTTACGACCCGTGTAAGAAGCTGGTGTAAGACGCAGAGGCCTCTCCGTCTTTTACTCTCTCAGCAGTCATGTGATGGCGTCGGCAAACGCGGTGCGCGTTCCGGCCTGTGTAAGGGGCTGCGTGAGACGTCTTTACACGATGATCGACTAGGCGAATTGCACGGAAGATTCACGGTTTACCGATGATTCCCTCCGGAGCTTCGCCCACTCATCATCATTCACCCCGTGGATATGCTGCGATTTTTTTCAGTTCGTATGTGCAGCATTCTTATCGCGATCACGACTGCAATGATCGCTGCAAAAGTAGGACATTCTGAAAAATGTCTGTTATATCTGGACGCTGTTTCAATGGATAGCATAGAAAATCATAAGCACACATAAATATGATCATTAAGCATAAACAAAGAGAAACCAACTAAAATCCAAGCTGTCCAGATCCGACGTTTCGAAGCCAGTCCGGCTCTTCCTCAGGGATGTCTGGGGCTCAGGTTCGGGCTGCATTTATAGACCCTGGCACGACCACAGAAAGCGGCTCGCCATGGAGTGATGACCGTGCATATCCACTGTGGGAAGAGCTCTCGGATAACGGTTTAAGTTTTGCGCCATGTTTCAAGAAAGTCTTTTTCTCCCTTGGGGCTCACTCGAGGGTAGTTGTCCCCTTGAAGTCAAGTTCATGTCGAATGCCTCGCAATGCTCGGTTCTCTGTCTTCGTTCTCTGTCTTGCTTCCACATGGGTTTCCTGTGTAGGCCAATTCATTCCGGTAGGTGTTTTGTCTCGCCAATGTATGAGCAGGGGCACTCAGCACACAGAATTTTGTACACAACACCAGGGCTCTTCTTTCTCGGCTGGTCCTTAGGGCAGGGAAGGCCCTATGGTGGGGTGAAAAGAACTTAGACATTGCGTCAAGTTGTCGATTTTTAGATGTCTTCACTATACAAAAGCAATCGTCAATGCAGTTTCTTTTCATTAACCTGAACTTTCTCTCTGTTACATGGATGATTCTTTTGTGTAATGGAGACCTCTGAAATTGCCAACTTGACACAACATTTAAGTTCTGTCTGCCCCGCCATACAGTACACGGTTGAGTGTGAACGAGACTGCACCATTCCTTTCTCGATGTCCAAGCGGTGAGAAAATGCAAGCACCTGAAACTCTTTACAGGAGGACGAGACACAATGGTCGTTACCTCCATTATGATTCCTCCCACCCCGTCAGCAACAAGGCACCTCTTTCGAACACTTTACTTCAAAGGGCCCATAGCATACACACAGCAGACCAGACTCAGAACAGCAGCCTGAAGAGGACCACATGGTTGGGGACCTATGAAAGCCGGCTACCGAAAACCCTCGTTCAGTCCGTCGCCTGTCGCAGGGAGAAAAAGAGCAGAAGGCATACCAATACTATAGGCGCAAGGAGCCAGAGAGGCATTGGCCGAGATTTTCAAGGAAGGGGTGCACTTGCACATGTGCCTACGTGCACACTAGGCCACTACCTCACGCCCCCCTGAAAACCAGCCAGCAAAGGGCGAAGAGCCGAGGTGTTGCGTACAAAATTCCATGCACCGAGTGCCCATGCTCGTACATTGGTGAGACAAAACACCTACCAGAATGAATTAGGCAACATAGGAATAACATCAGGAGGCAAGGCAGAGAATGAAGTGCAGTCACCAAGCATTGTCAGGCATTCGACCACAAAACTGACTTCGAGGGAACGACAACCGTCAAAAGCGAGCCAAAACGGAGAAAAAGACTGTTGCTTCAATCATGGCACACAACTTGAACCGTTCTCTGGGAACTCTCCCCAAGGTGTATACAGTCTGCACTGCATGATGAATCACTGCAAGTGTGGTGGCTGTGCCAAGGATGATATAACGCAGCTTGAAGCTGGCCCCAGTCATTCCTGAAGAAGAGGCTGGAATGGCTTGGAAAAGTCTGATCACCCCAGCTTGAATTTTGGTGGCTGTTTTTATT
Source organism: Hyalomma asiaticum (assembly GCA_013339685.2). NCBI lineage: Eukaryota > Metazoa > Arthropoda > Arachnida > Ixodida > Ixodidae > Hyalomma > Hyalomma asiaticum. The sequence goes on from JABSTT010004506.1 coordinate 265,501, forward strand.
CCTGAATATGTTCCATCCCAATCAGCCAGATATATTTCAAATATTTGCATCCTAACGATATATTGTTATATCTCGGACCATTATAAATGGGTTCAACTGTAGCATTTAAGTGGGACTGCTCACGCACACACTGTTGTTATTATGTGGGGTTTAACATCCCAAAACCAGCTCTGATTATGAGAGACACCGTAGTGGAGGGCTCCGGAAATTTCGACCACCTGGGGTTCTTTAACGTGCACTGACATCGCACAGCACACGGGCCTCGACATTTCGCCTCCATCGAAATGCAGCCGCCGCGGCCAGGATTCGATCCCCCGACCCTCGGATCAGCAGCCGAGTACCATAGCCACTAGACCACCGTGGCGGGGCCACGCACACACACTACTCACTGCAAGTGAAGCATGACTTCTTACTATGTGCCTTCTACAGTCATAATTTTAGAGTTTTAATGTAAAAGATCATATCAGTGCAGAAACCACCCTTGACTGGCGTTGAACTCAGCAAGCTGAATGTTCATGTGCCGAGTGATAGCAAGTGCTTTCATGTGCACAATTTCCATAGACATTGTGAAGCTATTGCTCCTGGTAAGGCGAATCGATTCGACAAGGTCCCCTTCAAATTTCTAAATTCACACTCTTACGGAAAGCCTTTTGGGTTCAAGTGGTCCTGTCAAGGCTGTGCATTTGCATCTACCAGCAGCAAGCACGCTCATTCTCAACATCAAACTTGCACCTGGCTTCCAATTTAACGCAATCCTTAGCATATTTTGTCACTTGAAGTTTGAATCCTGCAGCTTGGGACCGTCTGTGCTTGCCCATTGCTTCCATTTGTTATTGTTCAAAAGCACGGGGTCTGCCACATGGGAGGGCATGCAATGCAAGACGCACCACAAGCTGCTTACACACTCCCCAAAAAAGCATCGGATAATGACTAAATGGCCCAAGTGTGCGTATGCCAATCAAATAGTCCTAAATAGTGGCCAAGAATTCGAATACTGAACACCAGAGCCCTCATTAAAACTTCAAAGAAACAACAAGTACATTACAGACTGAAAACCTCCGACTTACGAGTGTTTGTTTTGGTATAATTTTTCGGTACGTTCAATGCACATGAAAGTTGATTTCCAGCAACAAAGTTATAGTATAAGAGGTTTAATCAAAGTCGCTATCATTTTTTATTTAAGCAAGCGTGTTGGCCGCAGCCGCTACTGCACTCACATGATTTCAATTACAGCGGAACCCCTCTTTAATACCTGTGCCACACGGGCATGTTGGAAGGCCTTTTGAGTCGACAACCTTCGAAAAGCCCAGAACTCTACATATTCAAGTAGTCCTGGTGCTGCTGCAAGGCAGTTTTGAATGGCCGTTGAGTGGTTCAGGCATTTTATGCAAGGACTGAGTGGCACTGAGGATCTTTATGTTTTTTTTCATGCCACGGAAAGTTAAATACTAAATCCAGTTAGCACAAATACTTCTGTTGCTTCTGTGCAAACATTGATATAAACTGTTCATACATTGTCATGCATATAGTATGTTTAGTTTTTAATACCCCTGTCACACTAGGCAACTTAGTGCACTTTGAGCGAGTGCACTCACGCTCATAGAGTGCACTTACACTTACGCGGTGTGCTACACGAGAAAGAGAAGTGTGCTTTGGAAATGTGCATTCCCCTAGCGGACGTTGCCACAAATTGCCCGAGGGTGAGAATAGCGAGGTTTTTTTGTTGAAATATTTTTTTAACACATAGCAACATGTCTAATAACGAAAACAATGTTTTAAAAATGCTACTGGCGCCGCGGTATGCATTAGCGTATTTGTTTGCAGGCCACTGCTACCGAGGCTACACGCTCCGTCGTCGCGAAGCCGGCGAAGTGAGTTCGGCAAACGCACTCGCCTGCAAGTGCGCTTTGCAGCTAGTGTCACTAAACGTTCCCGTGTGACAGCATGCGAATGACACTACCGGCGAAGTGCACTCTCTCAAAGTGCACTTAAGTTGTCCCGTGTGACAGGGGTATTAGGTGTTAAGTAGCGAGACTGTAGCCGCATTTTCGCCGCTTGGTGCTGCTGCCATGTTCAGCTAGTGTTGGGCGTCCGTGGTCTGTGCGTACATGTTTGCTATGTTCAACATGCTTTGGAATGCTTGTTCTGCCATCAAAAGCGAGCAACAGATATAAGCTCAAGACGACAAGGCTGGTGCGATATCCTACATGGGCACGATACATGCAGTTGGTGCCGATACTGAAGCAGTGAAAGTGGAAACCTTTGCTGTCGAGGGAGGCCTGCACGTAAACCATTCGGTGACCAAACACAGCGTGCAGAGACAGGTTGAGCACTGGTCAAACAAGGTGGTTTGAGTAGACCATGCCGTTGATTGGTGAGAAGTCTTTGAACCATGCATTCCTCAATACATCTGCTAGCAACACTATGGATGCTAGCAGATCACTGCTCGATTATCAGGGCCATCCCGCTTAATAAACATGTCGCGATTGCCTTGTACCGAGTGAGTTCTTCAGCAGAAGGCAATACAAAACGCAATAAAAGGTGTAAAAGCGTGAGCAGACAAGGACGAGCAAGGCATAACAGGATGAGCACCAACTTTCAGCTGATTGTTTTATTGCAAGAAACAACAGTATTTGTAGACCTGTGTTATGAAGTGCCCAGTTATGCATAAAAACCTGCAGCATCCAAAAATGATAGCTCAAGTGAAGTCAGCACCAGGGAAGGGCTGCTGACCCAGCTATTTCCAGCCTTCGCTATCAGGGCGGCTTCGACAATTTCTCACATACATGTATCAAATTGCTGAAGCTGCCCTGATAGCGAAAGCTGGCAATAGCTGCGTCAGCTGCCCTTCGATGGCAGATGACTTCATCTGAGTTATGTTTGGATGCTGCAGGTTTCTGCAGGTTGGATGCTGCAGGTTTCTATACGTGATACTGGGCACTTCGTAACGCGTGTCTAGAAATAATGTTTCTGACCATAAGCATTCAGCTGAAAGACAGCGCTCATCCAGTCTTTCTCGTCCTTGTCTGCTCGCGCTATTAGATCATTTATTGCTATGGACGAACAAAGCCAAAGAGCCACATTGATAAAAAAGAGAAATGCAATACTATATATTGTCACCAACAAATAAAACGCCGGTCTCTATGAAAACTATTTATGGCGAACTTGGGCGGGTCAAGTAAAAAGCGTTCGAGACTGAGCAAAGATGGTCGCTAGTCCTCTGCTCTGCCGATTCGTCGAACTGCCTTCTCTCCTCTCCCAGCTCGTGCTCGCCATTCCACAATCATCCAGGAGCCGCCAGTCTCAAGCACGAGGTGTGGTAGCACGTGCGGCCCGGCGTTGCATTGCGCGTTTCTACTTGCCACATGCGCTGTGGATGTTTTCGCCCGTAGTAAGAGGTGCGCGTCTTCTGGCGTTGTCGAGCAGCTGGTGGCATTAGTCCCCCTCCTGGAACGCATCGTCCCGATGCGCACGAAAAGGCTGTTGCTCAGTTCCGTTCAGAGTGCGGTTTCATCCGTACGACATGCACTACTTCAGGGAGATTCCTCCGTCGGGTTGGGCACACTTGTCCTTCAGGGATTACTTCATAATTTAGAGGACTTAGTCGTTGAAGAACCTTGTAAGGGCCGAAATATCGTCGCATCAGTTTTTCGGAGAGACCACGTGCACGTACAGGCGTCCATACCCACACTCTGTCTCCGGAGTTGTACAGCACATCTCGCCGCCTTAGATTATACCGGCCGGCGTCGATTTGTTGTTGTTGCGTGATGCGGTGCCTTGCTAACTGGCGTGCTTCTTCTGCCCGTTCTATGTATTCGCTTACATCAGGGTCACCGTCGTCGGCACTATCGAGGGGTAACATCGCGTCTAATGTCGTCGTTGCAGTGCGTCCGTAAACAAGTTGAAATGGAGTGAACTGGGTTGTTTCCTGTACCGCAATGTTGTACGCAAACGTCGCATATGGTAAAATCCTGTCCCATGTCCGATGTTCCACGTCTACGTACATTGAAATCATGTCGGTTAGCGTTCTGTTTACCCGTTCGGTGAGGCCGTTCGTTTGCGGATGGTAAGCTGTAGTTCTTCGATGGTCGGTATGCGTCAGTCTCATTATAGATTGTACCAATCTGGCAGTGAAGGCTGTTCCTCTGTCAGTTATCAGAACTTTAGGTGCCCCATGTCATAATACTATGTGGTTGACAAAAAACTGAGAAACTTAATTTGCTGTGGCTTCATCAAAATGGGCAAGTATAGGCGGATTCTGCAAACGGCATGAAAATGCCACCAGCTGCTCGAAGGTAGCGGAGAAAACCACCACGTCATCAAGATATACGAGACACGACTGCCATTTGAGCCCAGAAAGGACAGTGTCCATCATCCGCTGAAAGGTAGCGGGCGCAGAGCACAAACCAAACGGGAGTACTTTAAATTCGTAAAGACCGTCTGGTGTCACAAATGCCGTCTTCTCGCGATCTCGCTCATCCACTTCTATCTGCCAGTATCCGCTTTTCAGATCCAAAGATGAAAAGAAGTTGGCATTACGTAATTTATCCAAGGTGTCATCAATCCGTGGTAGGGCATATAGATCCCGCTTCGTGACGAGGTTCAATTTCCTGTAATCCACGCAGAACCGCAGGATGTTGTCTTCCTTTCTGACCAGTACTATCGGCGATGCCCAGGGGCTGTTCGATGGCTGGATTACATCGTCTTTGAGCATCTCTTGCACTTGTTTTCTTACTGCCTCCCTTTCTTGTGGTGCTACCCGGTAAGGATGCTGATGTACAGGTCTAGCAGTGTCTTCGACTATGATACAGTGTTTTGCAACAGGAGTACGTCGAACTTTCGATGACGTGGAAAAGCACTCCGCGAACTCCTTTATCAGACGAACAATCTGATCTCGCTGCGAGGATGACAGATTTTGGTCAATGTCGATTTTCTGGAGCGTGCAGTCTGGAGTCGCGGAAGCGGTCTGTGCGGTATCGAGGGCGCAAACGTCTGCAACTTGCACATTGTCATGAAGAGATGCGACAGCTGTTCCTTTCGACACATGTTGCACCTCGTAGCCAAAGTTAGTCAATAGAACCTCTGCACATCCTCCACGAAAGTGCACCAGGCCTCTCGCCACACATATTCTCTTTTCGAGTAGTAGCCCGATATTTCCATCAGCGAGCCCTTCGAAGTCACGCAAAGCGTCGCTTCTCACCGAAACCATTAGGCTGCAACGTGGCGGCACCGTCACGCCTTCGTCCACGATTCGAAGGGCGGAAATGACTGGTTGCTTTTTGTGACACGTGGCGGTGGCATTTCCTGTAGAAAAAGACACGCCGGATTCCTGCAAGTCGATGATAGCGCTGTTTGCTTGCAAGAAGTCCATGCCTATAATCAGCTCACGGGAGCACTCGTGCAGAACAATAAAGCTGTTTACGTAGATAAACCCTCTTATTTCAATTCTCGCAGTGCACATGCCTATTGGACTGACTAAGTGCCCTCCGGCGGTACGCATCTGAGGTCGGTTATATTGGGTCAGCACCTTTTTTAACTTAGCGAGTGCACCACTGAGTACAGAGTAATCCGCACCAGTGTCTACCAGAGCAATAACCAGTAGGTCGTCGATGGCAACTTGCAATTCCGAGGTAATCTTACTGTTGCTGCACTTGTTCGCCGTTTCGTCGCTGTTACTGTCCGGTCGGATTAGCGGTGGGGGGTCCTCAGTTTTACAGGGTTCAGCGGCCTTGCCTCCACAGGCCGCTGGCTCTAGTTTTCCCGTCGCGGGCTTGGTGAGCGACGCGTCGGGGAAATCGAAGAGGGACGCGGACTCGGCGATCGGTAGCGCATTGGTGCGTTTGAACGAGATTCGCGTTGCTGAAAATTCTCGGGGGCTTGACGCGACGACAGGAACTCTTCAATCTCGTAAGGGCGCTCACCATTTCGAGGACAGGGTGCATTGACTGCGAAGCCACGCAGTCCCACTCGGCGATAGTGGCAAGCACGGTAAATGTGGCCCGCTTCTCCGCAGTGGTAGCATAGGGGCCGCCGGTCTGCCGTACGCCATACGTCACTTTTACGGGGCCTCGCTTCCTGCACGGGGGGCGCCATACTGCGCGCAAATGTCTGGGGCGTAACAACAGTTTGGGCATAGCCGGGGCGTCCGAGGTCCTGTCGTACAACTTGCGCGTAGGACAACTGCGGCTGGGGCGACGGTCGTACATCGGGAAGTACTTGAGGCTGTGGTCCATGAACCACTTGCCGGATTCCTTCACGTACAACATCCGCAAGTGAAGACACCGTAGGAGGACACTGAGCAAGCTGTATTTTCTGAAGTTCTTCCCTTAGAACAGCCCTCACAATTTCCCGCAGGACGCCGATGTCGCTGGTTAGGGTTTCGGATACGGCGTTAACGGATGAGGCGCCTGCGTCCCGGTTGTACTGTCGTGCACGCTGCTGCAGTGTCTTTTCCATCAGCGTAGCCTCCGACCTAAACTCAGCCACAGTGCGAGGCGGGTTACGAACAAGACCTGCGAAGAGTTCTTCCCTTACTTCGCATAGCAGGTGCCGCAACTTCTTCTCTTCATCCATGTTTGGATCGGCTCGGCGAAAGAGCCGGGACATGTCTTCGATGTACTACATGGCCACGCTTTCATTGTTGCGTTGGTTCCTTGCCTGCAGTGCGTTCTCTGCCTTTTCTCTTCGGTCCGTGCTCGGGTAGGTGGCCAGCAGCTCTCGTCGGAAGTCATCCCACGTCAGCATGGATGCTTCGTGGTTCTCAAACCACGTACGCGCGGAGTCTTGTAGCGCAAAGTACACATACCGGAGTTTTCTGACCTCATCCCAACCGTTGATTCCGGCGACGCGCTCGAAGCCATCGAGACAGTCCTCGGCGTCCTCGTAGCTGTCGCCGTGGAAGGGCTCCGGTGTCCGCGGCGAGTCAACGACGATGTGAGACGCTGACATATGAGTGGCCATCCTAGCGGCGTCAGAGCCGGTGGTCGCAACCGATCTTGATGACTCCGGAAGGGGACCAAACTCAGGGGGCTCACCTCTTATATGACGACTTGTGCGTTCGTGGACAGGCGTTAGTTCAGCTGGCTCCAATGTACGGGGATTTGGGCTACCCTCTCTGGCCTGCATAGAGTTTGAAATGGTACCCCGCACCTCCACCAGAAATGTCACCAACAAATAAAACGCCGGTCTCTATGAAAACTATTTATTTATGGCGAACTTGTGCCGGTCAAGTAAAAAGCGTTCGAGACTGAGCAAAGATAGTCGCTAGTCCTCTGCTCTGCCGATTCGTCGAACTCCCTTCTCTCCTCTCCCAGCTCGTGCTCGCCATTCCACAATCATCCAGGAGCCGCCAGTCTCAAGCACGAGGTGTGGTAGCACGTGCGGCCCGGCGTTGCATTGCGCGTTTCTACTTGCCACATGCGCTGTGGATGGTTTCGCCCGTAGTAAGAGGTGCGCGTCTTCTGGCGTTGTCGAGCAGCTGGTGGCAATATAAATCTACTGGAATGATAAAGAAGGACAGTACACAAAGAAAAAAAGGAATTGCGGACGAGATAGTGCAAGCACAAGTACGTTACATTGCTGTGATCGAGAGTACATCCAACTCGCACATACCAAGTGCCAAAAGCACCTTATTAAATAATCAGTAACACTCATATGTGCTGTTTTCGGAGCATTTTGGTTTTTCTCTTTCTATAGTGACGAGTACACTGTGAACGAGAGGGCAAGCTTACGCAGTTTCTGCTTTAGTTGCTCAACAGCCTTCGAAATAGCAGCTGAAACTTGACCTTGAGCCGATGGACTATCTGTTCAAAAGCCTTCGAAACGCCTGCGTGACACCAATAGAAGACACACTGACCAAGAAATCCACTAGTGTATGAGCTTGGGCGAGTTGGTGAATCATCGTGGAATGGAGTACAGAAGGTGCGGTCTGCTCGACATCTTGCAGCGGACAGTATATAGCAAAGACGGGAAGGTGTATCAATATCAGATTGTATGAGCATCACAACAATGAGAACAAAGCTGACAACGGCCACCTTGATGGGCACTGCCAAGAAGGTCATTGCTACCCGGACTCTCGCAAATGCTCCACAATTCATAAGAATCCTTGCCGGCTAACAAGGGAAATCACCGAGGGCTACGAAATAGGAACTCAAAAGCTCACGTGCGCTAGTTGTCCGTCCTTGCTGTTGACAGAGAAATGGCGCATCTGTCCGCTAATTGCTCAAAAACCATTGTGGTTTGAGATTGATGTATTTTTTCCGTTTTCTATTTTCTTCGCACTTTCTTTGTTCCCACGATCTTTTACGTATATTAGATATGACTTCGTTGCAATGAACTTTGCTTGTTAGTAGCACCTCGTCCTGTCTACTCGTCTGTCCTGGTGTTTTTTGCACTTCATGGAACACTGAAAGAGACAAATGGGTGTAAGAGACACCATTTACACGCATGGTTGGCTAACTTGATTACAAAGAAAGGAAGATACGAAGAAACTTACCTATAAGGAAACACCATGAACTACAATATTGGGGTATATAAATAAAATATGCATGCAGGTACACCTCTATTCCAAGGACTGTAATTTACAACAAAATAAAAACACATACTAGAACACGTACAGGTTAAACAAAACAGTTGCATGTATGGCATGAAGAGAAGATACCGTTACGAAATAGTCCATGGAAAGAGGGAGAACTTATAGGTGTGTGTTCCAGCATAGATAGGTGTCAGTGCATAAGGATCATCGCAATGTGTACACTTTGCGGAAAGAGGGCCTGCTTATAGTGAAGGGTCAAGTGCAAATTTGCATTTAATTACATTATGCAACGTACCTAAACAGTATTTCCATGTTCTCACTTAAAGTGAGAGGACACCGTTTGCCAACGTCAACTGTGACTAGTTGAGCTGTGTGGTTTGCTGGGCCAGTTGGTACATATTCATGGTGTGAATATAAGGCGACGATGCGAGCACACAAGACGGAAGCACAAAAACAAAAGCAAGAGGCTTGTGTCCTATGCGCTCCTGTGATCTTGTGCACACGTCACTACCTGTGGGAATCTTCACGCCATCAACTGTGACAATAAGTCCGAACTTTTTAATTTAGTTTAAATAAAACAAACACACTTTTCTCTGTCTTTTCCGCAACTTGTTAATAATGAGTTTTTAGTAAAGGGATCCCACACAATGCAAACATATTCAAGCTTTGCATTTTAGGGCTGTGTTTGCCTGTCAATTAACTTGATCAATTGATGTAATAAACCAATTTCATTGGCCGAATGAGGGCCGGATCAGCGAAAGCTGATGATATGCACATGACGGGAAATCTGAGCTAGCTGGTGATAGTTCATTTCTGTCCAGCTTACAGCGCAAAAGGGACGAGGATGAAGATGGAAGAAGGTGACAATGCAAGCGCTGTGTTGTCACCTTCTTTTGCCTTTGCCCTCATCCCTTTTGTGCGGTAAGCTGGTGAAAACTGATATGTAATGTACAAAGTGACGACCTTATGGGGAAACTCAGTTGGGAAAGAATTTAATACGCTACCTTAAAGTCAAGGAAACAAATCCCACTGCTGGTGCCACTGGTTGGCCCGAACTGCGATGAGTGCGCCTAGAAAAACAGTGCTGACTAAGGCTCGGCGACTGATGCTGAGACTGGAATGAACATCAGCAGTTTGCAGTCAGAGCTTCTTTAGGTCCATGTCCCTGTTGTGGCTCAGCAAACCTTGTCTCCAAGACCGCATGGACAAGGATAAACTTTAGCAAATGAGTATTTCTTTTCCTCAAACATTTATTTACAGCCTTGGCTTCTGATTTGACAATGTAGCTGGTTTCCTGTTCATGCGAGTTAAAATGAGCCACACAGAGAATAAGCATGTCAATTCACAACATAGCTTCAGACAATGACGTGAGAAACCTTTTATTATTTATTACAGGAGAGAGCAGTGCGAGTACACATGCATTGCTCACAGCAGCTGTTGCAGAACTCCTGCGATTCTTTAACACGCCAAAGCAGTAGAACTTCTATGTTTCTGAGACAGTGCTGTCACACATCTGATAACGTAATGCTCAGTGACATCGAACAGTTATAAATAAGTAATAGAGCACAAAACAAAATCATGCTCCAAAATATCAGTAATTTCTTGACAGCATATTTAAATGCACAAGCTGAGAACACACGGAAAGCATGCCAGACTGACCAGCAGAAAGCACGAAAATGGTGAAATGAAGACCCAGCCGATGCTCATTATTTGCGGCAGCCCTGTTTTTAAATTGTGTCTTAAGTCAATGGAGAAAGTTGAAAGAAACAAATAATTTCCACTTTTACAGCAGTAACGTGGCCTTTTCTTGCGACAGGAACCTGAGGCAGACATTTCAGCTCCAGCAGAACAACAACTAGCCTTTCGGGACAAGAAAATGACAAATTAGCTATACCAACTTGGCATGCCTCAATAAGTTTATTTTCAGGTAAACATGTATTGGACATTAGGTTTAGCAACACATCTGAAGCATTTTGTAAGACAGTTTACAACGATTACATACACTTCCTATGGCCACAAAGAGAGAGAGAGAGCAGAGAAAAATGCATTTTTTTAGGGAAGAATGAGCAAGCGCGCCCAGGTAAGAAAGTGAATATCACACACACTGAACAAGCTCATGTGCTTGTGCTCAGGACCTCACGCTGTTTAATGTTACATTATCTGTTCGAGGCAGACAGTGAGCGCTAGCATAATAGTGATGCTACTGAATGCACATATGCATCTAAGCAACAAGTTAAACCAACATCACAAGTGTGCTTTGGATTGTAGTCGAGCCCTGTCCAAATTCGTGCAAATCGACAGTGGCGTACAAATTCAATTGCGGCTGTCCCAGCTGTGCTAATCTGTGACCCGGCTTTGAGGCTGGTGGTTAGATCAAAAGCGTTGCAGTTTGGGTAAGTTGGTATGTCATGATTAGCGAGCGTGTAGCGCTGTTCAGGACGAGCGAAGACAGAGAAGGCAGGGATAAACGAGAGCACAAGGCAACACGTGTAGCGCTCACCCTGTCGCCTTGACCAAAGCTGATAGTTAGCTTCCGCACTATGACCTGTACTGCACGAGAGCGCAAATCTTCACCGCGGTTTGTATTGTGCACAAACTACACGGGCTGTTTTACGAATTGAAATTTGCATATAGGGCAACGGGCGCGCTCGCTCTCAGCTGCGCATAGTCTTAGCCGCAATGTTACTTCAACATTGTAAACATAGGAGCACAAAGTTTCAACGCACTTTTCAAATAAATGTTCTCGCATCATTTTTGCCACCGTGAATGCCCACTAGCCTTTGGGAACAGTGCACACAGCTCGCAATGCCATGCAAGCGACACAAATAAAGTGACAGTGAACTTACCTTATGAAGAAAAGTTACCGCCGAGCGCGCGTTGAGCACCTAGCACGACATCCGTCGAGTGAGAGTTTTCGGGAGCATCCGCCGGTGCACGATGACTTGAACAAATGACAACCTCGACGCCGCACAGAGTCCCGTTGATTAAAACCACACATTCTGTACCACCGACACTGAAACATGGTATGACACAACAAAGGATGCACCGAGAGTCGAGCTATGCACATGCGGCGCTGGGTGACCATACAGCGCTTCTTTTCTTCCCGTACGACACATCAATTTCGGTTTAAAGTGTTCTTGCTCCACTGGCGAGGACGCATTATGAGATGGTTATGCCACATTAACAGCATTTACAAGAACTAATCGCCAGTGATGAAGCGGTAGAGGTAGAACACCGCGACTTTCCCTCGTAAAAGGCACGAGGACACCATGTACGGCAAAAAAGTGTGAAAGTTAGCATACTGCTTGTTATTGTCTCAGAGATTTCAGCCACATCAGTGTGTTGCGGCCTCGCTTTGCCATCACGCTTCTCATCGTTGAACGGTTTCAAATACAGTTTCCTGCTTGTAGTAGCCTTCGTTTTTCTCACAAACGTTGCAATATGTTCGCAGGCTTTAAAGCAGAGCCAGTTGGCGCCGTTATGTGCGTCTAATAAGCGGATAAACTGCGAATAAATACGTTGCACAGGCGCATGAACTACGCACCTGACGTTCTTTTTTTTCTCTTTTGTTTCTTCTTCGTTTTGTAAATATTCGGCATGTACGTTTTACTCATGCTTCCTCTGGAATTATCGTGTTTCGCACAATTGCCAAAGCACGTAAAGAACTTAACGGAGAGGAACGTGCGTGATCCTTGATACGCGCACGCTTGGGTGCTCTTTCATATGCTGTAAGAGGAACAATAACGTACAACCACGGTGCATGAATCAACGAAAGATTATCGGCAGATATTGGCTTAATTTGTCTAAAATCATCCGAACATTGCGGCACCTGATACCGAATTCTGCACGCACCCCAGACAGCAGTCGACGTCCCGAGTACGTCCTCAAAAAGTACAAACGTACTCGTCCGCTGCGAGGGATCCTGAAAACGTTCTTAGTGCGTTCTTGACAGGATCATCCCAAAATAGTCCTCGTAAAGACGCGTTGAGGACAACAGCTGGCGCACTGTATGATCATAAGAGCTGCATCGGCATGTAAATACGTCATTTAAATGACGGCTATTCTTCTGGTAACTATAACAATCGGCAAAAAGTTACAGTTATGATACACGGTCTTCATTTTTTTTCTTAGAAAGACTACATCACATATTAGTTGCCGATAGAACTCTGGTACACAAATATAGTTTGATTAATAGTCCGGCGCAGCTCGAGTGCTTGGCAAAAAAAAGAAATAGAAAAGAGATGGGATGTCAAAATATGTAACGACCATCGTGCACAATTTTCTCGTCTCTGGCAACCCTGTGACCAAGACTGTGAAGCGGGCCAAACAGAAGTCAAACCAAGCCAAGCCAAGCGCGAACCTACACTTGCCTGAAAACATGGCGCCAAACAAAGCGAGCGCAAGCACATGTAGAGATGAAGGGCTGCCAGGCAGAAATGTTGGTGAGTGCTATTCAACTTCTTAAAGCGTTTGTGTTACATTGTGTTTTCATGATGGCAGAAGGCGGCGAACAAATGTCTCGCCGGCATTGAAAACGCTGCGTCGGTGCGTATGTGAAGCGTGTCGGAGCGTACAGTGACATCGCACAGCCGGCGTGTAGTGCCCTGCGAATGTCTGATCCCTGTCAGGCGCGGATTATAGATTGACGGGCGGAGATATGAGCGCACAGGAAGATCGTAGTTAAGTGCCAACAGCCTGAAGAACAAGGACGAACGATGAACACACACAGTTCTGTCTTCGTTCGTCATTGCTTTAGCGCTGTACTTAATTTTAATACGATAGTAGTGGTCGCCTGTTAAATCAATTGGAAACGGCTATGAAAAAATAGAGTGTAATTTCTGTTGTATATTTGTGTTCAGGTGACTGATAGACCTGCCCGTGTTTTCCCTTTGTTAACTGGGATCACCTGCCTATGTTTTATCTGAACTCTTGCAGCGCCTTTCTATTTGCACTTCGTTTTTTTTTTGTTTCATTGCATATTACGTAATTATCAGTTTCTTTTCACGTTTAGCTTTGTGTGTCAGTACAAGCAGAACACAGTGATTGTATTTTTTTTCTTTTTAAGGCGCTCTAGTAAAATGACGTTATGTGACCATATGTATAAATTAGGTAATTTTGAAGTTATCTGAAGCTGTAAAATTTCAACAGCAGGCCTTGGAATGATGCAAACACTATTACTACCAGTTGAACATTACGGCAGTAGCCTGCTGCTGTGGTGCAGCAGATATGTAATAGCATCACCAATTGCTGGCTTTTCACCAGTCGGCACCACAAAAGAAGGTGTAGTTCTGAAACAATTTGAGGGCATTGCAGAATTTTAAAATTTTGAGGCCATGATTCCTGCAAGTTAAACCATGAACACGCCTTGTTTGATCTTTTCCCTTTTACTTTTACATCTGCTTTATGAAATGTACTTGACGCAAGGCACATTTTACAGATATACCAACTGCGGGGTCTAGTTGACAGAAGCATAGACCTGCGGCAACATGGCACATCCTGGATGTTCTCCTGAACCAGTGCAGTTGGCTTGTTTATCCACAAGGACAAGAAAGGTTCTGCTGCACTGAAAGTTGCTGACACAAGTAAGGCACTTTTTTGATTAGATGAATAGATCAGAGGCCAGAATAGCCTTAAGGAAATATTCTGCTTATAACGTCTGAATGGGAAGCTGCTGGTTTAAGAACTAAATAATTTGGTTCTTAACTTGTGAAGCCATGTACTTGAGGAAGCAATTTAAATAGGTAATGACAATTGTGCCATGGTTATCTATATTAAGTATGCTTTCTATGCAGTCAAATTCTCTTTCAGAGGCTGCAGTGTTGAATTTTTCTGGCCCAGAGAGCAGCAATGTGGAGGATATTGTAGAAATTGTGGCTGCACCACTCTGGAGAAAAACAGGAACTGTGGGTCAAGGCTTAAGGCTTTCATATCTCAAAGTGTAAGTATGTGTCATATTCAGATTATGGCAAAATATTGCTGAGGACTTTTACTTGTATCTTTGCTTATAATTTGTAATTTAATTTGTATAATTGTCATTTGTATTTTTTAGTTTCGGAAGCTTGCCCATGAGCACAGTGAAAAAGGTGTAAAAATGAGCAGATTAGATCTGGATGAGAAGGTATAAAGTGAATCGTGAAATTGTCTGAGTCAATGCCTGTTGGACCACTCAAAACCAGCCTGAGGCCTGTTGCATGAAGGTAGCTAAGACAAGACAACGTACGGTCTAATCCTTGCAAAACATTTTGTACCCTGTGTGGCATTCAGCATACTCATGTGAGCTGAAAGTATGGCCCTTTCAAAAGGCAAAACACTGAGAAGCCATACACGGCAACTGCTAGTAATTGGGCATGCCACTTTCCTTTTACTGCTTCATATGAACTTTCAGCATTTCATACCAACTGATCCATCATCATCATCATCATCATCAGCCTATTTAGGTCCACTGCAGGACGAAGGCCTCTCCCATCGATTTCCACTCCACCCTCTCCTGAGCGAGTTGATTCCACTTTACGCCCGCAAACTTTTTAATTTCATCGCTCCATCTAACCCTTTGCCTGCCTCTGTTGCGTTTTCCCTCTCTTGGTATCCATTCCGTCGCTCTTGCTGTCCATCTGTTATCTGTTCTCCTCATGACATGTCCTGCCCAGGTCCACTTCTTTCTTTTAATTGATATAATAATATCGGCTACTCCTGTCTGTTCTCTGATCCATTCCGCTCGTTTTTTATCTCTTAGCGTTACCCCTATCATTTTTCTTTCCATTGCACGTTGCGCGCTCCTTAGTTTCATCTCTTGTCTTTTAGTTATCCTCCACGTTTCTGCACCGTACGTTAGTACTGGGAGGATACAGTGATTGAATACTTTGCGCTTTAGTGAGAGCGGTAAGTTTCCAGTCATGATTTCGTAATTCCTTCCGAATGCGCTCCAGCCCATCCTTATTCTACGAAGAATTTCTTTTTCGTGGTTGGGAGTTCCTGTTATTAACTGTCCCAGGTATACATATTCGTTTACACATTGTAAGGGTTCATTGTCGATTGTAAATTCCTGTTCCTTAGCTAGGCTATTGAGCATAACTTTGGTCTTTTGCCTATTCATTTTTAACCCAATTTTAATACTTTCCCTGTTTAGGTCATTAATCATGTTTTGTAGTTCGTTTCCATCATTGCTAGAGAGTACAATGTCGTCTGCAAATCTTAAATTGCTGAGATATTCTCCATCTATTCGAATGCCCTTTTCTTCCCAGTCTAGAAGTTTAAAGATTTCCTCTAAACATGCAGTGAATAGCATCGGGGATATCGTATCTCCCTGTCTCACACCTCTCTCGATCGGGATTTCTCTGCTTTTCTCATGTAGGAGTAGTGTGGCTGTGCAATCTTTGTATATGTTGTTTATGATTTTCACGTATACGCCAGGTACCCCTTGTCGTCGTAGAGCTTCTATAACTGCTTGTATTTCTATGGAGTCAAATGCTTTCTCGTAGTCGATAAACGCCATATAAAGAGGTTTGTTATATTCGGCGCACTTCTCAATTACTAGGTTGATAGCGTGGCTGTGGTCCATTGTCGAGTAACCTTTCCTAAAACCAGCTTGTTCTCTCGGTTGGTTAAAGTCGAGGGTTTCTCTTATCCTTGTAGAAATTACTTTTGTAAATAGCTTGTATATTACTGGGAGTAGGCTAATTGGTCTGTAATTCTTTAACTCCTTTATGTCACCTTTCTTGTGGATAAGGATTATATTAGCATTTTTCCAACTGCGCGGTATACTACATGTCTTGACACATTTCATGAAGAGCGATGCAAGTTTTTCAAGTACAACATCTCCTCCGTCTTTGATCAAGTCGGCGGTTGAAGTGAGATCTGTTTCCTATGTTTGTCCTAATTTGGAAGCATGTGTGTGCACAAAAGTGAGCAAATTAAAAAAATGGGGTCATCACTCAAATATATTTGTGTGGTCTTATAAATTTTGCGCTGAAAGTGTCAAGTGGCTTGAATTGGTGGACTTATGCTCATTGGCACAACTTTATATTCTCGCTGTATTTTTGGGACAGAGTGCACCTCAGAAGTGTCATTTTGTACTTGCAACACATTTAGTATCCCTAAAAAGACAACTGTCATGAATTACTCATGATCACAATCTTCCTTTCTTTTAGGCTCTCTGGAAATACCTGCAGTCAGATTTTTTTGAAGATCCCATACCGCAGTTCTTCCCTGAGAACTTCACCAAACTTCCAAGAAAGTGAACATCGTTTGAAGAATTATTGTTGGAGCTTGTCAAGGAGCACCAACTTTGGCATCAAAATAAACTGTTATCTAGAAACTGGTTGTACTTGTCTGTGATTTAGCAGGTGCCATGACTGCTGTATATGCATCGCCTTTTTGATATTAATAAGAAGCGCCAAGCAATCATGGATACCCTATTTGGTACTCAATATGTCCCCGAAATATCACAGAGGACCATCTGAGTATGTTCCAGAAAATCCCCGACAAATCCTCAAAATGGTCCCAAAGTATCCTAGTGGACCATTTGAGTATGTTCCGGGCACATCCTCGGGCCGGACACGAGGATCTTTCTTGAACCCCTTTTGAACCAGTTGAGGACGTACCCAGTACGTCCAAAATTTCTCAAGGAGACGTACTGAGGACGTACTCGGGATGCCTCTTCATTGTATGGGACAATGCGGCCTCAGTTGGATCATTTCTCGCACTTAAAAGAGCTGTTATGTGTGCGGCCTTAATGTGGGTGATAACACGTACTGATAAATACGGACGTGACATTGATCCATTGTCCGCGTGCATTTTCATGTGAATGTCGGATCATTTAGGCTATATATTTACTATATACAAATTCTTCTGTTCAGTCTACACAAATGACGATGGAAAACAACCAAATTTTGCGATTTCTCAGGACGTACCTAAAATTTCTGACTTAATGATAACTGAAGAGGGTGTTTTATCACTGCTGCTTAAAATCGATATAAAGAAATCACCAGGAATTGATTGCATACCGAACGCATTTCTAGTAAGCTATGCAGAATGGTGCTCAAAGTATTTATCTCTTATATTCAAAAAAACATTGTCCACTGCAGAACTCCCGAGAGATTGGAAGCGCGCGAAAATTGTTCCGGTCCCTAAGGGGGAAAATCCTTCACTAATTACGTCGTATAGACCAATATCTTTACTTTGTACCTGCTCAAAAATGCTAGAACATATTATTTTTACGCACTTGTCAAACTTTCTGCAACAAAATAAATTGATTGATTGCCGACAACATGATTTCCGTAAGGGAATGTCGACGGTTACCCAACTCCTTGAGACAATACACGAGTTTGCCTCAGCCTTAGATAATTGATTGATTGATTTGTGGGGTTTAACGTCCCAAAACCAGCTCTGATTATGAGAGACGCCGTAGTGGAGGGCTCCGGAAATTTCGACCACCTGGGGTTCTTTAACGTGCACTGACATCGCACAGCACACGGGCCTCAACATTTCGCCTCCATCGAAATGCAGCCGCCGCGGCCGGGATTCGATCCCGCGACCTTTGGGTCTGCAGCCGAGTGCCATAACCACCAGACCACCGTGGCGGGGCCGAGCCTTAGATAAACAGAGTCAAATCGATATAATTTTTTTGGACTTCCAGAAGGCATTTAATCGCGTCTCGCACCATAAGCTTTTGTTAAAATTAAAACCCATATTACAAAATAACTTACTTTTTTCATGGATAGAGTCATACTTATCGTCTAGGAGTCAATGCGTATCAATCGGCGGCTCGTGTTCACGCCCGGCGCCCGTGCAATCAGGCATTCCCCAGGGGTCTGTTCTCGGGCCACTATTCTTTTTAGTTTTTATAAATGATATCGTAAATGATATACCTGTGAAAATAAAACTGTTCGCGGACGATTGCATCCTTTATCAGGAAGTAAATACACCTGATGACCAGGAATTATTAAATAGTGCCCTGGACAAACTACATATTTGGTGTGAAAGATGGCAGATGTGCATCAATACTACAAAAACCGTTTCAATGACAATTTTAAGAAAGAAGGCACCACTCACCTTCCAGTATTCAATAAATGGTCACTGTCTTAGTTCTGTAAATCGTTATAAATACTTAGGTTTAATAATTACTTCAGACCTCCGGTGGAATGAACATGTCACTTTTATAGAAAAGAAAGCCATGAAAAAGCTTGGATATCTTAAGAGATCGTTACGACAGTCAACGCAAGAAATAAAAATATTAGCATATAAAACCTACATTCGTCCCCTTTTGGAATATGCCTGCGTGGTCTGGGACCCATATACAAAGAAAAATATTGATACACTAGAAAACCTACAAAGAAAATCTGTTCGATTTATCTTTCGCTCGTACAATCGCCTTACGTCAGTCAGTAATTTGCTTCATACAGCGAACTTGGAAGCCTTACATCTGCGGCGATATCGCGAAAGATTAAAATATATGTACCTGCTCTATCACGATAAGCTTGGCATTGATTCAAGTGCGTATATTGAAAAAGTAGTGCGACGACCCACGCGGGCGGATCATTCCAAAAAATTACAGGAATTTTCTTGCAGAACCAACTCGTACATGGGCTCTTTTTTCCCTCGAACTGTACGCGAGTAGAATCGCCTCCCTGGTGGGGTTGTGGAGGCGGCGACAGTGGCGTCATTCTTAGCGGAGCTAAAGAGCCTATAGCATGTCTATCTACACCACATTTGTACTCTTTGTTTTGTGACGTTGGTACGATTTCTTTTTTTTTCTTTACTTGCTTTCATACGTTGTTAGCACACATGTGTTGTTAGTACGCATTTATATAGGTATTATGCTATGTGCAATTGCATGCCATGCACTGTATATTCGAAACTGTGTGTTCGCGGCATTTTTCTTGTGCGTAATATACTGTGAAAATGTTCAGTGTGCTATATTTATCTGTTACCCACTCCTGCTTATGGCTTCATTTTGAAGCCAGCAGAAACCCTGTAAATAAAATAAATAAAAATATATGTGCGTTGTTTACATCGACACGTATACGCATGTTCGCTGAGCGCTGGCAGCAAATGCCCTCTGCAAAATATATTCACTGACTTGTGATGTATTACTAGAGCCACACAGCACGCTTATGCGCGACCAACTGCTGCAATCGATACGACAGGTGTTACACACGGCGCATGCCATTGCATGAAGTATAAGAGATAATTGCCCCATAGAATTGTTGAAAATGCTATGGTGCCCATCCCTACTGTGCAGATCGCGGAGTACAAGGCAGGTTTTGCTCTCCATGGGGACAGTTTGTGTGTTTAGCAAGGTGCGTTTGTACTGTTAGATGAAGTGTTTTCCCCAATACTACAATATCGTACGCTGGCAAACAGACACGTTCGAGCCAGCAAGAAATTTGTTTACGTTACGTACTGCATATGCTACAGTCAGCATAAGCCCCAGAGCTACGGTAACTCGAAAGTAAATGTCCAGACGTAACGACAAACAGATGATAAGGTTGCTTGCTCGTCATGTTCGCGATGAGCATTTTAGTGCGATTATTTTGCCAGCGTTGTTTCGCCCGGCCCTGCGCCTTCGGTGCTTCGCTGTGGCCAGAGAGTACGAATGCGGTTCTTTTTGAAAAGAGCATCATACGGTTCTTTCCTAGCAGCGAAGTTAAAGTAGAAAAAAAAAGAAACCCGAAGAAAAGAAATAATGCCGTGGTTTGAACCAGCCCCAATCCCACCAATGTGGTGTGGTATCGAGCTGCAGCCACTACGTCCACGCAGATAGCATAATGTTTATATTACGTAGAGTACATGCGTCTCTCTATTGTTGTGCTGGTGTCCACGGTAGTGGTTGGTGTACATAGCGGTGTATAATTTTGTTAACATATACCTCGCTGTACCCTGCCGCAGATATCACTCGGTCGAAATGTGACGCTCTACGACCGACTGCACCCGGCAGAATTGAGAACAGCGATGAGAGCGACTACGTACGTGTACATGTCACTCGTGATTGCTCGATCTTCAGATCATTCAGATGACTCATTTCTCAACTATCTGTAGCCGAGATGTGATATTTAAAAAGTTACCTGCCGCCGGGAGTCACGAACACGATCAACTGCTCCCGCGGCCAAGCGATCGGTCACTGGAGTGGGCTGAATTCGGCACACGCCAAGCATCGCAAGAAAACTCGCATTCAACTCGATAATGTTAAATACGAGCCGATGCGCAGCAAAAATTGCAGGACGATTCTTTAAAATCACGTTTCGGCTCTTCGGTAACAGGACGACGCAAATACGTACGTGTGAATACGATTGGGATACCCTTCTCGATCGCCACTTTTGCTCGGCATGGAACCTGCGGACGACGGCACACAAGCACGCTGTCCAGCGCGTCGCCGCAAGTTCGGTGTGACAAAGGTAAATTTCACTGAGATATAGTTGGTTTGCAACACGCACATTAAGAAGAGCCATGCATGTTTGCGTGGCTTTTCCAATGGCTGTCTGATTAGTCCTAACTCCGGCATTCAAGATCCTGGCCGTATGGGCAGACCACGCGGTATCCTAATTGTAAAGGCAGGCCGCAATCAAGAATCTTAACCGTATGGGCAGACTGCAGTCAAGAATCCTAACTGTAAGTGCAGGCCGCAATCAAGAACCCTAACCGTGTGGGCAGACCACAGTCAAGGATCCTAATTGTGTGGGTAGGCGTCATTCAAGAATCCTATTTGTAACGGAGAGCAGCAGTCAGCAATCCTAACTGTAGCTAACTGCTGCAATTAAAAATTCCTATGTGGCATGCAAGAATCCTAAAGGTCAGTCAAGAGTGCTCTGACTGTTTTTTTGCCTGGGATGTATCAGCTCAAGTGTAGGTGAGAGCTTGACTAAAGCCTAGAGGCACAAGCATTGGAAACATGTATACAAGGATGGAGCAAACGATAACCTTGTACACGTCAAAGCAAAGAAAGAGACCGTACAACTTGTGTCGTCAAGTGTTGTATACATAAAACTCGATGTGAACGGTCAGACTATGCTAGATCTTGTAGACACCGGAGCTTCAGTTTCAATTATAAAGAGAAGCAAAGCAAAAGCTGAGGACATATTCGCAGGCAGAACTGTGGTAGTACGGGGCTATGATGGCCGTGAAAATGAACACTGCGAACGGATGCGTCTGAAACTCAAGTACCAGTCACAGTCTGCAGAAATACAAGCATTGGTGATAGAAGGCATTGAGTATGACTTCGTCTCTCGCCCTGACATGAAATTGCTGAAAATTAATGTACACTGGGATGACACTGTCACTGTGAGCCAAGATGCATTACCTGCGGAACAGGGAATATAAATTCGTATTGTGGCAAAAGCAGACGACATCCCCACCATTTATCATGAATTGTACTGCATGTCCTTGTGGTTATTCCCCAGGAACAAGAATGTATGAAGTTCCGTTTAAACTACACGACACAACGTTAGTGCGGAAGAAGCCCTACAACCTCACCGAAGAAGACAGACCGTGGCTGAAAGAAGAGCTTCGGAAAATGCTGGATGCTGGAATTATTCGTCCATCCGTATCACCATATGCATCACCAATAACCATAGCGCCAAAGGAAGACGGAATCCTCCCACTATGTACAGACTGCAGAGCGATTAACAACCAGGCACGTCTAATTCCTTTTCCTATGCCTCGTATAGATGAAATTATACATGGGACCGGTGGTTTCCAGGATCGACCTTTGTAACGGGTTTTGGCATGTACCCCTTCAAGTAGTACACGGCTTTTATAACTCCATTTGACTTATACGAGTACAACCGGCTCCCTTTCGGATGGAAAAACTCGCCCAGCTGGTTTCACAAAATGATGAATGATGTTCTAAACCAGTTCATTGGCAGCTTTTGTTGCGTCTACGTGGACGACATTATTGTTTATTCCAAAAGTGAACTTCTGCATCAACATCTTTGTCAGCAGGCAACCTAAAGGACAACTTTAAGAACAGCGAATTCTTCAAAAGCAAGGTGGCATTTTTGGGTAGAGTACTAGACGGCACCACATAAATCACGAAGGAAGAGTCAGTGGCCCGCCTCGCAAAACTTGCGAAATCTTTTGATATCCACTCACTGCGTGTGTTCCTGGGGTAGGCCGGTCATTTTGAGCATTCATTCAAGACTATGCTCTTAAAACTAGGTGTCTGACAATATTAGCACTGAAAGACGTACCATTCTGTTGAACCGATGATTGTGAAACGGCTTACAAAGAGTTGGTGTGAGTTCTTTCGCCTGATCCAGTTCATAGACTACCTGACTTCGCTCTACCCTTTGAACTAAACACGGATGCATCACATTACGGAATCGGAGTGACACTCTACCAACGAGATGATAGCCAACCACATAATTGCCAGCTCCACGTAATTGCTCACCACAGCTACACTTTTAATAGAGCGGGAGTGAATTACACGACTACAGAAAAAGAAGCACTGGCTGTTCTAAAAGCTGTTCGGTACTCCCGTTCTTACCTAGAAGGTAACAAATTCAAGCGATACACCGACCATGAGGCACTTACCCACCTTCTGAAAATGACGGAGCGAAAAGGCAAGGTCGCACGGTGGGACAGCATGCTGCAACAGTTTGACTTTGAAGTGAATCATCGACCAGGAGCGTCAATGAAAGACGCCGACGCACTGTCCAGATTGGGGATTGTACTTGCGGATGTAGAATGGGAAACCATAAGTACCGCAAAGCTTTGGGAAGGAACAGGAGCTTTAAAACTGACACCAAGTGGAAGAATCGCAGTGCTTCCCACATTGGTTCCCAACATACTGGACCTCTACCACAGCAGCTGTCATTCAGGGGGCCACGATGGTTTCTGGCGGACGTACAGGAAGCGGTTTACATGGCCTGACATGAAAGCAGATACGAAAACATACGTGCAATCGTTTCATGAATGCCAGGTAAACAAAGTTAAGTTTAAACAGCCAACTCGGCAGATGGTACTACCAAGACACTCTAGTGTACCGTTCTAGGTCATTCACATGGACTTTGCGGAGCATCGGAAAAAATCTGAACGGGTAAAAGAAACCCGGGCCTTCTTGGTCTTGGACGAGTGCACAAGGATGGTGGCCGCGAATTCGGGGAAGGAGGACGCAAGTAATGTGACATCTTTTCTCAACTGAAAGATGTTGTACAATGTGATAGTGTTAGTGACCGACAATGGACCAGCCTTTCGAAGTCACCAATTTAATCAATAGGCAAAGCGACGTGGAGTTACACATAGGTTTGCAGTACCGTATCATCCAGCAGCTAATGGGCTAGCGGAGGGAGCTATTAGAGATATCGAGCAGTACTTGAACATGTATCAAGATTTCCAGGTGGATGGAAGTGCGGTCTAGAAGCGGCGGTAGCTCATCATAACCGGTCCTACACAACGGCTCTGGGATGTACACCACTCTTTGCTGCTACTGGAAAACCAATATATTTGCCAGCTCACAAGACCTTAGCAGTTGAAGGTATGATCCGCTTCACAGAAGAAAGAATATCTGAAGAGAGCGAAGTTAAATACCGGGAGAGGATGAAAAGGAACTTCGACAAAAAGCACAACACGACAATAACAAGAATAGAGGTGGGAAATTTGGTGCTTGTGAGAAAAGGACTGCCGAACTCGGGTGCGAATCACAAAGGGCCATTCTCTGTGGTCCAAACATCAACCCAACAGGGACATTTGAAGACAATTTGGTATGTAGGATCCAACGATACCATCGAGTCAACCTCCATGGCCAACGTTTTCAAATATCCCAGAAGGGATGAAAACAGGGGAGTGGGGAGTGAAGCAAGCCCAAGTTTAGGAAGAGGAAGAAAACGGAAGAAATGCCAACGGGGCGAGCCGGAGAAGAGTATAAAGAGGAAGTTAGAAATGGCGACACGACGAGTACTCTGTCGGGATATTTTATGCAGTATTATTACATAGGAGAAATCTGTTTTGTAAAACTAATGTTTATTAAAGGGACAATTATCATTCCTCCCCTTTTGCAGTACAGGGCTACAAGGAAATCCATACGGATTTCTTAGATATTGTCACGCCATGAGACGAGAAAGTGAGGTTTAATAAATAGAAAGTCGGCTCGTACAGCTCGGAAGCGGGGCAGCTCGAACTTCTTCCTTGCCGACTTCTCTGTGCATCCCCACGCGCCAATACCAGGTGGCAGTTTTCCCCCCTTTCGAAGGCATCGACTCGATGCTTGGGAAACAAGAGAAATAACTGCGACACATGGGTAGACGGGTCAGCCAGCGAGAGTCAATGTCCATATGAGAAAGTGAAAGGGCGCGGATGTGCTTCGAAAAACAGAAATACGTGTGTATGGAAGTACCCAAGGTCACTGAAAAGAAAAGGAAATTTCACACGGCAACACATGTACGACGGCGAAAACACAATAACTACTGTGTGAAATACTGCTTGAGCCTTACGACGTGCACAGTTTCGGGCCGAAGCTTTCGACGAGAAGGCATGACACCGTCCAGAAGCACCTCGTAAGTTAGATCACTAACACGTCTCACGACCGTGCACGGCCCGAAATAGCGGCTTAGGAGTTTTTCAGACAACCCGGCCGTCGGATAGGTGTCTACGCACAGACTTGGTCGCCGGGCACGATAAGCAACGTCTCGATGGCGGAGGTTGTAACGTAGTGCATCAGCGCCTTGTTGGTGGCAGATATTTACGCGAGCCAGTTGACGGGCTTCTTCAGCGTACTGAGTCTATTCCTCGGTGCCTGGAGAAAGTTCATCGCTTTGCTCGCTCGAAAGCATGGCATCAAGCATCATTTGGACTTTGCGCGTAAACAAGACGGAAAGGCGAAAATCGGGTCGTTTCCTACGTTGCGGTGTTGTCGGCAAACGTGATGTACGGGAGAATCTCGTAACAAGTTTTGTGCTGGACGTCCACGTGCATTGACAGCATATCTGCTATGGTTTTTTCAAGCGCTCCGTTAGCCATCAGTTTGAGGATGGTAGGCTATAGTTTTGCGGTGACTCTTGCAGCTCCATCTGAAGCTATCCTGCATCATTTGCGCTGTAATGACCGATCTGTAATGACCGATAATGACGTCCCTCTGTCTGTGGTTACGCATGACGGGGCGCCATGCCGCAGGACGATCTGGTGTACGAAGAACTTTGCGACTTCAGAGGACGTGCCGCGGGGTAGGGCACTTGTCTCGGCATAGCGAGTTAAGTAGTCCGTTGCAACGACGATCCACTTGTTGCCAGTGGACAAGAAAGGCAATTGTCTGAGAAGATCCATTCCCACTCGCTCGAACGCTGTCTCGGGTGGTGAAATCGGTGGCGGTAGTCCGGCAGGTTTCACAGGCGGTGTCTTGCGGCGTTGACACTCGCGACAGCCTTTCACGCAGCGGTGCACTCTAGATGATAGTCGTGGCCAGTAGTACTGCTGGCGAACTCGCACGAGTTTCCGAGAATAGCCCAAGTGTCCTGACATGGGCTCATCGTGGCAAGCAGAAAGAATGTCACCGCGCATGTCGGTAGGCACAACGAGGACAAAGGCTTTGTCGCTGCCGCGGGCATTTTTCTTTTATAGAATACCCCTTCTCAAATAAAACGAAGATAACTCGCGAGCAATGAGCCGAGAAAGGTGGGATTTTCGTCTCTCAAGGTAATAGATAACTGGCCGTAATTCTCCGTCTGCTCGCTGTCTTGACATGAAGTCGGTAGTAGTAATGGCTCCGATAAACCCATCGTCATCCTCAGAGTGCAGAAAAGGGGAACTTAGAGGTGCTTGAGAAAGCGCGTCGGCCTCTTCGTGTTTTCGCCACGACCTGTACACAGTCGTGATGTCAATTCCTGCAAGTGCAAACTCCACCGAGCAAGGTGGCTAGACGGGTCTCTGAGGTTTGCCAGCCAGCGCAGGAAGTGATGGTCAGTCACCACTTTGAACTGACGACCGTATAGATAAGGCCCGCATTTTGTCGTCGTCCACACGACTGCGAGGCATTCCTTCTCTGAAGCCGAATAGTTTCTCTCAGTCCGAGAGAGTGTACGACTGGCTTAAGCGATGACGTGCTCAACGTGGTCGTGTCCTTGCACAAGGACATCACCAAGGCCGACGTTGCTAGCGTCTGTACGGATCTCTGTATTTGCCTCGTCATCGAAATGGGCCAGTACAGGTGCTCACTGCATGCGCTGCTAGCTCCGCGAAGGCCGTCTGTTGTACTGTGGTCCAGGCAAAAGGCACATCGTCTCGTGTGAGGCGCGTGAGCGGTTCGGCTATCCTGGAGAAGTCGGCGATGAATCTACGGTAATCGGAACACAAGCCAAGAAAAAGTCGTACTGCCTCTTTATCTGATGGAACAGGAAAGGCGGCAGCGGCTGCATTTTGTCTGGGTCAGGGCGAATTCTCTCTGAGCTCACGACGTGCCCGAGAAACTTCACCTCTTCATGGCAAAGTGGCACTTTTGAGGTTTCAGCGTCAGTTCAGCTGAGTGAATGGCCTCTAGGATCGTTGTGAGGCGTCTCAGATGTTCTTCAAAAGAATCGGAGAAAATGACCACATTGTCGAGGTGTACAAGACAGCTCTGCCATTTCAAGCTGGCGATAACGGTATTCATCATCCTCTGGAAAGTGGCTGGAGCAGACCAAAGACCGAAAGAGATAACTCTGAATTCATATAGACCATCTGGTGTTACAAACGCCGCCTTTTCTCGGTCTCTCGCATCAACGTCGATCTGTCCATAGCCGCTCTTTAAATGAGTGGATGAAAAATACTTCGCGTGCCGCAGCCTGTCTAGAGAGTCATCTACGCGTGGAAGCGGGTAAACGTCCTTTTTTTAATGCTGTTTAGCTTCCTGTAATCAACGCAGAAGCGCACTGTTCCGTCCTTCTTTACCAGGGCGACTGGTGAAGACCACGGGCTGCTGGATGGTTAAATGACGCCATCGCCGAGCATCTCCTTTACTTGCGTTTTGATGGCATCGCGTTCTTTAGCAGATACACGGTAGGGCTGTTGTCCGATTGGACGAGCAGGGCCATCGGTAATAATTCCGTGCTTGGTGAGTGGTGTTTGGCAGACTTTAGACGAGGAGGCGAAGCAAGACTTGAATCCCTTTAGTAGGTCGTGAAGTGCAGCCTTCTTGCCGTCGGAAAGCTTCGAATTGACGTTGATGCGGTCAAGAAAATTTTCACCAGCACACGTTTCCTCGAATGCAAAACGCTCTGTGACGTTAGTAACGGGATTTCCATATGCCACAGTGGTACCACGAAAGAGATACCGATGTTTGTGGTTGAAATTCGTAATGAGTATTCGCACTGTCCGTAGACTGTCACGCCGCACCGCGGCGCACGGCAGAAATACTACGAGGAGGATAGGCAGACGACGCGCTGTACTGTTCGTCGCCGCCGCACTTTTGTGTACGTATTTGCGCGTGACGCCCAAAAAGCACAACAGTAACCCCGTATGCTGCGTGTCCCAGTGCACAAAATGAGCTGTTCACAGTGAGATAAGCCTGCATTCCTCCCTCTAAGATCCGTTGCGAAAGAAGGAATGGATAGTGAGGTTTCGCATCGGAAAGCCTGTGACGCCGCCGATGAGAGCGTGCAGCGCACATTTCCCTCCCGGTAATTTCTTCTGGAGCAATGCTTTTTGGCTAAACCGCACAGTGGTCAGGCTTTATGTCGCATTTACGGTGAGAAGGCCGTTTCTGTAGATGCGCGCACCTGCTAGCGTGGCAACGCACCAGTTAAATGTAAGAGACATCTGCGAACCACTGCAAGCCGCAAAGTTGCTTGTTTGCGTGGTATACTCGCATTTTTTTTCACATATTACACGCAGTCCCACACAACAACGAATGTTTATATTTCAGTCAGTGCTGACATCGATTCACATTAAACGGGCATTTTTGATCACGATCTAGGCCGATCCTGTTTTGGCTCTATCTGGAACAGATGCTGGTACGCGTGCACTGTTGATCGCGTGGTCAAGCATGATACACTGATCTCAAGACGATCGGCATATGCGCATCGCGATTCGGCTCCGAACTCCTGATTCGGCCCACGCCAGCGCTAAGCTCTATCATGATTACGTTGGACCATGTAGCAGTGACCACCGTTGATTGCGATTAAGAAATGTAACCCTGATCGATCCCAGTCGCTATCACATGTGCCCGTGTGACGCCACTATTTACTCACTTCGGTAGCTCGCTGTGCAGAAAATACGGTTAAAAAAATATCACCCAGTCGGTTGCGATCTACAGTGACAAGCTGCGTCCGTGTGACACAAAGCAGTTTGCACGCGTGTACTTTCAACGGATCCTGCGAGTGTCTTCTCGATGTACGCGAAGAGACGCACGGCACGCCTCTGGATCCGCAAGTGACAGTTTTTGCTCACATATTTCTGCCATTTCACTGCGACTTCTTCGCGGTGTGCAGACTTCTTCGTGCTGTGAGCACCACGTAAAAAGAGGCTGATGTCAACAGCTCTGCCTTCACAGAAGCTTCCAAAATGGTCGCTAATGAAATCGGCTTCGCAAGAGGAAGCTAATTTGTGTCGGACATGGTGAGAAACCCGTTGACGCTTCTGTACGACACGCGGCGAACGGCGTACACTCCGGGCATGCGGATAGTCTATCCTCCTCCAGACAGCCATTTTGGCTCGACTTGCACGCCACCTATAGTTCGCGGACATTGCGAATATGTGACCGCTCGTTAAGAACACGTATAAGACTTCGAGCTGAGCATACACCTAGAAGCAGCAAGAGCGAAACGTTGCTTTGGGCAACAGCATCACCGTCTCGGAGGCCTTCGCACGTGACTTCTACAGGAACATTTGTTATTGTGAGGCAAAATAAAGATAAAAATAGTAATAAAATCTCGGCCCGCACCATAAAGATTTAGCAGGCATTCTACAGGAACAGTCGCTCGCGGTGGTAACGTCACGCTGTCTTCATCAACTCGCAGCAGAGGTTTAGGATAGCTCTGAGCGTCTTCTTCTGTGGCACACTGTGTCCAGAAGGTCACAAAGCGCATGCGGAGGTTAATAATTGCGCCGTACTTCCGTAGAAATCCATACCGAGGATAAGCGGACGCGAGCATTCTCGGAGGACTATGCAGGTGACCACAAACGTTGATGCCTGAATCTTGACTCTTGCAGTGCAGCAGCCCAGCGGCGTAACAACTTGAGCTCCAGCTGTGCGAACACGCGTTCCAATCCACGGCGTTATAACTTTCTGAAGAGTCGTTGCCAGGTTTCCGCAAATAATCGGATAATCTGTACCGGTGTCTACATGTTCAGTGACCTCATGACCGTCTAGCAGCACTGGTATGTCAAGTGAGACTCGGCCGTGAAGTTCGGATATGGACGCCGGAGATCCCTTGCCACTGCGCTCGAATGGGGATTTCATGGGTGAGAGGTCCCCGTTACGCGTAGAGCTTGCTGCCTTCACTTAATCTGCGGCATTTTGTCTGAGGACTGATTGGAGGTCTTCCGCACTTTGAGTCCCAGCGACCCTGCTTCCAAAGATCGCTGCCTTCAATTTTCCCGACGGGTGCTTGGTGAGTACCCCTGTGCTGTCCTTTCGAATCGTGGCCGGATAGGTGAGCGTCGCCTCGGAGGTGGTGACCGGGATTGACATGGTAAGACATGCGTTGCTGGGCCAGATAATCTTCAGTTTGCCTTTGAATCTGGCCTACTTGGGGACGAGGCGAATTGATTGGAAATCAAAAGGACAGAAAGTTGAGCTAGTTGGTAACAGTCCGTAATCAAAAGAAGAGGCGTGCAGGACACGGACACAAGGAGAGCAGTGAACAACACGAACGCCGACTAACAATTGATGCACAGCACAGAGGCGAAAAAGGGTTAATGTTGTGTTTACGGCTCCCAATAAGTTAGGAAGGGTTTGTGCGGCAGTGCATAGAAGAAATGAGCAGATGGAAGGTAAGAAGCGAACGGATATCTGTCCGGTTAAGCACCTAGCCAAGAACAATTTCACCGACTGTCGCATGGGTGTGGTTTATAAGATTCCTTTTAGCTGCGGACGTTTTTTATGTAGGGCAAACTGCGCGTTGTATTAATCAAAGATTAATTGAACACAGAAGGTCGCTATCAGGTGGGACGCCGTCCAATCTATCCTTGCACTGCCAGGTCTGTAGCTGCATGCCCGAGTTAGACAAAACCGAGATCCTGTACAGGCATAAGAACGAAGATACGCGTTTATTGGTTGAGGCGTGGCATATCAGTATTAGTGGAAGTGCATGCGTGAGTCAGCCGTCGATTAGCTTAAACAGAGAGGAGATAGAAAGCCTTAGGAGTTGTCTATCGCGAAGACCGGCACGTGTAACCGATTGACAGGTGGCGCTACCATTCCGAGCATGCGCAGATAAGCTGTGTCTCTTCTTTCTTTTTCGCCTCTGTGCTGTGCATCAGTTGTTAGTCGGCGTTCGTGTTGTTCACTGCTCTCCTTGTGTCCGTGTCCTGCACGCCTCTTCTTTTGATTATATATTGATTGGAAAACCACGCAATCCAAGTTGTCGATACCGACACTCGCGGTAAATGTAACCAGCCTCACCGCAGTGGTAGCAGAGGGGTAGTCTGTCCGGTGTACGCCAGAAGTCACACTTCCGCATTGGTGCACGGCGACCGTCGATGTCAAAACCACCGTTCGCTGACTTGCTGGAACTGCTCGAATTGCCTCGAATGGGACCGCCGGGCGAGAAACAGGCATTGAGTTTCCACCGTTTCTGCATATGGGCGGCGTGGATTATCTGTGGTCACAAGAACTGGGTCCACCTCGGTGGGCATAGCAGTGAGCATAGGCGCATATACTGGCGGGTGTGTAGCGCTTGCTGAAACTCATCGCGGATGACACTGGTGATGGAGCCTACCCCGGGCTGTCTCACTCTGGAGTACCTTTCGATATCTTCGCGAACAACGGAACGAACTATTTGGCGAATCCATTCGGTACTGCTGCTCGCCAAGGTGGCGAACGATTCGGAAGTTGATGCGACGTTAACTTGGCGATCAAGTAGGGCAGATCGCTGACGGAGAACCTTCTCCATGGTAAGAGACTCATCGAGAAATTCGGCCACACTCTTTGGGGGGCTCCGTATCAGGCCGGCGAGCACCTGCTCTTTTACACCGCGCATCTGGTGGCGCAACTTTTTGTCTTCAGGTATAGTAAGATCCGCTCGTTTGAAAAGACGAGTCATGTCGTCGACGTACATGGTAACGGCCTCATTCGGCATCTCAACACGGGTCTATTTTACGCGTTCAGTGAGCTCGCGGAGGTCGGTGCTCCTGTAGAACTCCAGAAGGCGACGTTGGAATTCACAACATGATATCATTACATCTCTGTTGTGAATATGTGCGGGCGCCGTCCTTTAAGCTGAAGTACACGCGCCTAAGTTTTTGTCATCATCCCAGTGGTTGAATGCAGCGGCACATTCAAACTCACTAAGCCACTCACCCACGTCCTCGTGCAGGCCTCCGTGAAAGGGGGAAGGAAAGGTGGAAGGCGTCAGCGGATCCTCGAGGGTACAGTAAACTGGCGTAGGAGGTGATGTACCTTCCGTGAAGAGCGAATACGAAGTCATATTCTCTCTCTCGGTAGGTTGCCCTGGCGTTTCGGGAGGTAGGCGTCGTTGCCGGCGGATTACTCGGTGAACTGGAGTTTCACGTGTACAGGACTCGGCTTCCGGCTGCCGGGTGGGGTGTCGTGCATGGGATGCGTCTTTGTACCCAGCTCCTCCACCAGTCTTGTCACGCCCCGCCACGGTGGTCTAGTGGTTATGGCACTCGGCTGCTGATCCGAAGGTCGCGGGATCGAATCCCGGCTGCGGCGGCTGCATTTCGATGGAGGCGAAATGTTGAGGCCCGTGTGCTGTGCGATGTCAGTGCACGTTAAAGAACCCCAGGTGGTCTAAATTTCCGGAGATCTCCACTACGGCCGCTCTCATAATCAGAACTGGTTTTGGGACGTTAAACCCCACAAATCATCACCAGTCTTGTCACGCCCTGAGACGAGAAAGTGAGGTTTAATAAATACAAGGTCGACTTGTACAGCTTAGAAGTGGGGCAGATCGAACATCTTCCTTGTCGACTCCTCTCTCTGCATTCCCACGCGCCAAAACCAGGTGGCAATATGAGAGCTCCCTTGTTGCCGAAAAATTTGTTCTGGCTCGGGTTTCAAACACGGGAACAACGCCAGTTCGGGGCGCTTGCTCTGCCTGTTGAGCTCACCAGGAGGCTAGCGAATGACAGCCCGAGGGCGACTCCATCGACAACTCGAAACACACGGGCGTGAATACATGACAAACGAGTTTTTCGGAAACGCACAAGGTGGAGTAACGTTTATGAAAGGAACAATAGCACACACCAGGCACGTAGCCAGGATTTTTTTTCGGGGGGGGGCCCAAGGCCTAAATGTTCGCAAGAAAGTCGTTCCATGGCAAAATGAAAAAAAAAAAAAGTTGCCCGGGAATACAGAAGGCGCTTAATTATTAGAAGAGAATGAAAACAGTGGAATGCAGCATAAAAGGCGAGTTAATCAGAGATGGAAAGCATGTTTTTTGACACTGCAATAAAGCTAGTGCGCGTGCACCAGAAAAAATACTTTCCCACCAAGTAATCTCGACCGAGAAGGGTCAGAGTCAGTGACGTAAAGAAGAGTGACAAAAAAAAAAGGGAGGGGGGGATGCGAAGGAACCTGGCGCCCACTTACGGATGTGTAGTAAATAAAAAAAAAAACAATTGTCGGACGCTTTCTCTACCCAACTTCTCATACTGTCTGAACAACAGGCCTGCGAGAAGAACGTGAGCCACTTTATTTATGACAGCAATTCTTAAACCAAAAACAGAAATACTTGGGAAAACAATTTTATTGAACCACAAAATACCAAAATACGGATGCTTTCATGACAAAAAAATATGCAGAACACTGACATTCGTTTTAGCAAGCACTTGTAAAGAATGGCATTGGGAATGGTTTTACGATATAATAAAAGTCAATGCAAAAGAAGAAAAAAAAGACGCACATGCAGCTTTGCCGAAAAGAGGTTCACGCTGCAATTTTCATGCGTCTCGGTTTCTCCATAAACACAGCGATAACTTCGTCGACATTCACTTGCATCCGGTGAATGGACATAAGAGCCAGGCCATTAAGCCGCTCTTCAGCTGTCCGGTTCCTCAAATATGTTTTTATTCTTTTGAGTGTCGAGAAGCTGCGTTCTGCAGCAGCTGTAGTCACTGGGAGCGTTGCCAATATCTTGAGGAGTGTGTGAACATTCGGGAAGAGGGCTTTGTCGCATTCAGCTAAAGCGTCCGTCGCAAAACGGGGAAGTTCCTCCTCTTTCTTGGCTTGCCATTTGGTTTTCCAGATTTCCCATTCACCTTTTAGTGTAAGGATATGCGCTGTTGTCATATCTCTGAGGTAAAAATCGAAGCCCGGCTGCACAGATTCAAATTTGCCCTTGTAGGCGTGCTTTGGCAACACAAATTGCAAACTTTGCAGTGTTTCCCGATGGTTTGCAAAGCGCCGTTTGAGGGAAGCTTTCAGGTCATCTATGTAGGGTATGAACGTGGCTCGCCTGTAGTACTCTTCCGCAGAACTACAAGCGCAGTTTGCCCGGTATCTCTGTGTTCCTACCACCCGTGGAATCTCGCAATGCACTCCGAACTCCGCCGCTCTACCTTGACATAGAGAAAATATTCTGTGGAATTCTGCCTCCGCGTTAGTTCTCATCTCTTCTAGTTTAGTCAGCACCAGGTCAACCGGATCCAAGGCGACGCTCATGTCAATAGACGGGCTTTGCAGATACACAGACAAGTGGTGTGTGAGGCCTAGGAATGTCTCGCTAACAGAGAGGCATATAAGAAAGTTTGGCGAACAGATTCGCTGGTGGAGGCAATGAGCGGTGGACGCTGCTGCTTTGTCAGGGAAGGTGTCCACGAACTCTTCAAGTGAACGAACTATCTCAGGAAGTGCCTCCCCAAACAGTGCGACTGAATCATGACGTTCCACCCACCTTGTCTCACAATATCGGTGCAGCCGGCGGAAAGACTTTGTAGACGCCTCTAGATGTTTTTTCAGGACCGCTGTCCTCTTTGGTGACATACGAAAGAAAGTGCATACCTCACTAATTGTACCAAAGGCCCGTCGAATGTCTTGGACAGCTGAGGCATCGCTTAAACAAAGGTTCAGAGAGTGCGACGAGCAATGCGTGTACAAAGCCGTTGGGAAGTCCTTCAGGATGAGCGCCTGCACGCCGTTGAATGCCCCACTCATCGCTGCTGCTCCATCGTATCCTTGGCCTCTCATCATGTTCAAGTGCAGGCCAAGATTCAGCAGCTCCCTTTTCAGTGTGTGTGCCAGGCTAGAAGCACTGACGTCGTCAACAGGTACGAAGCAGAGAAAATCTTCCCGAATGCTCGAACTAGTGGGATCGACGTAGCGTACGCACAAAGAGAACTGCTCCGTTTGGGATACATCCGTTGTTTCATCTGCTAGCACCGAAAAAAATCCGGCCTCGTTTGCCTGTCTTAAAATTTTATCTTGTGTGAGCTTGCCAATTATCGAAATAATTTCATTTTGAATGGACGGGCTTGAGTAAAGAGCATTGTTGCCTGCTGTACGAATGTGATTCGCCAAAATTGTGTCTCCGCCATTCGCTCGATAACGTAGGAGCTCCCTGAAGTTGCCGTCGTTCTACAAGGGTTCTTCAAGAGAAAGGCGCCCCGAATCCTTGTCACCTCTCAGCGCGAGGTCTTGACGGCCGCACAGTACAACTGTCTCGACAATCGCGCGCAACTTTGCCTTGTTGTCCTCGAGTTCTCCCTTTGCTTGCTGATTAAGCTGTATGTGGACACTGCTTGACTTTCCTCTGGCGACTCTGAGAAAGGATTCGGCGTCAACCGTTGCCGCCTTGTGATATTCAGTCCGTGCATGATTCTCGAATATCTCAATGGCATCCTTCCATTTCGTAAACGGGACTGTTACGAGGTTCCTACATGACTGATGAGAGCCTTTGCCTGCTCCGCTCTTACGACAAAAAAGTGCGCAGGTTTTGCAGAACGCTCCCTTCCGCACGTGAGAAAATGCAAGCCATCCGTATCGCTGCAGCCAGTGAGATTGAAACGTGCGCCTTTTCCCGTTTTTGGCTACCGAAATTTCAAACTTGTAGCTCGGAGGTGGCATCCACACGTTAGAGTATACCTGTTCTCTTATGTCGTCGGGTATGTCAGTGCGATTGACAAACATGCCGATATCATTACGACAAAAAGGGCTATCAGCTTCCTCATCGTCCTCGCAGTCATGCGTTCTCTCGGCATTCAAGTCTGCACGTGTTGTGGTGTTTTCGGAGGTAGAGCCACCGTCTGGTAATGCAAGGCTTCGTTCCTAAATGCACGATAGAAATAAAAAATAATCATACGTAAGTTTTCTTATCATAGTTGTTTTTACTTTATGCTACAATTAATTACTGTCGCAGGACTTACGACAAGTTCCACTCTTACAAGCAGCCTAAATAAAAATGACTCCGAGTATCCGTACATTCAATACATTTCATTTCACGCCACATGTGCCTGTCTTACCGCTCGTTGATCTAGACTAGATACAATCGAATCTCGTTAATTCAAACACGCTTATATAGAATTGACGTTGTGGTCCTGTGAAAGTCACCTGTATTCTAATGGGCAAAAACGATCTATTATCATTATCATGGCTGTGAACCCTTTTCCTTCCCTAGCGATTCGCTACTGGAACTGAAACAACTTACTCCAATCTAATCCGCACATTTTCTCCAATTTACACGAGCCCAAAACTTGCCTGCGTTTTGGAACCGAATATTCAACCGCAGCCACGTTCGCGCGTTTGTTAACAGGTTCTCATGATCTCATCGGAGGGTTCAAAGGGAGTGTCATCGTGATTAGGAAAGGGCGACGGAGCAGATTATTTTTTTGCGAGTACGCGTACGTTCGTTTTGCGTTCCAACCAAGTGTATGGTGATTTGCCGCCTTCATTGCGAAAACTGACGTGTAAGAAAAGATATTTGGCATGCTGAATACAGCTGCGTCGCGTGTTTTTCCGCACCCGAGGCCGTGGTGACTGTGAGTAGCGCAAAAGCAGATATCCGTGCCTCGAACACAAACGTACATGCGGACATTTGTCATCTTTGTAGACCGAACTGTCAAGGTAAAAGATCTTGAATTAACACGCGAACTGTGTTATATATACAATAAATTTAACTGCCAGAAGAAAAATTGCTCAGTCAACGACGACAAACTGTACATTTCTCTTGCCATCTTTGTCTTATTTTTTAATCGTTAACATAGCAGCACGGTACAGTATTATTTTTAAAAGCTGCTACAAATACCTTTAACTTCAAGTGCATTTTTATATTGAAACAGCAAAAATTTGGTTTGCGTTGGACTCGAGTAAATTCGGCCGTCTGCGCTGGAAAAGAATGAGTATTTTACGGTTGGCGTAACCAGTCCATCCAGTTTTCAGTCATTGAGCCATCATTGCTAATGGCCCTAATTGGGCCATTAGCAAGTGCGAGTGATAAGAAAACGAAAAAGCGTCATGTAGTCATGCCCATAGCAAGTATACAAGATTTGTAAAGCGATGGCTGCAGTCGCGCTATATGAGGCAAATTGAACCCCTCGACCACATAGCACCAGATTCATAGTGTTTGAAGAGTCATCTCAGAAAAAGATATTTATGGCGAAACCAGTATCATATATAGTGTTGCTCAGAAGCTCACAGGCGGAGAATCATTACTCCCATCTTCAAAGCGGACGTTACAAGCAAAGGCAATAAGAAATACAGGACCCACCTTTGGAACTTTAGCGAACAAGCTGGTTAATTTCATCGTTGATCCTGGTCGCTTCCTGGCCGTTGAAGTTGAACCCTGGCTGGCACCTTCTTTCTCCATGGCTGCGTGTTGTTATGCCAGAGGACCCCGACAAAAATTTGCTTGCTCTGACGGAGCGCTGAAGTGCGGGGCTGAATCACGCCTTGCCGTTCGGGCAGCCGCATATTACTGGAGAGCTGCATACGCGCTCATTCAGCAGGTGGGCGTCCGAACTGTACAGATTGTTTAACCTGTTTACTTGTTCCGCCACGCGGGCGCCTGCCCGGCGACACAGGCAGCGGACAAAGGGTGGTGGGGTTCGCAGAGGCGCCAGGGGGGGTCGTACGGGTTAATGGGTCATCGAAGCGGACGCTTCCCATACTTCCCACGCTTTCCAAGTTTTCGGTTATCTTCCATCTTCAGGTCGGGGAAAAACTCTGCGGCTGCGGCAAACCAAACCCGTACGCGTGCGTGTTCTCATACCGCGCAGCTGTCAGTCAAAGCACCTGATTACTCCCTAAGTTGCCGCCACTACGCGCGACAAAGACACCGCTCCTCTCGTTGAGAAAAATAAGAAAAGAGATGTCCGCAGGGAATCCACAGGTGGAGTCAACACTACCTTTTTCTGTTGTCAGCAGTGCTCAGGGGCCGCACCTCAAAGCCCCGTGCACCCTGGCAACTTCCAAGAGGACGGAGGACACCCCCAAGACGGGGCAACCTCTTTCGGAGAAAAGGGGATTGCCCAGGCGTGGATCCAAGGAACAGGAAAAAGCCGGGAGGACAAAGCAGAGCAGAGAGCGACGGGCCACGACAAACGACGGCCATGAGACATCGTCCGTCCGCCTCCTGAAGAGAAGTTCCGCATATTTTTTTCAGTGCAACAATACAGTTTCTTTAAAATTTAATAATTCGTAATCGTGCCTTAATTCACCATTCGACTACGATCTGACACTGTATGATGTCCTGTCATTCTCTGCATTGTTCCTTGGAGCAATCCAACTACCGAGCGCCCAGACCGTAGAACTGATGCGACGAACAAAAGTCCCACGAAGTGCGGACAGATAACGTCGTTTTGTCTGGTTTGGAAGCCGTATGGCAACATTTTGTTCGTTCTGGTAATTTTGTTTCGAACAAGCTCGTCTTCTTGAATATGTCCTGCGTTGCACAGCTTTCTCTCTCTCTCCGCACTCACAGAGCAGTAACTGCTTCCGATAATTGGTTTCAGTTGGTATGACCGTTGTGTCAGGAAGATTGATACGGTCGTCGCTGTCTTGGGAATGTTCGGCTATCGGGTTGCGATCTCGGAGGTCATTCTTGTGCTGTCACAGTCTTTCTTTGAGGTTTTTCGTTTCGCCGGTGTAGCTCGTATCGCAGTCAGCGCAAAGAAGTGGGCTCTCTCCCTCGGCGGACCAGTCTTTGGCAATATGTAGAGAACATGTGTTCGAAAGCTTCTCAGTCGCTCGGATGCCTTCTTTTCTGAGAATACGGGCGATGGTACCGCTAACGACTCGGACATATGGGAGAGTGTCGTGTTTCTGTTGTGATGTTGATTCAGGAGCTGGACGCTGAATTTCTCAGCAAGCGTTTCGTGGTTTTGAAATTGAAGTGCTTTCGGAATAACGGTTCTTGGGTAGCTGCTCTTGGCGAGTTCCTTGACTATCGTTTGTTGTTCATTTGTTTAAGTCCGTACGCCGCTACTCGCACTTGTTGTGCCTCTATACCCCTGCGTGAATGGCTGACTGGACGGATTTCGGGGGGGGCCCGGGCCCCCCTGGGCCCCCCCTTGCCTACGTGCCTGGCACACACCCGTTTTATAGAACAAGGCTACAAGGAAATCTAAACGGATTTCTTAGAAATTAGGCAACCTTATTGCCGAAAAATTTGTCCTGGTCCGGGGTTCGAACACAGAGCCAACACTGGCCAACGCTCTCACTCTGCCAACTGAACTAACCAGGAGGCTAGCGAAAAGGGAGCGCGAGGGCGAATACATGTACAACTAGGCGCACAAAAGCCTGAATATCATCATCATCATCATCATTTATTAACCCTTAAGGGCCCTGAACAGGGCATTACATAAGGGGGGAGGGGTTACAGATATCAGAAATAAGTTATGCGGAAACAGTCTTTTATGAAAAGGACAATTAGCATCCACCCATTTTGTAGTACAAAGCTACAAGGAAATCCATACCAATTTTTTAGAAGTGAAAGCTACTAGTTGCCGATAAATTCGCCCTGGTACTAGGTGCCAACCCTGAACAACGCCTGCCGGGGCATTACCTTGCCAATTGAGCTAACAAGGAGGCTAGCGAACGGGAGCTAAAAGCAAATACACCGACAACTCCAAGCACAAGCGCGTGAATATATGACAAATGAGTTTTTCGGAATCGCGCAAGGTGGAGTAACATTTATGAACGGGACAATTAGCAGTCACCCATTTTGTAGACCAAGGCAACAAGGTAATACAAATGGATTTCTTAGAAATGAAAGCTATATAGTTGGCGAAAAATTTGACCTGGTCCGGAGTTCGAACCGGGGACTAACACCAGTCCCGGGCGCTCGCTCTGCCAATTGAGCTACCCAGGAGTCTAGCGAATGACAGCGAAAAGGCGAACGCATCGAAAAGTCGAAGCACAAGGGCGTGAATATGTGACGAATGATTTTTTTCGGAAATGCGCAAGGTGGAGTAACGTTTATGAAAGAAACAATAAGTATCCACTGGTTTTGCAGCACAAGGCTCCATGTAAATACATAGGATTTCTTAGAAATTAACACTACCTAGTTGCCGAAAAATTCGTCTCGGTCCGGGTTGCAACCGGGTACCGCGCCTGTCCGAGGCGCTCCCTCTGCTAATCGAGCCAACCAATAGGCTAGCGAACGACAGCGCAAGGGCGAATCTATCGATAACTCGAAGCACAACTCATTTGTCACAATAACTCATTTGTCACAATACATGACAAATGAGTTTTTCGGAAACGCACAGGGTAGAGTAACGTTTATGAAAGGCACATTTAGCACTCACCCATTTTTTA
Organism: Hyalomma asiaticum; assembly: GCA_013339685.2. NCBI lineage: Eukaryota > Metazoa > Arthropoda > Arachnida > Ixodida > Ixodidae > Hyalomma > Hyalomma asiaticum. The sequence goes on from JABSTT010004506.1 coordinate 305,868, forward strand.
GAACAAGGCAACAAGAAAATGCATACGGATTTCTTAGAAATTCAATCTTCCTTGTGCCGAGGGATTCGTTGTGGTCCGGGGTTCGAACCCGGGACCAACGCATCAACGGGGCGGTATCTCTGGCAATCATTCTTACCTGAAGGGGTACGATGGCGATGGTAGAACAACTTCATTACTCTACCCAGATTCTTCAATTCTACGTCGGGGGAATGCGGAGTGAGCCGCGGGCTTACTCTTCCGTTCATGGAAAAGTAACATAGTCTGCGAGCTCTTTGCTGCTTGTGTAGAGTTAGAAACTAGCGCAACTCCAGCGTCGACGTAGCGTGAACTCCATTCCCCTCTACTCCACCCAGTACTCCATCCCAGTACTCCATCCTTCACAAATATCGCCGCACAACGATGGGCGATTGCAGCGTTGCCGGCAGCGACTACGTGGATGTGGCACGCCTCAACGTTACTTGATATCCTGATTATACAGTACAACAAGAAAAAGTACGCGCGACTCTCTTCGAGCACGCCGCCTAAAGATTGTGCGTGGGCGCACGCAGTCGGATCGCTACTCCGGACGGCCTGCCTGACGCGTATCGATTGGCACCGACTACCAGAGAAAGAAAACCAAGAATTCCGCCACCACACTTCCAGTAAGGTGTTAAAGACGCATGCGCGGCTAGGCGACAAAACAAAAAAGAAAGAATTGCCCGCCAATCCACCCTGTGAAGGTGGTTGGAAAGCGAAGCTTTTTACGCCACCCTCACGGTGACTGCGGCGCACTTGATATTTCACACACTACAACGTAACTTTAACCACGGCCTTAATTATTATTTACTTCACAACAATGTTCACTACTGCTTTATGATCGGTGTGATATACACTCAAATTTTCAGTTTTCACTGTAGTTACATTCTTTGCCAAGGTTAAATCAAGGCGAGAGCTGCTGGGTTTTGCCTACGACGCTGTTGAGCGAGACGATTTTCTCTTTCCGCCGAGCCTTATATTCACGCTCTTCTTCTGCCGTCTTTACTTTCCGTGGTCTACCCATAGTGACGTAGTCTAGAAATGAACCGAAGCAGTTACTAGGCTGGAACGGTTTCGAATGACGTCAACCCTCTTTCAAGCAGCTGCATAAGCTTTGCAACAGCTGCAATCTAATCTTACGGACCGCGCCGAGCCTGTTTCCGTTGTTTGCCCGCAGCCCTTATCATCCATCATATTGCCTCATCACTTTGAAGCTTGTTTTTGTGGTTTTTCTTGCGAAAACGAGTGCTTAGTTGTACGCTGAATGCCTGAATTCAAGTAAGCTATACTGCTATACCTGCAAATGTTAGCGGTTCGTCGGGATCGTTTTTTGCTTACAACGACGGACACGACAGAACCCTTGGCTGGTAGAGGTATAAAGTTTCGCTTTAAAAAAGCAAACGCAGGCGGGTGGAGAGATATCAACACAACTGCGAACAGCGCCGGTGCGAGGGTTCCGTCACGCGCCAGCCGCGCGCCTGCGCTGCTGTGGGTGCCCGAAGCAATCTGAGACGTGTCGCGGATATTGTAGTCATGGGCAGTTGCCCTGTGAACACTTCATGAGAATGGTGCTGTTGAGTTGACACAGTGTGCGTGTTTTTTGCGGGCAGTCTCACTGTGTTCTCGTCGCTGAACGGGAACGTTGTGATGTGACGGCAGGGCAACTTGTCATGCTGCGACTGTGGTGGTTTCGCCATGCCGCGAGGCGCAACCAAGCAAGCTCGGCACAGTCCGGCGCACCCATGGTAAGTCATGCATTTGTTTTGTTTGTTTGTTGGTCTTCATCACCGCTGATGCATGTGTATGTACGTGTTGTTTATTTTATTTACAGGTTCTGCAGGCCTATACTTAGGCCCTAGCAGGAGGGGCAACAACAACAAAAATCGAAAGTTGTACACTGTCACGGCACATAATCAGACGACTTATAGTGCTCTTGGCCAGCAGTGTTGCGGCAGATCGACAATGAACAAAACACTCATACGCATCATAAGTCTACAAATAATTCACTCGGGCACTGCCAACACGCCATATTCATACATCATTCAAACAAAACTAGACAAAAAAAGCTTCAAGTTGTTTTTCAATATCTTCGGATTGAAAGGCACTTATTGGTAAGGCGTTCCAGTCAGCAATAGTCCTGGGGAAAAACTATTTTTGAAAGCATTAGTACGAGCAAAAACAGGCGCCAATGAATATTTATGGTTATGTCTTGTTTTTCTAGAAGATGGATGTTTCACACAGTTGGGCAGAGTTATTGTAACTATACCAGAAAGAATTTTGTGTAGAAACGTTAACCGATTAATTTTCCTGCGAGATTCCAATGTTTATATGTCATTAAGTTGCATAAGTTGTGTTGGCGAATCATGTCTTTTATATTTGCTAAAAATGAATCTGACAGCTTTCCGTTGAACTTTTTCAATCAAGACAATATCTTTTTTACATTGAGGGTCCCAAACAACCGAGGCGTATTCAAGCTTTGATCTAATACAGGCGTTGTATGCCAATAATCTGGTCTCCTTCGTGGATGATTTAAGTTTCCTTTTAAGAAACCACAGTTTCCTAAGTGCAGCCGTGCATATGCTTGTTATATGATCTGACCATGCAAGTGTTTTCGTCAAAGTGACTCCTAGATACTTGTATTTTTCTACATCTTTGAGTGGGTTATTGCGGAGACAATAAGTGTAAAGGCTGGGAGCTTGCTTTCTTGTTATCCTCATGAGAACTGTTTTGTCACTATTAAGTTCCATGCCCCAGTTTTGATACCATTCATCAATACTTGTAAGAGATTGCTGAAGTAACATGTGGTCATTTACACAACATATTTATTTAAAAACAGCACAATCGTCCGCAAATAATCGAATAGATATGTCCTTATGTACGACATCAACTAAATCATTAACAAAAATTAAGAATAATAATGGGCCTAACACACTACCTTGTGGCACACCGGAAGAAACACGTAGAGAAGAAGCACAACCCCTGACCTCAACAAATTGACTTCTGGTTTTTAAATACGCCTGAATACACTCGACAATTCCCAAAGGAATCCCAATATTTTCGAGCTTAAACAAAAGTTTTCCATGAGGCACCTTGTCAATGGCCTTACTAAAATCTAAAAAGAACACATCAGTCTGCCCAGATATATCTAGAACCCATGCGAATTCATGCGCTGTCGACACAAGCTGAGTTACCGTAGACATATTTTTTTCGGAAACCATGTTGATATGACGACAAAATATTATTTTCTGATAAAAATGTGTTAACATAATTGGCAATAACATGCTCTAACATTTTACAGCAGCTACTAGTGATAGAAACAGGACGGTAGTTTGACAAGGAGTGGCGGTCACCTTTTTTAAAAATCGGCACAACACGAGCTGTACGCCAATCGGCTGGTATCTCACCACATTTGAGTGATGCATTGAACAGGGCAGTAAGGAAGTCAGTAATTTGTTCTGCATAGCGACGTAGGAATGAATTACTAATGCCGTCAGGCCCCGACGATTTCTTAGGATTAACCTTAAGTAACATTTGCAGAACACCCTCACGAGTTATGAGAACATCATCTGGGATTATAGGTATCGGGTCGCGCAGTTCATAATACTGTGGTTCAGAAAAGACACTCTGAAAGTATTTATTAAAATGATCAGCAATTAGTGCCGGAGCAGCTATCGAGACCTCCTCAACAAGTATTTTAGAAACTTCTTCATTACTTCGTTTAAGGTAGCGCCAAAATTTATCAGGATCCGACTTGATGAACTCCGGTAGTGTGTCATTAAAATATTGATGCCTAGTATTACTAACACTCTCGAACAATTTTTCTTTGAGTTCGGAAAAATGCTGCGTACTAGTCTTGTGTTTTTTTCGCAACCTTTTTATTTTTCTCTTGATCTGTATAATCTCACGGTTTATCCATGGGTTATGTGAACGCTTGCGTATTCTCTTAAGCGGTACAAAGTTTTTTGTGCAGAAGTCCACAATACCACGGAACCGTTGCCAGGCACTATCAACATCGCTAACAGATGTGGTGAGATACGTGTCTAGATAATCAATTACTGCAACATCATCCGCTCGATTGAAATCTCTTACTACACTTTCCACTGGCGTTGTCACTGATTTACATTGACCATACATATCCCAAACAAAGGATATTAATCTATGATCAGAAATACCGGTTTCAACTGCGATAGTCGCCCCTGTAAGGAGTTCCGTTGTAAATAGTAGACACCCCCTTGTGGGGTGTCGTACCATTTGCTCAAGGCCAAGAGACAGCGCTCTATACAGAGCGCTGTCTAAGCGAAATTAAAGGCAGAAAAGAGGCGTTAGGCGCATATATAGGAACGACGCGACATAAATGCGCATTTAGGAACACTCGTGAAGGCAGTCCGAAGGTCATTCGATCAGTTCACGAAATCGCCCCTTCACTAACAAAAAAATATCTTGTGGGATATTGTTTCATGCGAGAAGGCTGCAACCTCATGCTTTCGGGGAATGTAAACTTACGCGAAAGAGCCCTACTGGAACGTTCCGTATGGTCGTTCCAATAATTCCGTATGTTTCCGTAAGACTCATATGGAAAAATATGGAAAGTATACGGCAAGTATATGGAAAACTTATGGACTTCGTATGGAAAATATGGAATTATTATAATACGGAAACGGACTTTTTCAGTAGGGACTGCGGCTATCACAAACATTAATTGCTCGTGTAGTACGTGCTCACACCACGATATGATTATGAGGCACGCAGTAGCGGAGGGCTCAGGAAGTATTGACCATCTGGTGTTCTTTTTGTGTGCACTGATAACGCGCAGTATACGGGCCTGTAGCATTTTCGCCTCCTTGGAAAATGCGACCGCCGTGGCCGTGATCTAACCCTCGTCATTCCGGTCAGCAGACGATGCGTTTCCCACGTCGTCATGTGTGAATATGTGCATGTAACCCATATTATTGACATTCGCTCAGTTCCGATAATCAGTTCTTTTGTTTTTCCCCTCAGGCGGGCAATATATCCACATTTGCATATTACTGGCACCTAGTAACAGTGGGGCGGCCTTTTACAAGATGCTGGAATGCAACATATGTAACTGCGCGATGGACTTTACTAACATTGCGGACCTTTTTAAATTGCTCATGTAACGTTGTTTCGCGTTTCTTTGCCTTTGTGAATCGCGTATAAATGTGCGTGCCGTACAGCAAGTACGAAGCTCACAACAAACTACTTACCAGAATCTTACTGTTAAGTGCTGTTAAGTGTAACATGTGTTTAAAAACTAGACTGCCATTGGAGAAGCGAAGTAAGCGTCTTCAATGAAGCTTTCATTTTTATGTGCACAAAATGTCCAATGGACCCCGTTATTTTGTATCTTTTCCAGGAAGACTTTTTAGGTGAAGCAGCGATAGTTTCTGGCAGACCACTTTCTCAGCAAGATCGGTCATGGGAATGCTTCTCAGTGCTATTCAATGTGCTGTATCAAATTCGCATACCTTTAAGACTATGAATAAAAAATAGGACTTGTGCGGCAGGCTATGCACACACTGCTGGCAAGCATTTGCAAACACTCCACTGCTGAAAACATTGCAACTTTTTAAGGACCCCTGTGGAAACTCCTTCAATTGAGCCTTCATTAAACCCTGACTGCTCCACAGTCCACTCAGCTTTGATTTAAGCTCATGCTACTTACTAACTGGGCACAATGTAGGCAATACCTAAATGCACGTCATTGCTTAGGTCAAAGGGACTTTCCAACCATGGTGCTTGGTATCCATTTACCTTGAATGATAAAACTAGGCATGTACTGTGTACTGTGGCATTATTGTTAAGCAAGAAAAAATCCTGCAGGTCCCCCATACTGTGTGAATCGGTGTCATGTGAAGCAGTCTGCAAAGAACTTGTCAATGACGAATTCTTTGTCATTCAGCGAAGTGTTACGGGAAGGGTTCAAGCTCTTTGTGCAGAACGCATAAATACCCACTCAAGATGTATGCTTAACGTGGGCTAGCCAGGAATGTTGATAGCATGGCGAATGAGTGATAGCTCATGGTACGATGTAATATTGATACTCACATTAGTCCGAAGCACAAATGTCTATTTTTGTCGAAGAAAAATGCACTATATGGTGCGTCCATTGAGGTGGTCTCATAAGCATTGTTTGTTCAGGTATTAATACGGTATAGAGCAAAGTTGCACAATAGCATACAGACATGTATGCATTGCTATGATAGTGCTCATCATACATTAGAAGTGCAATTCACATAACACAAGCAGCATCATAACAACTACAAGTGAAATAGGCTTATTTACAGCCGCGTTGGAGTAGCCGCCTCAGCGGCAGCATGCCTGCTTGGCACCTTGAGGGCCCGTGTTCAATACCCCCCTACCGCTTCGTAGGCTCTGTGTGCATGTTTGTGTGTGTGTGTGTTATGTCTGCATTTTAAACACAAGCTACGAGAACTGGTGTTCCTCTCTTGGTTTAAGAGCGGAGCTGCTTAAGCCGGCTATTCTGTGTCAATCATGAACAGCAAAATCTGTGCTGATCCTGGAAGCAAGGCCCCGTTAGGTGCAGAAAACTTCAAGGAACGCTCAGTGTTGTGGGTTCGACCCCTGCAGCCACGGTGTTTCATGTGTCTATTTCAGTTGGTCCTTGATTGATATAGGCCTTATCAAATCCAAACACCTGTTGCGCATACTCGCATACTGTGGGCCGAGAACTGCGGTTGTGAGCTGTGCATGGTTGCAGTATTGTTAATCATGACATATATGATGAGTACATCAGGTTAGCAATATAAAAATTTGTCATTTGTGTTAGTCACACATTTATACCTTACCTCCATAATATTGAGGTCTACCAGGCAAATGAGATAGATAGATAGATAGATAGATAGATAGATAGATAGATAGATAGATAGATAGATAGATAGATAGATAGATAGATAGATAGATATTAACTATGTTCATCAAAAAAATGCTTCACGTTTAATAATTCATCTGTTCACATTTCATGGCCCCAGCTAGCACGCAAACTGTTGAGTGCACTGATCTTGGCATGCCCATTATTGACACTGAGATTATAATTGAGCTGTAGTTGTGTATGAGTTAACCTCCCTGCCTTCCGATCTCCCTCTATCTCTTTCTCTGCATATATGTCTGTGTATGCACGTGTGAAATGCCAAAGAATTTTGCAGCCTTCCTCGAGGAATAAGTATTAGTTTGAGGTATTTTTTTTGAGTGAATGCACAGAGAAAAAGATGCTTGCAACTTTAAATTATGTGCATTGCGCGGTGCTTTTATGGATTGCGATGTTAACTTGTATAGCAACACGTGTTTGTATCCTGTCACGTATCTCTAAAAAGGGGTGCTAGACTTAGCCTATGTAATTACCTTTCTGTGTTTGCAGACTCTACGTACTCCGTGCTTGCCATCTGTTAGAAACGTACCAACACGTTGGTACCCTCTTTTTAAGAAATGTGTGCACCACCGACCATCATATTAACATTCAAACCATATCAGTAAAGAGTCTTTTCACACTGTTTTACTGCATCAAATTGCTGAGTATTTGCGCTGTATTGTACACATTATTGTTCCACGTGCTCAGTGTTCGAAAACAGTTTTGTACGTGCTATGAAAATGTATATCCTTGCACTGACATGATAGTTGCTACTGTTTTGATTCCAATAAAATATTAGAACGACCGTTTGTTGTGTAGCTTGTGGTGGGACAAATTGTCATGCATGGGGAACTAAAGAGTAAGACTTGTGAGTGAAAATAAATTCCTAAAATAGTGATCTCTCATTGTTACTGCTGAAGTTCTACCAGGAAGATTTAGCTGGTATTTCTCGCAACATTGTGTACGACAGAAATAGGTGGTGAAAGAGAACAGTGATGTTCAAACAAGGACTGGCTGTTCATTTATCAATCACAGCATAGTTTGATATGCGTAAGTGTGACACCAACTTAAGCATCAAGTGCATGGAGTGCTAAGAATATGTGAGAGTATATGCCAGTGACTTTCAGCTTTGAGGATCTCCGCATGTGTCAGTCAGTCACCTCCGCGTGCTTAGTTTGTGAAATCTTCAGTTGCCCAGAAGCATAGCGTTCTCCTCCATTGACAATAGAAAATGTATGGACACTGCATGTTTTCTGGAGATGGGTCATTTTAGTGAAGAAAAGAGTAAATGATTTTTTTTCTTAACATTGATACCACAGCATCTGTGTAACAGCTCCAATGCCCGGACTTGCAACAGAGAAATGCGAAAGCCCTCGTTTCAAAGAGGAGACCTGTCTTGCGTAGTCTATGCTTCACCTTGCAGCACGCCTTGCTCATTCGTTTTCATGGCCACATGCTGCTCAGAAATAGGCGTAATTGGCAAGGAAGGTAGCTGTCGCCGATGACCAGATTTAGTAGCTGAGTACAGCAAACACGACCACTGTATGTCACACCAAACAGCGCAATGCGCGCAGGTATGTACTAGTTGCGCAAACAGCTGATCGCCAAATCCATGTGGAAACGCCGCTGCCAGTGCGTATAGCGCACGATAGGTTGCACCCGTGTAACTTATGTCTGTTGGCGTATGCACCTAGTGACGTACACAACTTTTGTATGTGATTGCGGGGGGTTTTCGAACCGCTGAGAGCGCGCTGGCGCCAGTGGACGCGTGTGGCTCACGGCGGCATTAATCAAAACTGTCTCAATAGCACATGCCTACGGAATACGCATACTTGAGTATGGAACGCTGAGATACCTTACTTTTACGCAGATGTTTGCGTAAATTTAGCGATCGAAACACCTGTTATGCGTAGGGTAGCCCGAAATAAAGCACTGATTTATAACGCGGTTGCCGCACGGCACGGGGATGTGAAGAATAATTCATTGCACAGTGCTATGCGGTGGTTTTCTCACCGCCTCGCAGGTTCTGCATTGATCGAACGGAAACGCATGCTCATACCGATCAACTTCGATGCTCTGAGGTTCAGAAGCAGAGTAGCAGTAAATTTGGTAGATATATAAGGCCGCGAATAAGATCGCCGGCATACCGTGACGTGGTGGAGTGATCGGTATTGAGTCCGCTTGCTGTGCGTGTGTACCAGAGTTCGAATCTAACAATGTTGCTTATTTTCTAAGAAGTGTATGTTCATGATTTCTGTGATTTCTGCCTTTTGAAGTGCAACTGTGATGTCCGGCAATGCCAATTTGCGTTGGAATGTTTAATTTAGCGGTGATATTGACGATTGATACCAATGCCGTGCGTACATGAAAAGGCTCGCATTCCGCATTTACTGGTCATAGCGAACATTTTTATTTCCACATTCGTGCTTCCGAATCAGCATTGTCTACGAATACTTTTACGCCTTGAGGATTAATGGCAGTGTGGCTGCCGCTACCCTGGACCAGCCGCGCCGCATGGCACCGTACGAGTGCACGGGGCTGTTGCCATGAAGAAAACAGCTGATAACGGTATTCGCTAAGAGTGACGACGTAGAATATTATATTTAGTTTTAACAGGTCCTGTACCCAATATCCCCAAGGGTTACCAGACGTTTCCATGGATTCTGTCTATATAGTTCTTAATTAACCAGAACGCAGCTGTTCCCACTGGCAATACAGCGAAAGTCGAGAAACTCTGCTTTCCGCAAGGGTTGTGTGCATATGTAACGTTATTGAGTTGTGTGTGCGTTGTGCATGGATGCATATTTTATATATGCGATCTCTCATTTAGGCACGTTCTCTTGGCGTATTCGCAGTTGCATATGGTACGATCGAAAGCTTGGCAATATCCTCTTCTTTTTTGGGGGGGAGGGGGGTTACGTCCTGGAAAGAGTGCTTGAACTTCCGCGGAGGAGCATTAATCCAATCCTCTCATTCCCCTTCATCCAAACTGACAGAATTCTATGCGACAGAGTGCGCGCACTCCGTGCTACAGAGAGTGCCCAGCACTCCTGAAAACGCAGTGAAATATGGCACAGGCGTTTCATCTGCCGAACGGAGTGCCCAGCACACCATTGCAGCTAAGGGTGATTCAGCTCATCAGGAGGCTAACGAATAACAGCACAAGGGCGAATCCATCGGCAACTCGAAGCACAAGGGCGTGAATGTATGACAAGTGAGTTTTTTGGAAATGCGCAAGGGGGAGTAACGTTAATAAACAGGACAATTAGCAGCCACCCATTTTGTTGAACAGGGTTGCAAGGAAATACACATAGATTTCATAAAAATGAAAGAAATCTGGTTGCCGAAAACCTCGTCCTGGTCCTCTGTTCGAACACGCGACCAACGCCTGTGCGAGGTGCTCGCTCTGCCAATTGAGCAGTCTAGCAGATGACACAGCGAAAGCGAATCCATCAAAAACTGAAAGCACAAGGGCGTGAATATAGGAGAAATGGATTTTGCCGAAACTATCGTTTATGAAGGGGACCATTAGCACCCACCCGCATTCTAGCACAAGGCTACTGGGAAATGAATACGGGATTCTTAGAAGTGAAAGCTACTAGTTGCCGATAAATTCGTCCCGCGGTCCGAGGTTCTAACCCAAGACAAACGCATCTCCGGGGCGCACGCTCTGCAAATTGGGCTAACCAGGAGGCAAGTGAATGAGAGCGCAATGGCGAATCCATGGACAACTCGAAGCAGAAGGCCGTGAATATATGAGGAATGAGTTTCGCGGGAATACGCAAGGTGAAGTAATGCTTATTAAAGCGAAAATAAGCATCCACACGTTATTCTTGGAAATGAAGCTACCTAGTTGCCAAAAATGTGCCCTGGTCCGGGGTTCGAACACAGGACACACTCCTGTCCGATTGATGGATTTGTGGTGTTTAACGTCCCAAAACCAGCTCTGATTATGAGTGACGCTGTATTGGAGGTCATTAAAGATTTCGAAAACTGGAGTTCTTTAACGTGCACTGAGATCGCACAGCACACGGGCCTCAACATTTTGCCTCCATCGAAATGTAGCCGCCGCAGCCGGGGTTTTATCCCGCCACCTTCCGATCTGCAGCCGAGTGCTATAACCACTAGCCCACCGTGACGGGGCCAACGCCTGTCTGAGGCTCTCGCTGTGCCACTTGAGCATACTAGCGGATGACAGCGCGAGGGCGAATCTGTCGACAACTTCAAGCAGAAGGGCGTGAATATATGAGAAATGAGTTTTGCGGGAATCCGCAAGGTGGAGTAATGCTTATTTAAGCGTCAATTAGCATCCACTCGCTTAGTAGCACAAGGCTACAAGGTAAGACATGCGGATTCCTTAGAAATCAAAGCTACTGAGTAGCCGAAGAATTTGCCATGGTTCGGCGTTCGAACACAGGACAAACGCTTGTCCGCGGCGCTCGCTCTGCCATTTGAGCCAACTAGTGGATGACAGCGGGAGGGCGAATCCATCGAGAACTCGAAGCACAAGGGCGTCAGTATATGAGAAATGAGTTTTCGGAAATTAACGTCTACGAAAGGGAAAATGAGCATCCACACGGCTTGTAGCACAAGCCTACAAGAAAACCCATACGGACTTCTTAGAAGTGAAAGCTACTAGTTGCCGATAAATTCGCGCTCGTCCGAGGTTCCAACCCGAGAACAACGCCTATCCGGAGCAGTCCACTGCCAATTGAGCTAACCAGAAGGCTATCGAACGACAGCGAAAGGGCGAATCTATCGACAACTCGAAGCACAAGAGGGTCAATATGTGAGAAATGAGTTTTTCTGAAACGCGTAAGGTGGAGTGACGTTTATGAAAGGGACAATCAGCGGGCACTCATTTTGTAGTAGTACTACAAGGAATTACATACGGTTTTCTTAGAAATGAAAGCTACCTAGTTGCGTGAAAATTCGTCCTGGTCCGTGGTTGGAACCAGGGACCACCGACAGTCCGGGCGTTCGCTCTCCAAACTAAGCTAATCAGGGGGCTAGCGAATGATAATGCGAGTTAGAATTGAAGGACAACATTAAGCAGAGGGGCTAGAATATATGACAAATGAGCTTTACGGAAAACAGCGAGGTGAAGTGATGTTTATTAAAGGGACTGACAACCAATTTTTGTGGTACCTGCTTTTATCAGTGCAACTGAAAACTTATCCGGTCAGAGTGCTTAATCACCCAATGGTAACGCCGAAAACGCCGCGAAACATATAAAATCCGAATTTTTCATCTGCGGCGACTATGGAGTCTTTACAGGCCACAGAGTTGCAAACAGTGGGAGATGAGGCCGATAGCGATTATAAGGTGGCAATGGGAAAAGGAAACTAGTGAAGCCGTAAATATAAAGAAATCAATGTTGCGTTTATCCAGCCTATATGGTGCTATGATTTCTGATCTCAATCGCGAATTCGCGCTGTACACTCCGATACCGGTTTCGCAGACTCGAGAGAAAAACGGCGCGCACATGCGTCGCAGCCTTCAGCGACCGTTCCACGGTTGCACCGCGAAGGCAGCGCCGCTTCTCATGCAGTGTCAACTTATTTGTTTCGTACCTCGTGGGCAGCACAGAAGAAGAGAGCGGGAATGCTTAATAATATGCGTGCTCTAACTTTGAGCACTAATTATGGTGCGTATAAAAGCATCTGACTATGCACACCAAACCGAAGACTCCATATAGCAGTACGAAGTCTCCACGGCTACGCTGCGCGACATACCCGTTTTTTGTGATTTTCAAACGCAATTTAAAAATACAAATTCTACTCAAACCCCATTAAGCATGCTTGAATCTGTCACCATAATTCATGGTTTTTTCATTTCCCCCAGAATCTAATCGCAGGTTCTGGTCAGTTGTCGGTCCATTTAAAGGACCAATTATCATCCACCCGCCTTGTAGCACAAGGCTACAAGGAAATGAATGCAGATTTCTTGGAAGTGAAAGCTACTAGATGCCGATAAATTCGTCCTGGTCCGAGCTTCCAACCCGGGACGAACACCTGCCTGGGGCACTTGCTCTGCTAATGGAGCTAACCAGGAAGGTAACGAATGACAGCGCAAGGGCGAATGCATTGACAACTCGAAGCACGAAAGCGTAAATATGTGACAAAGGAGTTTTCCGGAGACGCTAAAGGTGGAATAACGTTTATGAACGGGACTATTAGCAGCTACCCATTGTGTAGAACAAGGCAACAAGGAAATACATATTGCTACGGTATCAGACGGGCAGTCAAGGTATGAGCCAGGCAAGGGTGGAAGACGACGAGGACGATATCTTGTCTAGCGGTTGGACGCCATCTTGCCTCGGCTGTACCAGCTAGGTACCAGCTGCTGTACCAGCTAGGTACCAGCGGCTGTACCAGCTACCTAGCGCTCCGCGCTCTCCTGTAAATAAACCTTCGCACGACCTTTCAACCGTAACAGTTTTGTGGTGGAGGTGCGGGGTACGCTGACCACGAAGACGGAGCTGCTACCGGGAATCCTACGACGAAGCCGACGCCTCGCTCAACTGCCGCCGCTGGAGATGTCTCAAAACGACAACGACCCGTCACCCCTGTCCTCTCCGGCGCGGTCTACTGGCGTCTGGAGGCACACGATGGAGCCACGCTCTTTTTCGGGTAAATCTGGTGAGGACGTAGAACAGTGGCTCACACATTACAAGCGTGTGAGCAAGTACAATGGATGGAACCGGTCCGCTCAGTTGGAGAACGTCGTTCTTTTTCTCACGGATACCGCACTTCTGTGGTTCGAGAACCATGAGGATACACTAACGACGTGGGACCGCTTTGTTGCCGACATCACAGAATGCTTCGGAGATTCCACCGCGAAGAGGAAACGGGCGGAGCAGACGTTGCTTCAACGCGCGCAAGTCCCAGGTGAGACCTGTACGACCTATATAGAGGCGGTCTTGAAGCTGTGTAGGACGGTGAACCCCCTTATGTCTGAAGAAGATAAAGTTGGGCACCTTCTCAAAGGGATTGCTGAAGACGTCTATAGCTACCTCATTGGAAAAGAGAGTCTTAGCTCAGTCGACGACCTCATCAGGCAGTGCCGAACGTTTGAAACGTTGAAGCTGCGCCGTATCACGCCAAAGTTCGGAAGGTTACCTAACGTTACCACTGTTGCAAGCGTTGACGACAGCTCCGGCTATCAGTTCGACCTTGCGACCACTATACGGCAGATAGTCCGCGAAGAACTCGAGCGACACACTAAAGGAGCAGCGGGTGTCGAACAGCTTGGTCGTCCCAACCAATCCCATGAACCTGCGTCCGCTGTATCCGCGCTGTCTGTCATGCCAGAAGCTCTAAGCTATCCTGCCGATCAGCGGCCGCAGCATCGATCTAATTTTCCCGACGAAGTGACGCACGACGAGCGCTCTTACGGACCCGTCACCACGCGCCGGCAATGTGAAAGTCGTGCTCACTACTATACGCAACAACCCACGTTTGACCGCGAGGCCTACAACCCAAGTCGCACATCGCCGGTTTGTTATAGATGTGGTGCCACGGGTCACATCTCCCGATTTTGTCGCAGACGCCGACAGTCAAGATACGGTGCACCACCAGATTGGGCTAATTTCGATCGCGACGTCTATGACAACCACTGGCAAACTGACTTTGGCGCTGCCCGAACCACAGGCTCAGTACACAGAAATGCTTTCGGACAACATAACAGGAGTGCCTCACCAGCTTCAGATCGCAGCCTGACGCCACCAACCAATCGACAACGCCGTTCGCCATCACCACGGCGACGCCTTACGTCCCCACCGCCGTCGGGAAACTAGCCGACGCGGCCAATGGAGGTGAGGTCGCCGGACAGCCTGGATCTCTGCGAAATATTCCTCTGGTGATGGTGAAAAACAAAGTGCATGTCTTCGTCGATAGTATACCTACAAGTGCTTTAGTAGATACTGGTGCTACCGTGTCCGTCATGAGTGCCACGTTCAAAGAGAGATTGGGACGGAAAGTTATGTTCCCGTGGAATGACAGTGTGACCTTTCGTGGTGTCAGTGGAGAGTGCCTTATTCCTCTCGGCATTTGTGTTGCAAGTGTTTTGTTCTGCGGGGAAGACTTTAAAACAGAATTTTTGGTATTACCGCGTTGCACTCATGATGTCATTCTGGGTATTGATTTTCTTAAGGATTGTGGCGCTTCTGTCAATTGCGGTACGGGTGAAATAAGTCTGGATAGTGCACTCCTTGCCGCCCTTGCAGACACACCTCCGAAAGACAAAAAGTGCTTCGTTGTTTCCGATGATCTGTTGATACCGCCTTGTTCATTCTCGCGTGTCTGTGTCAAAGCCACTACTACCGACCGTTGTTCATTTGATGCAGAAGTTTTACCGCTTGCTCCTAGTTGCGCTAAGAAGGATGTACTCATACCGCGTTCTGTCGTGAGTGTAGTGAATGGTGCCGCGAATCTGTGGGCTTTCAATTGTTCATCGGCCCCTGTTGTTCTACCGCGCGGTATGAAACTCGCCACATTTGAGGAAATGACCTACAGCGCTATTATGGCTTTCAGCGACGAAGCGCAGTGTCGAACCTACTACGCCAACTCAGCTATTTCTGAAGAGCACGTCCTAAGAATGATAAATAAGTCTCTTCCCTCAGATGAGCGCCGAGCTCTTGCGCGAGTTCTTCTGGCGCATGTGCCTGTGTTCGATTTCGCACAAGGCGACAAGCAGGCTTCACTTCCTCGTTCTCGTGCTCATCACCGAATAGACACCGGCTCGGCACACCCCATTCGTCAAAAGCCTTACCGCGTGTCTTCAGCAGAGAGAACAGTTATCGCTGAACAGGTCAAGGACATGCTGCATAAAGGCGTCATTCAGGAGTCCTCAAGTCCCTGGGCAGCACCAGTGATCCTAGTGAAGAAAAAGGATGGATCATGGCGGTTTTGTGTCGATTACAGAAAACTAAACGCTGTCACCAAAAAGGATGTGTATCCGCTTCCTCGGATCGACGATGTTATCGACTGCCTCCATTCTGCCGCTTACTTCACCTCACTGGATTTGAGATCAGGTTATTGGCAGGTACCAATGCACCCAGACGACAAAGAGAAAACAGCCTTCGTGACACCTGATGGCCTCTATGAGTTCAACGTCATGCCCTTTGGTCTCTGTAATGCGCCGGCGACGTTCGAACGATTTATGGACACCATCCTCCGTGGAATGAAATGGGAAATTTGTCTTTGCTATCTGGATGATGTTGTGATTTTTGGAAGCACTTTGGATGAGCATAACCGACGTCTTAGCCTCGTCCTTGATTGTGTCGAGAAGGCTGGTCTGGTACTGAACTCCAAGAAATGTCGCTTTGGAGAAACTGAAACATTGGTACTTGGACATCTAGTCGACAGAAATGGTGTGAGGCCTGATCCACGGAAGATTGAAGCAGTAAGTTCTTTCGAACCACCGAAGTCACTGCGGGAGCTGCGGAGTTTCTTGGGCTTATGCTCCTATTTTCGTCGCTTCGTACCAAGATTTGCCGATGTGGTGTACCCCCTGACATGCCTTCTCCATAAGGATGTTCCTTTCAACTGGACGTCGGCTTGCGACGAGGCGTTCCGCCAACTAAAGTTTCAACTGACATCGGGACCTATATTACGCCACTTCGATGCTTCCTCGCCTACAGAAGTGCACGTTGATGCCAGTGGAATTGGCGTCGGAGCTGTGCTAGTACAGCGTCATCAAGGATCTGAGCACGTTGTGGCTTATGCCAGTCGATCTCTGAGTAAGGCGGAACGCAATTACACCGTCACGGAACAAGAATGCTTGGCAGCAGTTTTCGCGGTTCACAAATTTCGATCTTACGTCTACGGGCGCCCGTTCACCATAGTTACGGACCACCACGCTCTATGCTGGTTGGTGAACCTCCGTGATCCGAGTGGTCGACTGGCACGTTGGGCTCTCCGACTTCAGGAGTACGACTTTGTCATCTCTTACAAGTCCGGTCGTCGTCACGCAGATGCTGACTGCCTTTCCCGCCTTCCTCTACCGACTACGGTGTGTGACGAAGACAACTTCGATGACTGTTTTGCTCCTATTTCGGCCACATTCCCGGACTCCACGAGATTCAGGGATGAACAAGCCAGTGATGTTAGCCTGGAGCCCCTTTTTACTGCTGCGCTGCGTCCTCAAGCCACCGGTCGATTTTGTGTACGAGATGGCCTCCTTTACAAGACGAATTATTCGGGTAAAGGCGCACGCTTTCTCCTGGTGGTTCCACAGAGTCTGCGACCAGACGTACTGAGTGCCATGCACGATGACGCAACCTCTGGCCATCTAGGCTTCATAAGAACACTGAACCGAACACAGGAGCGTTTTTACTGGCCCAAAATGCGAGACACTATCAAGCAGTACGTCAGCGGTTGCGAGAAATGCCAACGCCATAAGCGCCCTACGACTACTCCGCCGGGTCTTCTCCAGCCTCTGCCACAACCCTGTCTGCCGTTTGAACAAGTAGGCATTGATCTCTTGGGGCCATTTCCACGATCTTCTAACGACAATCGGTGGGTTATCGTATGTGTAGACCACCTGACCCGTTATGCAGAAACTGCGGCCATACCATCTTCAACAGCTACATGCGTTGCCACATTCTTGCTGCGGTTTGTTATCCTCAGGCACGGCTCCCCCCGTGTGATAATTAGTGATCGTGGTCGTCAGTTTGTTGCGGACGCTGTTGAGGAATTACTTCGTCTCTGCAGCTCGAAGTTCCGGCATTCAACACCTTACCACCCTCAAACCAACGGTCTTGTAGAGCGTACCAACAGGACTCTTACCAACATGCTGGCAATGTATGTTTCCTCCGACCACAAAGACTGGGATGACGTGCTGCCATTCATCACATATGCGTATAATACCGCAAAGCATGAGACGACGGATTACAGTCCTTTTTATCTGCTGTACGCACGTCTACCGCTAAGGAGTATTGATACAATACTGCCGTTTGGCTCCCACAGCGAGTACTCGGTTGCCAAGACGCTGTGCCTTGCAGAAGAAGCACGTCGAATCGCTCGACTTCGTACCGTGGCGTCACAACACCGATCTAAGGAGCGCTATGACAGCCGACACCAGCCTATCTTGTACAGCAAAGGGGACTTGGTATGGGTGTGGACCCCACAGCGTAAACGTGGATTATGCCAAAAGTTTTTGCCCCAGTATACTGGACCTTTCGTGGTTGTCGATCGGTTGAGCGACTTAACGTACGTGGTGGCCCGTTTAACGTCAGCTGGTCGTCGTTCCAGCCGAACGCAGTTTACACACGTCGCGCGTCTCAAGCGGTTCCA
Source organism: Hyalomma asiaticum (assembly GCA_013339685.2). Taxonomy (NCBI): domain Eukaryota; kingdom Metazoa; phylum Arthropoda; class Arachnida; order Ixodida; family Ixodidae; genus Hyalomma; species Hyalomma asiaticum. The sequence continues at coordinate 324,066 of JABSTT010004506.1, forward strand.
CCCTGCTGTTTTCCAGTGATTTGGACTTGCCCCGCGGGCTTCGTCTGTGAGCCGGGGAGTGCTACGGTATCAGACGGGCAGTCAAGGTATGAGCCAGGCAAGGGTGGAAGACGACGAGGACGATATCTTGTCTAGCGGTTGGACGCCATCTTGCCTCGGCTGTACCAGCTACCTAGCGCTCCGCGCTCTCCTGTAAATAAACCTTCGCTCGACCTTTCAACCGTAACAATATGTATTTCATAACAATAAAAGCTAGCTATTTGCCGAAAATTTCGACCTTGTCCGCGGTTCAAACAGGGGCCAATGCCTGTCTGGGAATCTCGCCCTGCGAATTGAGCTAAGCAGGAGGCTAGCGAGTGAAAGCGAAAGCGTTTTCCATCGACAACTCGAAGCACATGGGCGTGAATATAGGACAAATGAGTTTTTCGGAAACGCGCAAGGTGGAGTAACGTATATGAACGCGACAACTAGCAGCCATGCGTTTTGTAAACAAGGCTACAAGGAAATACATACGGATTTCATTGAAATAAAGGCTACATAGTTGCCTCAAAATTCGTCCTGGGTTGGAACCGGGGACCGCCGTCAGTCCAGGAGCTCGCTCAGCAAAGTGAGCTAACCAGGAGGCTAGCGAATGATAGTGCGAGGTCGAACCAATCGAAAACTCAAAGTAGAAGGGCGAGAATAATGACAAATTAGATTTGCGGAAAACAGCAAGGTGGAGTAACTTTTATGAAACGGACAGTTAGCCTTCACCCGTTTTCTAACCGCCGGCTACAAGAAAGTACGTACGGATTTCTTAGAAATGAAAGCTACTATAGCTGCCAGAAAATGCATCCTGGTCCGGGTTGGAACAGGGAACAACGCCTGTCGGGGGTGCTCGCTCTGCCAGCTGTGCTAAGCAGGAGGCTAGTGAATGACAGCGCGAGGGCGAATTTATCGACAACTCGAAGCAGAAGGTGTGAATATATGAGAAATGAGTTTCGCGGGAATCCGCAAGGTGAAGTAATGCCTATTAATGCGTCAATTTGCATCCACTCCTCGTTTTCTATCACAATTGGCTACATGGAAATCCGCACGGATTTCTTAGAAATTAAAGGTACCTTTTTGCCGAAAATTTTTCCTGATCCGGGATTTGAACCCAGGACAAACGCCTGTCCTGGGCGCTCGCTCTGCCAGTTGAACTAACCAGCGGGCTAGCGAATGAGAGCGTGAGGGCGCATTCATCATCAAACCGAAACACAAGGACGTGAATATATGAGAAATGAGTTTTCGGAAACTGACATCTATGAAGGGGACAATGAGCATCAACCCGTTCTGTAGCACAAGGCTACAAGGGAACCCATACAGATTTCTTAAGTGTGAAGGCTACTAGTTGCCGATAAATTCGCGCTGGTCCGAGGTTCCAACTCGGGAACAACGCCTTTCCGGGGCAGTCGCACTGCCAATTGTGCTAACCAGGAGGCTGTCCAATGACCACGAAAGGACGAATCCATCGACAACTCGGAACACAAGGGGGTGAATATATGACAAGTGAGTTTTGCGGAAACGCGCAACGTAGAGTGACGTTAATGAACGGGACAATTAGCAGCCACTCGTTTTGTAGTAGGACTACAAGGAAATACATACGGATTTAGTAAAACACGTTCTTGGCCTAGTGTGTACGGCATATTTGTAACAAAAAGGTTGCGCGAAAAAACACATGGTACAAGTTACAGGGACAAGCGCAAAGTCACACTGTTTCATTCAGCGGCAGACCACTGCATAAATAGGAAAAGTGACACAAAGACCACGTGTACACGCGCCAAGAAAGAGCACCAAAATTACACATGCGCAGCCAGAAAGCCCCTCTCTCCAGCATACAGGCTGATCGAAGGATCACAACACAATCGGCTCCCTTCTGCGATATAACACACGCTTCAAGGACCAACCGTGCGTTCATATTTGCACTTCTACCGATTATCTTGACCTGATTTAATCGAGGATCACACACGCAGGTATTACAATGCTCAGCTAAATTAGCTTTTTCTTTTCTCTTTACATCTTGAAGATGCTCCTTCGCTCTATCATTAATGCAGCGTCCCGTTTCGGCTATGTAGACCTTTCTGCAGCTAAGTGGAATTTCGTATACCACTCCGACTGCGCATTTGCCGGAGGGCCTCTCATGCTTTTTTTCGCGTGGTGCTGTTTTCTTCCCACTAATGCGGGAGCAAAGAACAGACAACTTTCTAGGAGCCGAAAAAACAATCGGAACCCCATACTTCCCTGCGTCCTTCATGAAGGAGTGCGACACTCCGTGCACATAAGGCAGAACCTCGGGCCGCGTGAGGCACTGCGCACTGTGGGCTGCTACTGCTTTCCTTGCGACCTTAAGCATTTGCAAGAGGGACTCAGCCTCTCACCAACAACAGAGCGAGGGTACCCAGCCTCCGCAAGTCTGCCAATCTGCGCACAAAAGCTATCATGCATCTTGTGATCACACGACGTTTTGAGAGATGCAAGGCACATCGTCGCAACAGCACGTTTCACGACTTTTGACCGGGTGGATTCGAACGGAAGGAAACCTTTCTTTTCTCTGGGCTTATACTGCCAGCATACATGTCCCGCAGAGAACGTCAAATTAATATCTAGAAATTGCAGCTGATTGTCAGCAGAAATCTAATCGTGAATGTATTAACAATTACTGTCCGATTTGCATTCTTCCACTTTTTATGGTAAGGTAATGAAAAGATTTTGTACAAACGCCTGATGTCATATTTAAAAAAGTTCGACTTACTTTCTCCTCATCAGTTTGGCTTCCGTCCAGGTTTCTCAACTGAATTGGCGCTCATTTCTTTCACAGACAAAATCAAACTGGCTATTGATGACGGTTCACTGTTTGGTGTAGTTTTTGTTGACCTTTCTAAAGCTGTCGACACCATTAATCACGCCATTATTTTTCATAAACTCACATCTTACGGCATTACAGGTCCAGCCCTGAGCCTTATAAATAGTTATTTCAAAAACAGGTCGCAAGTCTTTCAAATAGACGGTAGCGTTTCAAGTCCCAAGATTACTAACCAAGGAGAGCCTCAAGGATCTATTTTAGACCCTCTGCTTTTTCTATTGTTCATCAATGAGTTGCCCCTAACGCTTCGCCAATCTCACTGCTTGTTATACGCTGACTATGCAACCATATATCCATCTCATAAAAGCATCCCCGTACTGCTAGAAAGGCTAAACAGTTGACTTAAAAAATGTCAGTGATTGGTGCTCTATCTTTGTGCACATTAACCCAAGCAAAACTACATTTGTGATATTTCATTCTCCACTATCACAAGTGACACCCGCGGTGCTCATGATATGGGACAATGAAATACCGGTTACTAACAGCGCCAGGTTTCTAGGTGTGACATTACTTGAGCACCTCAAATGCAATCTTCACGTCCATTCACTAATGCATCAAGTTTCTTTTGGCATACATGTAATCATTAAATCACGTAATTATTTTCAAAAACTCATCATTCGTTCGCTAGATCACTCCTACATTCATAGCCATCTGTCTTACTGCGTATCGTCCTGGGCTAACACTTACTACTGTCACCTACGCCTTCAAAACCAAGCTGTACGATTAAGACCTTCAGTAATGTTTTTACATCTTCTAAACCCCTATACCAGAACTTAAATATTCTGCCACTAACACAACTATTTAAACAAAGACTATCATTGTTCATCTTTAAGATTAGGCATTGTGGCACCTCCATCCCGGCTTACTCAAACGAATTTCTTATAAATACTAACATTACTAGATTCTCTGCAAATGACAATCTACTTTTTCCCCGCGTTCGAACAAATTACGGAAAACTAACAGCTCTCTTTTCAGGCATATCATTCTGGAATTCAATACCATACGAAATTAAATCATCGTCATCTGTACACATATTCCAAAGCCTACTTAAGAAACACTCTTGACAAATTATGTAAATAATTACACTAATTACTAATCTATTTCTCAGCATAATTTTTTCTCCTCCCTTGCTTTGAATATTTTATGCTATTGTTTCTACACGAATACATGTTTCGTAGCCACAATTTGCATATTGCTTTGTATTCATGTTTTGTATACTTTTACATTCAATCTTATTGTATTACTTTTTGCGTTAAATCTTATTGTATTTTCACTTTGTTCTTATGAATTAGTGACGCCTGCATCATGAAGGTTTCTCGCTGGAACTTTTTTGTCAGTTTCTACAAACTATTCTATAATCACAGATTTACGTACCATGCCTGTTCTTTATATGTTTGTCGCTTTCAGTTTTCATTCATTTTTGCTTTGATTCTTTTTATTATTGCGTTCTGTCTAGCTTTCCTGTAAGTTTTATAAATGAATTATTCTTTTCTCATGCTGCACTCGATACTTAACATACATGTGTTTTAGTATTAGGAGGTCCCCCCGTCAGTTCTCGTAACTATGGGAAATCCGAATGTAATACATATCCCTAACAATGTTACTCTGTATTGAAAGAAATAAATTGAATCGAATTAAAAAAGAATTCGAAAAAACTTGTATGGCATAGAAAATTCAGCTTCGAAAGCTTGTGTCAGTACCCCTTATCATTGCGCAAGTACATGCAGTAAAACCTTTTTTATCATTCCGCTCTCGTCCTCGTTTGTTGTTCCTGCGTCTGTATGCGAAATAACGCTGTTTTATACAAGATGGCTTCGAACCAACGGGATCGTTGTAAGCATATCATATTGTTTCAAGCATATCGTAGATTCTACCCTGAGACCCACCAAGACGGCACGTGCAAGGTTCGTTGCTACGCGCCTGCTACACTAAAAGGCATGCTCTGAGAATGGTAGTCAAAATTAGGGAGATGTTCTCTCTGCGAGATGGGCCTATACGCCCTTTCCAGCTCCACGCTCGCCGACAGCAGGCTCGCGAAGCGGCGACTATGCAACCTGCATGGACGTCCTGATATGAGACAGTCGAGCCCAAGAGGCCGGTCTGCAGGTCAGAATATAAAAGCTTTTACCGATCAATCATTACTGGAGCGCTTGAATATTAATTGACTGTCTTTGGCGATACGACCATAGCGGGCGCATTTTCCGTCGAGGCAAGAGTCCCAGAGGCCCGTGTACTGTACATTTTGAGTGCACGTTAAAAGAACTTCAGGTTGTCAAGATATCCAAAACCCTCCATTACGGCGTGCTTAAATCGTACCGCGGTTTTGTCCCGTAAGGCTTCCGCAATTAAAGGACTAGTTTGATACCTCATGACTACTGCTTTTGCATTCAAAAGCTGCACTCCTAAGTGGTTAACCTAGGCAGACAGATAGGCATGCAGAACTGTCACGATGGCATTCAGGCATTCCATCTACTTCTGGCCACTGTGTGCAACTTTCATTACGCGTTACCAAACACGTGTAACCGCGGAACGGTGGTAAATTGTCAGGGATGTCGAACTGAATCTCACATCGGGAAAGGCATTTTCCTTATTACCCGTCGTGGTGGCTGCTTGCGAAGCTCGATGTCCGGGGATTGAATCCAGCGCATACCATACCACACCAGTGTACTTAGGGTTATGTGCGCATCAAAGAATATTATTTTTTAAAACAGCGCAAAAACAATGAATATGGACAAACTCGCCCAATTTGGCACAACGTTAATGATACCCATGCAGTCGCAGAGCAACTCTCCCGCGGTCCGCGTTGAATAATCGTATCGTGACTTTGGCACGTAAAACCCCAACTAGGTCTCTAGGTACCATTTCTCAGTTATAAAATATCATGCGCACTTTCTTTTAGCGCGCTGAAAGGGCGAAATCTCCATAGAAAAGGTCTTTAGGTTCATTTTCCCCCTTTTTTATTTTTAGGCCAGCGATGCTCCTGGAACCTTGCATGGGTAAGTTTTCTTTCGCCTCTTTCTCTCTCTACGACGAAACTTCACTTCTCAGGAACACATTGGTATTACATGCAGTTGTCGCAAAAAAAAAAAAAGAACGTGGCTGATTCCTCTGTGAGAGGAATCGATGTAACACGACAAAATAGTCGCGCCCGTACTGTCTGCACTGTTTTGCATTCGTTTCTGGTCTTATTTCCACGTACAGTGCTTGACTTCGCCTCTTCTGGATAGCGGCACCGTTCCAGGCAAAATGCGCGTCTATGTGCGCGCGCAACCGGACGAGCACATAGAGAAAGATGAGAAGAGCGGTAAGAAAAAATACAAGGCGCGTTCGTGCAGCTTCAGCCTGAGCGCCGATGGCGCAGCGGTGGAGCACCGGACAATTTTCTTCGTGGAGCGGGAGGCTGTGATTTCATTTCTCAGCCCATCAGCGAAAATTTTAACGCGATAGCGTTAGAGAGCTCGTTCCGCAGAAGTACCGCCATCGGTGACGGCGTCGCGTGAGCGAAAAATAACAGCTCCAAAAATGGACAACTATGTCGATCTAGCGGAAAACATGTCAAGCAATGTCTCGACTAATATGGCCTGCGAGACGGCGGGCGCGCCCGCCATCTCGGAGGCCATGCGACTACAGCAGAGCCTATAAGCGGTCTCGTCGGATGCTCTGCATCCACTTTTTTAGCATTTCATTGTCACGTCACCATTAAAGAAGTGAAGTAGTGCAGTTGCTGTTTCACCGACCATAAGGAGATGATTGTTGCGGTTGGCCGAAAGAGGTCTCCAGAAGAACGAACCGAACAGTTGCGAGATGCAAGAAGGACGACAGAATGTGACCATTTACGAGTAAAAGTGTTATGCCTACGCGTAGTTCATAATACAGGACCACGAGACTACATGGCTGTACAAAATTTTCATCAAGTTGATATAAAAGTGCTGTTAAATAGATCGAAAACCTCTACCATTACTATAAATACGTCGCGCGCGCGTGTGAGTGTGTCTGTGTCTGTGCGTGTGTGTGTGTAACAACACACATTAATAAGTATGCACTTAGTGGTTGAAGCGCACACTGGGGGCCGGATTTCGCTATCGCGTTCCACTCTTAAAGGCGGAGCTTAAGGGTCCCCCAATTTTTTCTGTGTGTTTTTCTTTGTTGTTCTTACATGTAAGTTGTACTGAGTCACTTCTGTTTTATTGTGTCTCTTCTACTGCAGCACGTCGTTTCTGCTACTGAAGTGACGTGGTGTGTTCGTGGTGGACCAGCGCGTAAAACGTTTCCGTTTTAAAAAGGAAATGGGGCGACCCTTCTCTCGCAGGAATCGGTATAACACGGTGTCCACAGAAGCAGTTGAATGTTTGCTGTAGGAACTTGCGAATTTTTATTGGTGTTTCGCTGGTATGATAGCATTGGACACGGATGCACCAACGTTGACGACTGGTGATGCATGGTGTCCATCCCGGTGACTAACGTCGGTGACCGTGGTAACTTAGGTAGTTTACGTAACTTCCCAGAGTGGATGGTATATGTTGCGCGACATTAATGCACGCCCGCCTGGGTGACACTGACCCGTCAACGTCGTTGCCGTAAGCCGTACAGTGGCGCTCTAAGCAGCAGTTTCCTTAGTGGGTGCGGTCACACTTGAAACAGTAGCGGGCGCCGGAACACCTGGACAAGCATGCTCGGGCTGCCGTAATTCAGTTCGCCTCTCCTAGATGGCGGCAACGTCCTACGCAGTCCACCTCGATGTGCGCGTGAGGAGGCAAATGAACTTATCAGAACGGAACGTTGTGGATCCGATTGCTAGCGCTACCGCGGAACGTATTTTCTACTCTGTCGCTCCCGTAACGGAAATGACTTGAGTGGTTTGTGTTGCACCCTGGCATAAGGAACTTTCATGTTAAAACGCTGAAAGGAGATAAATATAAGGTTTGTTTGTTTTTTTGCATTTCCAGGGGCTACAGCAAAGTGGTAATCTATTTCGCAACGGCAAACTTCGACAACATTCGCACCGTACCGAAGTACGATGTAAGAATTTCTTTTGATTCCTCATCTTCGACTAGATCGTACGCATGATTTCTATTGTGGCTGTTTTATTTCCACAGGGACTGAAGGCTTTCAGCGCTATTGGATCTGCCAATGGAATGTACTTGGGTATTTCTTTTCTCGTTGTCGTCGATATTATCGAAATACTGCTGGCTGGCTCTTCATGTGTCAGAATGCGCACATTGTCGCTTGCACGCTGGGTGTCACGAGGGTCTCGTGGCGAGGACTAGATTGAGAGAGAGCGGACGTAGCGAGTTGTGCAAGTGGAGGACGCTTGCGAATCTAGGAAAAACTAGGAAAACAATTTGGTTGTTTATTCAGGAGCGTGAATTAAAGCGCATGAAGATAACGTTAGAGTGTAAGTTTTTCCAAGTGCACTGGATCAAAGCGTCCCTATTTCGGGCACATTGTAGTGGGCCTGAGCGAAATTCGCCTGCGCTCATCGGAGCTGTAGCCGATTAAGCTTAGTGACAGGGAGTTAAAGCGCAGAATAAATTAGCAACAGTGGCGTCTTGCTGCCTTCGTCCCAGTCTTTGTGTGCACTATTCCCCCTGTGATTGTTCCACTGGTTCCACTGCAGCACGCCGGTTTCTCCTAATATATTCGTCATGTTACCCTGTTTTCTCGAACCAGACGCACATTGAAATTAAGCTTTGGTAATGTCCCAGAGGCTCAGCACCACAAACTGTAAAAAAAGAATGTCAATAAAAGTACAGTTTGAGCTCTTGAACCCAATAGTGGCTTGCTTCATTGTACGACAGAGATGTGGTGCACAGCGGCACAGCGGTTTTCCGACGTTCAGTGGCAATGAAAGAACGTTCGACCTCATACCGCTCTTGCGCATTCATTAACTGCGACTGGCGCACGAGAAACGTGCAGTAATCTGCGACAGACACAAATAAATTACCATCGATCACGCCGTTTTAAGGGTGCTCTTGTTACTGCACGCCAACTGGGAACAAAACGGTAGCCCCTATTGAAAATAAAACGTGACTGATCAATGGAATCTGTATACCACGAAGGAGAAATACGTCCTCGCAGAAGCAGTTAAATGTTTATTTTACATCGAGGTGAACTTGCGCATTGTTATCTGTGTTTCGCTCGTGCGGCACTGTTTGCCGTGGGTGAACTCACGCTCACGCATTGCCTCCATTACATCAAGGATGATCCAATACATCGCCTCCATTACATCAAGGATGATGAAGACATGGGTGATGACGCACACTTTACCGTGGTCAGGTACAAGAAAAAAAAGAGCCGAAAGCATCCCAGTTGCGTTTCGCCCAACACGGGAGGGTGCTAGCTTCGGGCAAGGGAACCCCTACCGAGTGTCGACTGAAATAGTTTCCGCTGCCAAAGAAAAAGTGCAGTCATTCCGAACGACCAGGGATGGCAGCTTCAGTGTCAGCGTCGCTTCACTAGCGTCAGCAAAGCGCCTTCTCACGCTTACAAATGTCGGTGGCCTAGAAGCGAAGCCCTTCATCCCGGAGTCGTACACTCGAAACATTGGGAAAGTAAGACATATACCTCTGCAGTATACAGATGAGCAACTTGTAGACTATTTGAAAGAATCTGAGTTATATCGGCACGCAGACAGGTGAAGTATTATCGTCAAGAAGATGGAGCAGTGATGTCGCGTCCCTTCCATACGGTAATCTTGACGTTTAGAGATGATCGCCCGATTCCAGGGAGAATTTACTTGGGTTTCACCAGCCATCCTGTTGAAGAATAGCTAGGACCAGCACTTCGCTGCTATAAGTGTCAGCGATTTGGACAAATGGCGCAAAGCTGCCGAAGCACACGCCGATGCAAGATCTGCTCAGAGTATCATCACCACAAAGAGTGTAAGTCAGTCCTTGAGCACAAATGTGCTAACTGCGCTGGCAATCACGCTGCCTCCTACTCATGCTGCCCCCAGAACAAGGCTGCTGCGCAAATGCGTCGACATGAACTTATCCATGGAAGGCAGCCGAGACGCAATGAAGCCTCACCAAATCTTGACATCGTTAATCCGGCGCAAGGACAGCAACATCATAGAACACCGGAATCACAACGGCCAAGAGAACCATCACGAGACCCACCAAGGGAACCAACAGGAGTACAGCCAAGAGCACAATCAAGAGGATCTCAGTCAGTCATCCCGACTTATGCGTCGAAGTTTCAAATACCCAAGAGACAACAACAGGCAGAAGAAACGTCGCGTCAGCCTCAGCGACCCCACGTGTTCCATCCAGAAGCAGCACCAGTTAATGGCGCCCACACTACTGCATCAGGGACTGAACTAATCTTGCCAATGCTATTTGCAGTACTTAAAGCAATCCTGTCGGCTCTGCCGGAAGCAAACAACTTGCCAGAAGTTCGAGCCCTGTTGCCTCTGGAAGCACTGCTGTGTCATCAATCCAGGCCAAGCACACGACAATTGGTACATGAATAGCCGGTACCGAAATGTCTCCATTTTTCAGTGGAATGCGAACCGTCTTGACAACAAGTGTGCTGACTTTCGGAAACTGCTTGCAGAGCATCATTTTCCGATACTGTGCATTCAAGAGGCAGGGATCAGTGACGATTTCCGCCTTTCCAATTGCGTCATATACAAGTCTTCCCGTCAAGATCGTCTGAATAGAGTGCTCCTGTGTGTCAGAAAGGACTTACCATCTTGTCAAGTCCAGTCAAGTGATTCAGACTTTCCGGAATTCATCGCCTGTAAAGTATCCTTTGGCAAACTGTGTATAACAGTAATTATTGTCTATTTACAACCTTCAGGCCGCATATCAGTGGAAGGGATGGTAGATATTTTCAAAATAGGTGGTTCTAATGCATTTATATGTGGAGACTTCAATGCCCACAACGTAATCTGGGGAAGTGATCGCTGTGATGCGCGCGGCAACGTTATTGAGAACGCCATTGACCCGCGCAACTTGACAGTTTTAAATGATGGATCGCCAACATTTCGTCGTGGACACACTCGAGCTGCATAGGTGTCACCCTGAAGACATAGTCAATGGTGTGGGTTGGACAACAGATGTGGAAACGCGCGGAAGCGATCATTTTCCTATCCTTGTAAATCATCCTCGTATGCACAGTAATGACACATTGCGTTTTAGCAGACTAACGAACTGGAAAGCTTTTAGGTACCGTCTAACAAATCAAATTAGTGAACGCGTGACTGTTGCACAATTTACTGAATGTTTACTGGATAATATTAAGATATGTACAAAGAATGTCCCCATACCAAAAAATTATGCTGCAGTTGATGGGGAGTACGAACACCTAAGAGCCATCAGACGCCGGGCCGAAAGAGCGTACCAAAGGAGCGGAAGCTTAGAGGCATACAAATATGCTCGAAAAATTCACAATGTTATGCGCAGACGTTTAGAAAATTTAGGCAAACGGCGCTGGCGCTATTTCTGCGGCACGTTCTCTCCTCACACACCTCTCTCAAGAATTTGGCTCGTAGTCCGTGCATTTAGCGGCCCTGTGACGCAGAGCTTCCCATTCCGCGCTCTCGCTGTTGCTCGGAACCCAGAGGAGCTAGCAATAGCCGACGAATTTTGTGCCGATATCTGGAGACCTGGTTTTTAATAACAGTGTATAGATTTTGAAAACTCAGTTGCATTTGCTAAGCAGAAGATCAATGCTTGCTATTGGGCAGAACCTTCTCACTTAGACCCAGCATTTACATTAAGAGAACAGTAATGTGCGATAGCGTCATGTCGTCAGAAGCCTGCTGCTGGAGCGGACGGCATTACGCATAGTATGCTTAGAAACCTCGGGCCAACAGCCAGAAATGCTCTCTTAGACATATTCAATGATCTCTGGATTGAAGAAACTGTACCCGATTCTTGGAAAGTCGCTCGAATAATCCCTATTTGAAAACCGGCAAGACGCCCCTGGGCCTTGAATCCTTCCGCCCAATTTGTTTGACAAGTTGTTTATGCAAAGTCATGGAAAAGATGATCGACGCACGGCTTCAGTGGTGGTGCAATGAAACAGATGTGCTGTCTAACAACTAAGTAGATTTTAGAAAACACAGATGTACAATGGACGCCGAAATAGATATCGTCTCATCTGCTGAACATGAACGAGCTTGTGGTAACTTGACCATATCGGTATTCTTAGACATCAAGAGGGCATTTGACACCGTCAATCACGTTCATGTTATGCGAAGTATGTTAGAACTTGGAATCTCCGGCAGAACACTGAGATGGATCTCCAAGTTTTTGTCAAGTCGCAAGGCATTTGTACAGACGAACGAAGGAAACAGTAGTGAACATGATGTCACGCAGGGCGTGCCACAGGGGAGTGTACTCAGTCCATTTCTCTTCTTTTGTGTCATGGCTGATTTAACAAAAATGCTACCAGCTGAGTTGAAATTCTCAATTTATGCAGATGATGTGTGCATTTAGGCATCTGGTAATAACGTCCGGTTACTTCAGAAATTACTACAAGAAGGAAGCTGGGAAGTGACGTCAACGTTATAGTAAATATGCTTCGCAGACTTGCTGGCACATCATGGGGTGGATCGGTGTCGTCCATGCTCACTGTTCCCAATGCTTTAATAAGACAAAAAATTGCGTACTCTGCGGCTATCTTACATAACATTTCTCGCACGTCAGAACAGCGGCTTCAAAGACTTATAGCAAGAGGGCTGCGCATGTCTAGGAGTTCCAAAGGCGACGTCTAGCCGGCTTGTAATAGCCGAGTCCCGCCAAACTCCGTTTCCAGTTATGAGAACAATATAAATATGCCGGCATTGCTTTCGTCTTCAAACACAACTAAGAATCACCCACTGGTACTGGACATTAGGAGAATAGAGAGAAGTTATATGCATAAGGCAGTTCAAGAAAATATTCATATATTGCCAAGCAACATATTTGGCATTGTGACGTTGATTATCCTCCATGGGAGCTAGCACTACCAAAAATTGAATTGTCAATCAATCACTCAATCAATCAATCAACTTTATTTGTGTCCATTTCACAGACAGAGGACCGGCGAAAAAAAGCTGTCTTCGGACAGCTTGACGAGCCCGCCGCCCCCATTTACAAGGGCTCACGGCAGCACACCGACAGTTTTATTTATATAGAATTTGAAAAAAGAGAAATCAGAAAAAAAGAAAAAAAAGTTACATCATTGTCAAGACTGTACATCATTTGGAAACAAAATGCTTGAACAAGATAATAAAAATAATCAAAATAACAGAAACGGTATATATACATATTAGTAATCAATACCGTTTACAAATTTCAAGCGTAGCTTGCCTGATCGGTAGAGGGAATAATAAGATAAAGAGACATGTTTCTGCAGCAAGACTGATAGCTGGGCTAGTTGGTAGTTATCCATATTTCAACTTTTTTTAGCGCGCACGAAAGACACAGACACAGCAAAGAAGGACCCGCGAGTGCTTATACCACACACGAGCGCTTATATCACATGTTTATACCGGCCACTCAACAACTGGCGCTGTATCAGATATATATGCTGTATCCAGGATACGTGCATGTTTATACGGACGGCTCTTGTGTAGCAACGTCCTCTACTTCGGCATTCGTTGTTCCACAATTCAAAAAGCAAGAGTCCTCAAAGCTGTATCGTGCTACTTCATCCACAACGGCCGAACTATTTGCTGTCCTGTGTGCCATCAAATTTATAACATCAGTGAGAGATTCGCAAAGATGGGTAATAGTTAGTGATTCACAGGCAGCCCTAACATCCCTGCGCTGCACAAAAGTACCCACGATCAGATCAGCGAGAGTATAATACATGAGACACTTAAAGAACTCTCAAGAGCAAACCAAGCGAAATACGACATAGTATTTCAGTGGATACCAGGCCCCTGCAACATTCCCGGTAACACAGCAGCCGATGACGCAGCACGACAAGCACATCACAATGACGCCACGGTTTCCCTCCCACTGTCGCAAAACGAATTGCGCTGCGTTATAAAGACATCTTTCAAAATGACGTGGTTTGATCAAAATTCTAAAAGTTGTGACTTGTATCATATTGTCGCGATGCAGGAACAGCAGGAATCAGGAACAGAGCAAGACACTTTAATTGAAAAGCAAGACTGAAAAGATCAGGCGTGGAACTCGTCTTCTTCTACGAACGGTGCGAGCCCTTCTTCTTCCTTTGCAAGCCGCAGGTTGCACGTGGCATTTGCCTCCCTCCGTGGAGAGAGCATCGTCCCGATGCTCGGATGCAATGCTGTGAGTCTTGTGTGGCACGTCGCTCGGAGCAGTAGGGTTTCATACGCATAATGTGCACAACGTCGGGTGTAGGAGAACGTGTTCTCGAAGGGGTGTAAGGTACGACCTCGTAGTTGACATCACTGAGTTGTCGGACAACCTCGTAGGGACCAAAGTATCTCCTCAGTAGTTTCTCGGAGAGCCCTCGTCGGCGAATAGGAGTAAAAACCCACACTTTCTCGCCTGGACGATAGGTGACATATCTGTGGTGTAGGTTGTAACGTTGGGCGTCCGAGTTCTGCTGCCTAATAATACGGACGCGCGCAAGCTGTCGTGCTTCCTCCGCACGCTGAGTGAACTCGTCAGCGTCTGTATCTCTGTCATCGCCGTCGTGCAGCAACATTGCATCAAGCATCGTGGTTACTTCGCGGCCATAGAGAAGACTGAATGGCGTCCTTCGCGTCGTTTCTTGCTTTGCCGTATTATAGGCGAATGTAACGTACGGTAAAATGTCGTCCCAATTTTTGTGGTCAACGTCAACGTACATACTGTGCATGTCGGCAATAGTCTTGTTCAGGCGTTCTGTTAAGCCGTTAGTTTGAGGGTGGTAGGCCGTCGTTTTGCGGTGGGCTGTGCCGCTGAGTTCAAGAACTGTCTTGAGGAGTGTTGCCGTGAAGGCAGTACATCTGTCTGTTATTATTACTGCAGGAGCACCGTGCCTCAAGACGACGTTTTCAACAAAAAACCGTGCTGCCTCTATAGCAGTACCGCTTGGTAAAGCTTTTGTCTCGGCATAGGGCGTAAGGTAATCGGTGGCGACTATTACCAACTTGTTTCCTGACGCCGAAGTCGGGAACGGTCCCAGAAGGTCCATCCCAATTTGGGCAAAAGGCACGGTAGGCACCTGGACTGGTTGTAAAAGTCCAGCAGGCTTCAAAGCTTCAAAGCTAGCCTGCAAATCCATCCTATTAGACTTCAAAGCTGGAGTTTTCCGCCGTTGACAGTCCAGGCACGTGCGTACGTAATGTTTTACGATGGATGCGAGCTTTGGCCAATAGTACTTTTGCTGGATTCTGGCCATTGTGCGCGTGTATCCCAGATGGGCGGACGTCGGTTCATCGTGGCAGGCTCCAAGTATTTCCTCACGCATAAACGTTGGGACTATAGTAGGCGCTTCCGTTCGACGAGCAGTTCTTGTACAGAACATTGTTGCGCAAGCAGAAGGATGGCAAGTTTCTTGCGAAACGTCGAGGTACGCTTGTAGTACTGCCTTCCAGAAATTCAATAATAGGAAGCAACTCGTTGTCTTCGCGTTGTTGAAGGGAAATAGAAGTCGCGTCAACCACCCCTATGAAAGTTATTTCGTCATCATCATTGGCTGTGTGCTCGATCGGTGACCTTGAGAGGCAATCAGCATCGGAGTGCTGCCGTCCAGATTTGTAGACCACCGTCATATCAAATTCTTGAAGCCGTATACACCAGCGTGCCAGTCGACCAGATGGGTCCTTTAAGTTGGTCAGCCAGCACAGTGAATGATGGTCGCTGACCACGCAGAAGGAACGGCCATAGAGATACGGACGGAACTTCATAACAGCCCATACGACGGCAAGGCATTCCTTTTCTGTTGTTGAGTAATTAGCTTCGGCGCGCGTGAGCGTTCTGCTTGCGTATGCAATCACTCGTTCCGCTGAGTCCTGCCATTGGACGAGCACAGCGCCCAAGCCTACATTGCTGGCGTCCGTGTGAATCATGGTAGGCGCGTCCTCGTCAAAGTCAGCCAGTACAGGAGGCGTTTGTAGGCGCTGCCGAAGTTCGTCAAATGCCGCTTGTTCTTCTTCGCCTCATACAAATGGAACGTCTTCCCTTGTAAAGCGTGTTAGCGGCGCGGCGAGGTGGGGGAAGGTGGCTATAAACCTTCGGTAATATGCGCAGAGTCCCAGAAAACGCCTCACCGACTTCTTATCTGTTGGTGCTGGAAATTTCGCGACGGCCGCAATTTTGTCGGGGTCAGGACGAACGCCGCTGTGGCTTACAACGTGACCTAGGAATCGCAGTTCCTCCAAACCGAAGTGGCATTTCTCTGCTTTCAGTGTCAGGCCTGCGGACCGAATCGCTTGAAAAACCAACAACAGCCTTCTTAGGTGCTCCTCGAAAGTTTCCGAAAAGACGATGACGTCATCGAGGTACACCAAACACGTCTTCCATTTCAGGCCAGATAGAACCGTGTCGATCATTCTTTGAAAAGTCGCTGGAGCTGAGCATAATCCAAATGGCAAGACCTTAAATTCGTACAGCCCGTGAGGCGTCACGAAAGCAGTCTTTTCTCTGTCACGTTCGTCGACCTCAATTTGCCAATAGCCACTTTTCAGGTCCATCGACGAGAAATACCGTGCATTGTATCATATCTGATGAAAGCACATGTCCTATCTACATGCACGATTGCCTCGTGCATACACTCACCTGGCCCTCACCTTTGCTAACCCTTTCCACCTTCGACTATAACTACCAACGCAGAATAAACGACGGGGTTCATTTGTTTCTTGACAACCCAGCTGTCTAGTCTGTTCAGTCTACACGCGAATGAAACATGGTGTCAGAAGTGGGATGAAGTCTACCAGTGTAAGCGAATGGTTCCTGGGATAAGTGAACGCAAGAAGCAACGACATGGAGCACCTGAGGCCACCCGAACCGTTACGTTTGACAGCTGATGGAGGAAGGAACTGGAAGCGGTTTCGTCAGCGATTCGAGTTTTTTCTGCAAGCGACGGCATGCAAAGCCAATCCGAGGTCGGAAGCGGCAAAAACGGCCCTGCTCCTCAGCGTGGCGGGGGAGGAGGCCTTGGACGTTTTCAACAATTTTGTGTTCAGCGGCGAAGAAAACAAGGAAGACTTCAACACCGTTATTGCCAAATTCGAAGATATTGCCTGGAGCAACAAAACGAAGTACATGAGCGATACGTTTTATGTTCCCGAAGTCAAGGTGAGGCGGAGCCTTTTTAGCAGTTTCTACGCGAGCTGAAAAAACAAGCGCAGCACTGCAACTTCGGGACCATGGCAGACGACATGGTGCGAGACCAAATCGTTTTTGGGACAAACTCGCCAAGGCTTCGAGAAAAAATGCTCAGGGACAAAAACTTGACCTTGGAAAAAGTTACCGTCCTTTGCAAGGCGGCAGAAACATCAGCTCGTCAAAATGATTTCTGGCAGAAAGCAAAGGAACTCGACATGAACGCTGTCACAGCCAGTAGGAGCACCCCTAGAGAGTCCAGGAACGACCGAAAATGCATTCGTTGCAACCGAAGGCATACCTTCAGACGCTGCCCGGCATACGGCAAAGTATGTTACTCGTGTAATGGCCGAAACCACTTCGCGTCTTGTTGCAGCGAGAAAGAGCTCGTGTATGAAGTGCAACATCAGAGTGACGACTTCGAAGTACTAAATGTCGCCAGCAGCAGCGCAAGTAGAGAACGAGACTGGCGTGTTAACGCCCGGATTGACGGCAAGTACGTCACCTTTAAGGTGGGCACAGGATCGCAGGCAAATGTTTTGCCGCTTTCAATGTTTCGCAAGCTCAAGATGGCAACCCTGATGCCCAGTAGCGCTGTTCTGAGATCCTACGGTGGCAACATGATCAAGTACATCAGCAAGTTTTCAGCGCTCATCGAGATTGGTGACCGTAAGGCGTGCGCAGAATTTTTTGTAGTAAAGAAGGAGCACAGCACTATCTTAGGCTTGGACACCAGCGAGAAGCTTGGAATCGTACAGCGAACTGTTGACAGCGTGACGACGAACGACACAGAAGAAATTGTCAAGGAGTTCCCACGTCTCTTCCATGGAACAGGATGCGCCCATCGTGAGTACAAGATTGAGCTGCACAGGGATGCCGTACCAGTCGCCCAGCCAGCTCGGAGGGTTCCCCTGTCCCTGCGGGAGCCTCTCCGTACTGAACTGGACAGAATGGAAAAGGAAGGCATCATTCAGAAGGTCAGCAGCCCCACAGATTGGGTAAGCCCCCTTGTGATTGTACTAAAGGAGGACGGCAAATTGCGGGTATGCAAGACGTATCAACGAAAACATCAAGAGGGAACACTACCAAATGCCACGCCGAGAGGATATTGAGGCGGACTTGGCAGGCGCAAAGTTCTTTTCGCGTCTCGACGCAAATGCGGGATTTCATCAAATCGCATTAGACGAACAATCATCGAAGATATGCACAGTCGCGACGCCTTTCGGCCGTTATCGCTTTCTTCGTCTACCGTTCGGTATAGCGTCGGCTAGCGAAGTGTTTCAAAAGGCTCTTAACGAGGTTTTTGATGGTCTCGCCGGTGTACGCGTCTATGTAGACGATGTGTTAATTTGGGGAAGGACCAGGGCTGATCATTATGAAAGGCTGCGCAGAGCATTGGAAACAGCTGAAAAAGCAGGCCTTACCTTCAATGCATCCAAATGTCGCTTCGGTCTACAAGAAGTTCTCTTTTTGGGTGACATCATTAGCGACAAGGGTATTAGGCCAAATCCTGGTCTTGTTGACGGTCTTTTGAAAATGCCAAGACCTCAGGACAAATTGGCTGTCCAAAGGCTACTGGGAGTACTTAACTACTTCAGCAAATACCTACCATCTCTCTCACAGCGTACGTCTACTTTACGTTCCCTCATCAAACATGGCGCCATCTTTGATTGGACACCAAACCACGAAAGCGAATGGCAGGCTATATGCCGGGATTTAAGTAATGCGCCATTGCTTGCTATATTTGATCCAAATCTGGGGACAAAGGTAACTGCAGATGCCTCTCAAAGTGGTGTCGGTGCGGCACTTCTGCAACGTCATGGAGACCACTGGCAGCCGGTAGCCTATGCGTCGAGAGCTTTAACGGAATCGGAGCAAAGATATTCGCAGATTGAAAAAGAGGCTCTGGCTTTAGTTTTTGGTTGCGAAAAGTTCAATCATTTTGTTTATGGCCGCCCCATTATGCTAGAGAGTGATCACAGTCCACTGATAGACATATCAAAGAAAGGCATAAGTGATATGCCACCCAGAGTGCAACGATTCTTCTTGAGGTTGATGAAATATGATTACACGCTGACGTACATTCCTGGCAAACAGATGGCCCTAGCTGATATGCTGTCCCGATCACCTGTTCCTGGACTCAAGGCCGCTGCTTGCACGAGTGACGTCGAGATCCATGCCGTCACGGTCGTATCGGCACTCGTAAGTGAAACGACAGCTAGAAAACTGGCACAGGAAACAGCTCTCGATCCACATCTTGGCACAGTGCTAAGAAAGCTTGCTAAGGGAGAGCCTGTCGATGGCCCCCTGAAACCAGTGGCCGCCGAGCTATCCGTAGTAAACGGCATACTATTGAAAGGAACTAAAGTGGTGATACCGACAAGCATGCGTAGCGACATGTTGAGACGGATTCACGCGGGCCATCTTGGTCAAGTAAAGTGCAAAGCTAGAGCAAGACAAATGGTTTATTGGCCGAATATAAACTCAGACATTCAGTCCTGGATTGAAAGATGTCCAACTTGCAAGACATACGCTTATAAGCAGCCATCGGAGCCTTTAATAATGCAACCAACGCCGACTCAGCCATGGTACCGTATCGGTGTCGATCTCTTTCAGTACTCGGGAAGACATTATTTGTGCGCCTATGACTCGATGTCCAATTTCCCCGAGGTGGAGCTACTGCCCGATACAACAGCCAGTACTGTCATCGATAGAATGAGTGCAATATTTTCAAGGTACGGCATACCAGCTGAGGTTGCCACGGACAATGGCCCACAGTTTAGCAGCCAAGAGTTTATTGTTTTCGCAAAGCGTTACGATTTTAAGCATGTGAAATCAAGCCCGCAGTATCCTCAATCGAACGGGCTTGCAGAAAAGGGTGTACAAGTTGTAAAACGTATCCTAAAGAAAACAAAAGCTGCCGGAGAGTGTTTTTGGCTGGGTTTGTTGAATTACAGGGCGAGTCCTGTTGAAGATGGCCGGTCTCCGGGCGAACTCTTGCAAGGAAGGCGGCTGCGCACACCATTGCCGGACTTCAATCCAATGTCGGCAACTCTCGTCAAGAAACACCGGCAGAGAAGTCATCATAGGCGCACCCTACCTGGCCTCTGCGACAATGACGTGGTACGCTTGAATGGGACATCATGGGCAACGAAGGCTAAGGTGGTCGGATCGGCCGGCCCACGATCCTTCTACGTGCGCACAGAGAACAATACAGTGCTGAGGCGCAACCCTGTCGGAAAAAAACAGATGCCGGGCATGCTGGAAAACACTATAGTGGATTAATGTAGTGGGTGGTGCTGGGTGATGCCGGGTGTTGGGTGTGTTGGGCAAGATGGGTGGATGGTGGGTGTTGGGCATGTTGGGTGGTGGTGGGTGTAGGCGGGCAAGCTGGGTGTAGGCGGGCAAGCTGGGTAGGCGGGCAAGCTGGGTGTAGGTGGGCAAGCTGGGTGGCTGGCCAGCGGTAGAGGCAGAGAGCCACGGGCTTCTTAGATGGACATAATTAGGAATTCTACTTTTGCTCATGCAGGTACATTAGCGAACTTACATTGATGGCTGAAATAAACCACATAAATCAAGCACAAGGAAGACATTGTGGCCCACACATTTTGTTCTAAATATGTTAAAAGGCCAAGCAGGCATTTCAGTGCCTTTCTTACAAAAAGCAGCGGATAATTTGGCTAATAAAATTAATTTATTTTGCCTAGAGACATTTTTTTTAGTCACCCGGACTTTCTTTGCTGTGCTGCTTCGGTGAAAAAGCTCCGTAAGTACCACCTTATGGCGGCAATGCAGTTATCCTTTGGCGGACCTTCACCGTGAAGTTCCACATATTTCTCCAGGCAACCTGCAAAATATTAAGAGCCACATCAAGCCAAAAAGGAACAGCACTTGAGAAGAACAATCACTGTACTGTCTGAAGTGATACTATCATTTTTTTCATATTAGTAAACTGACATCCCAACTAAACAGCATGTGTGCTGCAATCAGTATGTGTAGCAATACACAGGCTGAATGTGTGCGGCATGATTCACTTACTTTTAACCATATCCACCTTTTCTGGTGTTGCTGGAAGTTTTTCAATGCCTGTAGAAAGGCTGCGGCACGCCTGGCCCGTCAAGCTGCGATTGGCAGCTTCAGCAGCGGGCCAGAAGTACCGTGCTTCAAGGCAACATTTTCCATCGGTGTTGTCCTTCATGCCCAATTTTGACCTGCACGAAAATATTTATGAAAGTATTAACTCTTTTTGAACAATACGGCCACACAGATACAATTAAAGGTGAGTAGACAAGAATTATAATGCAAACCTTCGCTGCCCATTGGTACGTGTAAAACAATCAGCAGCAAAGTAAAACACAGAAATGCACACACAAAAGTAAATTTCAGGATCATTTTTATGTGTGCAAACCAGCTTCTCTGCCATCTGCCATTTATATAACAAGAATTCATTACTCTGCTACATCAGCAGCACTGCCCCAAATTAAAGGACTGCTGTCATCATGTGGCCCCAGGAGACAAATGTTGGCATCAACCCTGATGCAAGAACTTCCATTGATAAACACTACATTTTCGTTACATTTACTACTCCACAGGGATGATAGTGATATTAACTAAATTTTTCACCTATGTAGACATGCGCAAAAAGAACTCCCAACCATTCACAAAAGATTACTTCTACATGTTTCATCAAACTAAAAGAAATGGAAATTAATGGTAGTTATCTCTCAATAACAGAAAAATCTGAGCTTTTCGCATGAAACTATAAGCTCGATAAGTTGTATGTAATGTCACCTGGCCATCAACTACTCTAAAAAGGCCCTCCAGCACTGCAAGGTCAGCTGCAGGCGCTGCCACTACTGCCACTGGCACCTGGTGAACTACAGTACGTGTGTGTGGCTTGGGACAGGGTACATCATTGTTTGTTCCTTCATAGCATGTTTGAAGCCACTGACATTGCTGCTTACAGGACCCTACCTATTCAACGCTTTGTAATCCCAAGCACCGTAAGAGATCAGTCATCTCCATGAATCATAACAGTATTATCTGCAATAAAAACATTATAATATACAGAAATGTTCCTGACATTAAGCGAACCATGCTTTCATACAGTAACACTGAAGCTACCAAGAGTTATCAAGCCATCAAATACAGCTATCAATGAGCAACCAGGCAACATCGCACCCACACACAAATTTCACAACCGCACATCTGCACAGTGCACCTAGAAAAACATTTACTATGCTTTCTTTCAGTAATTAGTCAACACACACATACTAAAACAAGAGACCTGCACAGGAAGAATAGAAAAATATGCTATAGGTTGCGAAGCAACTACAAAGATGACAATATCAAAGCTCATATTCCAACAGTGTTAAGTACACACACCGTATAGACGGCTACCAGACAGCCCAAATTTTTCCCCATTAGTGAATACTTTCACATATGCCACATGGTATGAACTATGAACAAGCAGGCACATGTATCAGTTAACAAAAGATACTTCACTTCATGTGTAGAACCACCAGAAATTTACACAATATTAGGCACTTCACTCTGTTGACAGAATCAGAAATGTACTATGAGCTCCAATATAAGTGACACTTCTAAAGTAATTTAACAAACAGCTCACTCCAGGTAGTGCCTAATGCAGGCTACCAACAAAAAAAAATGTTAGAAAAAAAGGGCCCAGTTACATCCGCACCTAATTTAAATTGTGAGATGTCTTTGTCAACATTGCATGGCTGTAAAACCTGTCTTCACCGATAAACACATTAACGAATGCGTGTAATTATATACTTTAGCCCAATTTTCCCTTTACACACTTCTCACTGACATGTGCAGATTTTTGTGCATTCATCACATGCTAGCAGCACCCTAAATGGTGTGATATTAGTGCTGCAAACAACTGCGATCCAAACTCATTATGCAAGTATAATTATGTTAGCTACCAATGAAAAAGTGCGAAACAAAGGAAGTTCGAATACATGAGAGTAGTAATAGAAATTAATTGCAACAGCTGACATATGTGAACCTGCAAACAGCAATAACATATGACTGAAGCTTTTTTTTTGAAGGGCGTTTTTTATAGCTAGCCAGCCCAAGAGCTATGTATTGTTAAGTGAAGATAGCATTCACTACCCCATACCGCTGTAATTCTTCACATTTGTCACAGATTGGAATGAAATATAATGAATATATGTCAATGAAAGTTTCTCCGAAATAAATTTGTCCTGTATTAAAGTTGTTTGCTTCATGAAAGGATGACGAATGGAATTATAACAACAGTAAGCCTGAGATAGTCGGATGAATTCATAATGAAATAAGGCAAGGCAAGAAAGCATGGATGCATGAGAGCTAGACAACACAAACACTAAAGGAAAGGACAGCACAAAAATTATCTGCAGATGCCTCACATTTAAAAATGCCAGAACTTTGAAAAAACTGCACTCTACACCTGGCCCTTCCTTAAGTGATCCAAATGCTTCCAAATAGTTTCTGAATGCACCCACTGACTTATCATCCAGAAGCTGTTTGCAAACACTTGACTCCTTCCAGACAGGCCGAGATGCATATTGCAGTTTCTCAAAGTTCTGGAAAGTAGAATGGAAAGGCATGTTTGGTTAAGTGCTGTGCCATCTTCTCTTATATTTTTTTTCGATAGCATTTGTGTTGTCTACTTCCCATGGTCAGTGTTCGCCTGCCTTACTTAGTCATGAATTCATACAGACTAGCTCAGCTTTTTGTTGCTATAATTTCATTCGTCTTGCCTTCGTGAAACAAAGAAATTCAAGGAAGATTTATTTCAGAGAAACTTTCATTGACAGATATTCAATATCTTTCATTTCTATCAGTGACAAACATGAAGAATTGCAGAGGTAGGCGGTAGTGAACACTATCTTCGCAAAAAAGATGCATGGCTCCCGAGCTGGCCAGCTATAAAAACTGCCTTAAAAGAAGCTTCGTCATGCTGTTGCTGTTTACAGATTCACATATCATATCAGCTGTTACAATTTATTTCTATTGCTACTCTCATGTGTTCGAACTTCCTCAGTTTTGTCCTTTTTAATAGCAGCTAACACATTTTTATACCTGCATAATGAGTTTGGATCGCAGTTGTTTGCAGCCCTAAAATGGCAGTAAATGCACAAACGCTTGCCTACATCACCGATAACCACAGCAATAGGCACGTTTCGCGAGTCATGTAGTTACACATATAAAAAGCAAGACGATCATGTTCGTGGCGACAATTTTATGCTCCCTTTCGTGGAATGTTCACGTACGATAGCGCGGGCGGACCAGCACTTCGCAATTGTTGCGACTAAGCTCTGCACAGACATCGTGCACACGCCAATTTAACGCCACTGGCACCGCACTGTGCACCACGCTACTCGATTTCCTTTGCTGTAAGAGTAATGCTGCACGCACGACGTCGTCAGCGCGAACCGGGAAAATGTGCACGCACGACGCGGCCGCGCCGAGCCACTAGTGCCGGCAGTTTATCCCTGCCAGCACATTTCCTGTTATAGCTGTTTTAACCGTGTCCGTGGTTCGCCCGTGTCACTGGAGAGCCCATTGCCATACGTTGCCGCTTCGCGGTATGCCTTCGGCGCTCTCACTATTTTGCTCGTGTCACTACTGCCAGAGCCACGAGCGTCAGCGACGGGCGCTAGCGCGCCCGCCGCTGACACCACCGCGATTCTGTTAAAAAAAAACAAGAAAAAAAACATTACGGCTCCTTCGGAGCAGTAGTGTTAGTGTTAATGAAACAGTTGTTGGAAAAAAACACTCAAAGAAAAAGCGAAAAGTTTCACGACAGCCGCGATTCGAACCCACGTTTACCCAAACTGCAAGCATACCGCGACGCGCTAAACCACCACGCCTCCGAACGTTCTTTTTTTTTCTTTATTGAGCACGCCTCGGCGTGGTGCGTTGCGGCGGGGGAAAAATATCGAGGGGGCCGGTGTGCCCGTCATCACCGTCAAGTCGCATGGTCGCAGGCACCCAGTGAATGGGAACTGCCTGCAGCGTTTTGATTTGGATCCTCGCTCCGGTAGCCGGAATGCAAACATTACCGAACTAAAACGGCTCCCTACCACCACGTCCTCCATGGCAAAAGCTTCACGCCGTGCGTGCAGCTTTTTCCGGTTCGCGCTCACGACGTCGTGCGTACAGCATTACTCTTGCTGTAAAGAGCGCACACAACAATGACAAGGCACAAAGCGCAGCATTCACAGCCACCTACCTTAGTTAAGAAACATGCTGATTCCAGTTTGCGTCGTCCGACGGCCTTGAGGCGCTGTGCCGAGCCGCGTCGTTCGTCGGTAGGTCGAGAAGCGATGTGCCGACCCTCGATGTGTGCGAACGAGAAGGCATTTCCTAGGAACACACATCACGGAACGTAGAAAGCATTCCGGCACTGCTTCTCACTGATCGCGTACACACTGAAAGACGATGTCGCGACGACTCACGTCCCTCGGCGAATGGACGTCAACAAAGGATCTCCGAAGTGTCGACGCTGCCGGCTGCTGCTTTCTCAGTCTATCGCACACCGCACCTCACACTGGCTCAAGAAGGTCCACTGGAGCTAATGAGCACAACGCTAAACATACACCGAGATGCAGCGCAACCAGAAATCGTCCATACGAAAACAAATATCGCCCCCACGTCACGATCGTGCCCCACGTTGAACACGACATGCACAGGGCGACGCCATGTTTGGAAGAAAAAAAAACAGCAATAGCGTGATGGTGGCGACACCACGGGTTGCGGTTTCGGTTTCAAAATTTCAGACCAGTTGTGATGTTTTCAGTGTAAGGAAATACAGAAACAAATGCTCTGAGGCTAAAAACTGCAAACACAATGTAGTATTTATTTTATATCCCATCCTGCAATTGGACTTTGCCGTAAGCTCTGCAGATTCCGTAACTTATGCGAGCTTGCATTTCGCGACGTTTTCCTCAACCTCGGTCCAACGTGTTCCGCACGTTGCATGTGTAACGCCAGATTGCATGCGCAACAGTACACAGTGCCCTGTAGCGCATATTCTGTAAATTATTAGCTGCAGCCAAAATGATGTTATTTAGCAATCAATACGGTTGAGGCGTGCGTGTGGTGGTAGTACAAATATTGATTGCTATAAGCAAAAAACAAAAAGAAAAACGAAGAAGAGGACAACGTAGTAGGCATAATATGGTACACAGCGCAGGAAAAAAAGAAAACGAGAAACGAGGAGAGACTTGCTGTGTTTTGTTGTATCTGCCCTCGTTTTTGTATTTTTTTTCCTGCGCTGTGCACCATACCGATTACCTGTATCACCAACTCGCCCAACCTGCCACTTTATCGATAATGTAGCATTGGACGAAAGCACTAATAACACTGCCATTAATCGCAGTTAGATATTTTCATAAAAGAACAAGAAAAAGAGTGCTAACAAGAAACTGCGATAAGCATATACGCAATGATTCATGACACGTTTGTTATCGCTGCTTTCAATGTGACGCTTATCACAGCCACCCCAACTCGAGCTCTCCATTAAAGGGCCCCTAAACCACCAAGAGGTCGAAATCTAGTTGTGGTGTTGCTTTTGTACCGGTGTCCGCAAGAAACACGTAGCCGCAAGAATTTTTCGAAACGGTGCAGAAATAGCCGAGTTACACCCGTTTGATTATTAAAACGCGGCGCTTGCTTGTTTCACTCTCTCCTGCGCCCGCCGGCCGCTTGCCAGTGCCACCTCCTCGCCGAGTGCTCCTCCGAATGTCACGTGACATACATCGCCGATGACGCGCATCCGGTTGACTTGCCTCCGCCGGGCTCCCGCGTTCGCGCAAATGTCTCGTTGGTGCTGTGCCAACGCTCTCTGTTAGCGCTATTCGTCGTGTTCTGAGAGTTGCTGCAGTTTCTAGTCGGCTGTACCTCACTTGCACTTGCGTAGGGTAGCGCATTTACGAATTCACACGCGAACACCACTCGAACGACACACGACGAGGAAAACAAACAGGCAGGGAGCGCGTGCAT
The DNA here is from genome assembly GCA_013339685.2 of Hyalomma asiaticum. NCBI lineage: Eukaryota > Metazoa > Arthropoda > Arachnida > Ixodida > Ixodidae > Hyalomma > Hyalomma asiaticum. The sequence goes on from JABSTT010004506.1 coordinate 351,195, forward strand.
TTTCTAGCAGACTAACCGGAAGTCGACGTCCTCCTTCGACCAATAAGCGGAGCTCGGACTCTTTTGACGTCAGCAAAAACCACAATGTCGTCACGGCTAACTTTGGCATGCCGGAACTGGCCGGAGAGGCGCACGGGATTGTTTTTCGAGTTTGTGGCGTGCCCGCGGCGTGTAGCGCTGCCGCGTTTGACATCGTTCATCGTGACGGCATTTTCAACTTGATGCGCGTGCTAACTTGAAATGTTCAAAAAAATGTCGGGGGTGGTTTAGGGGCCCTTTAAGTCTTAATTTGCAAAATACGGTTCTCTTCAGCATAGCATATTGCCTTCAATGATCTTTCACAGTATACCCACAATATCGCCCACTGCTTTCTAGCGCGACACTAATGGTGGGCAAAAGTTTCCAGGATTGTACACCATGTGCCACCATCGTTTATACCACCCTCGTCGCCTGCCCGCTGCTTCCCAGCATTTCCACGATGGTGGAAGCAGCCTCCCAGTTCTTCCCAACATTGCCCGTCATCCTTTCCACTTTACCCAACACCCGTACACCATGCCGCCCACCATTTCCCTGCATCGTACACCATAACCACCATCTTTTCCAGCTTGCCCAACATTATTTCCACCATAACCACCATATTTTCCAGCACCCATCATGGTGATTTTTCCGATAGGGAACCGTCGGCATCTTCTGGCGACGAAGGAGCCATGTAGTGTTGATTCATCAGACGACGAAGACATTGCCAACAACCACACCCCATTTCAAGCTGTGACGTCATCGACCACCGCAGCCTCGCCCGCGGAAGCTCAGCAGCCGTCTCCTCAACCACTGAGACGCAGTCAACGACAGACGCGGCCGCCAGAGCGTCTGGGTTATGACCAGAAGTTCCAGCAGACAAGCCAGCGGTCTTAATTTCGTCAACTGTTTAGAAGGAGGATGTATCATATCTGATGAAAGCACATGTGCTTTCTACATGCACGATTGCCTCGTGCATACACTCACCTGGCCCTCACCTTTGCTAACCCTTTCCACCTTCGACTATAACTACCAACGCAGAATAAACGATGGCGTTCATTTGTTTCTTGACAACCCAGCTGTCTAGTCTGTTCAGTCTACACGCGAATGAAACACTGTCGAGAGAATCATCGATTCGCGGTAGCGGCTATACGTCCTTTTTTGTCACCCGGTTCAGTTTGCGGTAGTCCACACAAAAGCGTAGGCTACCGTCCTTCTTTTTAACGAGCACTACCGGCGATGCCCAAGGGCTTTTTGATGGCTGTATAACGTCATCGTCGAGCATCTCCCTCACTTGATGTTGAATCGGTTCGCGCTCCTTTGGTGCGACACGGTAAGTGTTCTGTCGGATTGGTCGTGGCGTCTCCTCTGTTATAATACGGTGCTTTGTCAGCGGCGTTTGGTTGACTCTCGAGTTTGACGAAAAGCAGTCTTGAAACTCGCTCAGATGATTAAGAAGACGATGTCTCTCCGGTGGTGGTAAACTTGTGCTCACGTCAACAGGTGGTGCTGCTAAGGTACCTGGCTCACCGTGCTGTACTGCAAGGCATTCGCGGAAGTCTGCAACTTCGTCCAGGAAAGCAACTGCAGTGCCCTTGGTAATATGCCGTCGTTCGTTGCCAAAGTTTGTCAGCAGAACCTCGGCTTGACCATGCACTACACTGACGATACTCCTGGCAATAGCCACACCTTGAGCGAGCAAAAGTGCGGAGACTTGTGCGGCGACGCCGTCTCCATTGTGCGGCGTGGCGCATCTGACCTAAACAATGCGGCAAGATAACGGCGGCACGGTCACGTCGTCCAGAAGACGCAAGGGCTTGCGCCGTAGCTGCGCATTTGGATCAGTTGAAAATGTAAGCAGACCTTCCGGTATATTGAGGACGGCACCGTATTCACGCAGGAAATCCATACCTAAGATGGCCGGCTTGCAACACTCGGAAAGGATAACAAAAGTGGCGACGTATGGGGTATGCCCTATAGTTGTGATGCAGGTTCTATTGTGGATATTGCTTCGAAGGAGACAAAGCCTCAAATCAGGAACAGCGAAGCCATTTTTTGTACACAACAACAAAAACCAATAACAGACTAATATGGAGTTTAAGATAAAAACAGAAAGGGAAAAACGAAAGAAGTAACCAAAACAGAGATAAGTTAATAATATGTCCACAATACTGCGAGCGGCGACTGGCTAAACGGCGAAGGTTCAGCGGACCGTTGAAAAGGAAAGAAAAACACTTCACCAGCTGTGGCGACGCTTGAGTGGAGTGGAGCGGTGGAGTCGCTGGCAGGTGGTTGCGTTGGCGGAGAGGCTGCTCGCCGAGTGGACGAGCAGACGGGTCGGCGCACGGTCGTAGAAGGCGGCGAGGCTGCTCGCCGAGTGGACAAGCAGACGAGTTGGCGCACGGTTGCAGAAGGCGGCGCCCTCAGGCACAACCGGTCGGTGGCCTCCCTGCGCACATACACAGCGTGGAGGATGGCGGTATGCGCTTGGGCTCGTCCCGTGGCTGACACTCGGCAGTAGAACTCCGATAGCCACCCGAGGTGGCGAAGCTTGCTTCTCGCAGTCGGTCAGCTGCCCGGACCGTCGGGGCGTCTCTTCCCCACGATCACCTGCTCCCGAGGACGTCTGGAAGCTTGGACACTGTCGGGCCCTTCGTGCTCGAGTCCGCAACCCGACGACACGGACCCTGACACCAGCGTCCCTTCCTTCGAGTTCTCAGAGTCCGACTGCCGCCTTCCCCTCTTCGTCATCGTCTTTGCCTTGGTTTGCTACGTGTCCTCTTTGAATTGGTCGTAGCCGGTATTCTTCTCCACGCGCACGTGCCATGTCCCGCCGACGTCTTCCTTTTTCATGCGCCGCACGTGTCCGTTGCGCGGTGTCTCGCTCGCGTCACGCCACCGCGTTTGCGTCACTGGCGACACCAGCACCACCACACAGCATCGAGCCCACCGCACATGCACAGGTAGCGCACTCACTCATCACAATAGTGACCCTTGCAGTGCACTTTCCAGTAGGTGTCAGCAGCCGGCCTCCAGCTCCTCGAATCTGTGGTCCCGTCCATTCCGTTTTGACTTTCCTGAGCTTATCCGCCAAGTGTCCACTAATTATCGAAAAGTCGGCTCCAGTGTCGACCAGTGCCGTCACGTCATGACCGTCGATCTTAACACTGATCTCTGCGCTTACGATTTCGTCATTCGTCAAATCGTCGGAATTCGGCGGCTCTTCCTTGTTTTCAATGGGGGATGTTCATCTTTTCGGCGATTGGCAACCTCCCCCCCAAAGGTCGCGTCATTTAGTTTCCCCGGCGGGGGCTGGGGGATCTCCCTCTGGCGAAGTCAGTGGCACTTGGCCGAGTTGGTGACGAACGTGCAGGAGAAGGAGAGTGCGACCGAAAACCAAGGGAGTCGTCGGGCCTACTAGCTGCATTCGCATCGACGTGAGGTCGGTTGTTCGGGCGACGAGGAGCAGACGACGGAAATCCTTGATAGCCTGCTGTATCTGTTGGGTATCTTTGCGCATTCAACGGACGAACACAGGAAGGAACAGGCAGAATAAACGGAAAGAGCGCTCTTTCCGTTTATTCTGCCTGTTCCTTCCTGTGTTCGTCCGTTGAATGCGCAACGATACCCAACAGATATGCACCAACTCGCCACAATGAAAGCAGAGTGGCCTGTAGTCGGGAGTGCGCCAAATGTCCGTTTTTCGGAGCGGTGGTCGCATTGGAGCTCCCCGGTAGTACCAAGGTACTGTCGGCGGTTGCTGCTGGAAGTACTGCGGCGTCGGCGTGATAGGGGGCGGTCGGCAGACAACTTCTGCATAGCTGGGACTGGGACGCGTTTGGATGTTCTGTGCGGGGGGGCGAAAGCGCTTGCCTTACCTCCTGGTGCAGAACTTCAGAAACTGACGCAATCGCGCATTCATTTGGAGTGACGAGCAGTTTCTTGACTTCTTCTTGCACGATTTCGCATATCAGTTGACGCAAACGCTCATCACTTGCTGACAATGCTGTAACGGCCGCGGCGTTCGTTGGTCCACTATTGTCGACGCGGTCGTACTGGCGGTAGCGCAGCTGTAGTGCGCGTTCGATGGCCGTCGACTCCGTCAGAAATTCGTCGACGCTCTTTGGCGGGTTTCGCACAAGACCGGCAAACAGCTGCTCCTTTACATCGCGCATGAGGTGGCTGAGCTTTCTCGCGTCGGACATATCCGGGTCGGCTCGACGAAATAGACGGGTCATGTCCTCAACAAACATGGTGACTGTTTCGTTGGGCTTTTGTATGCGCGATTTGATGAGACGCAGAGCTTGCTCTCGCCTTTCAGTGCTTCCGAACGTGTCGAGAAACTTCCTTGTTAACTCTTGCCAAGATGACCAGTTGCCTTCACGATTCGTGAAGCACGTTCGGGCGCCGTCTTGAAGGAAGAAGTAAACTTGTACTAACTTCTGTCCTGCGCCGACGTTCCACTCATTGACACTGGCGACGCGCTCAAATTCCTCGAGCCAGTCTTCGGCGTCCTGGTAGGCGTTGCTGTGAAAAGTGGGAGGAGATCGAGGGTTCAAGACAGTCACCTGTGATGGGCCTGGGTTTTCCATGTCTTGAGTACTCCGCTCGGTCACAGTTGCACTTTCCGGTAGCGGACCGCACTCTGGGCTCAGGCCTAACAGCCGGCGGCTGGCACGATGAACCGGTGTTTCAACGCGTGGAAATCGCTCTGGACTGGATGTGGGGCCCGATCATTTACCCAGCACCTCCACCAGTTTCACGATGCAGGAACAGCAGGAATCAGGAACAGAGCAAGACACTTTAATTGAAAAGCAAGACTGAAAAGATCAGGCGTGGAACTCGTCTTCTTCTACGAACGGTGCGAGCCCTTCTTCTTCCTTTGCAAGCCGCAGATTGCACGTGGCAATATTGATTCGTTTATTGAACTTAGAATATCATTATCTCTATATAGAGAAGTATGGAAAACCTCACGGTGTCCATCATTCTATGGGAGGTGGCTGGAGTGGAATAGAGGCCGAAAGGGAGTACTCGAAACACGTAGAGGGCGTCCGAAGTTACAAAAGGTTTTTTCGCGATCTTGCTCATCTACTTCAACCTACCAATAGGCACTGTAGAGGTCTATAAAGGAGAAATACTTCGCCTGCCTCAACCTCTCCAGAAAATCGTAGACGCGAGGCAACAGGTACACGTATTTGTGATACTCTTTAACTTCCTATACTCGACAGTGCAGGGACCAGGGACTAGATGAAGGCTGTATGACGCCGTCTTGAAGCCGGAGAACGATAATAATGTTGGCGTATAGGTTGCACGTCCTCATAAGTGATGATACGGTGTTTCATGATCAACGTTTGACGTATCTTCGATGAACGTGTAAAGCAAATGCGAAACTTGTTGGGTTTACTTCTACTAATTACTACTACTGCTAGCAGCGGCATCGCTGCTAGTTCGAGCACTCAACGAGCAGAGAATGAGGTCGTCGCGTTCGCGCGCTCGCTATCTCAGCCATGCATGCCACGCTGCCGCGCGCGTCGGCCCGTGGCCCGACTCGAGGCAGGGCAGCGCGAACCGTCGCACGCGGCGAAAGAGAACATTAGGCGCAACTCTCCGTGCATGGTGATTTATTAAACACCTTAAATGAAACTAAGAAATAACAGGGCCGAATCAAGATCTAATTACATATGAAGAATAACGATAAACACGCGTACACACACGAACACAAACAAAGGACAATGACACTGAACAACACGAACACAGAATAACACACAAAAATGCACAAAGACCATGCAAGGAAGGAGAGCCTAACCCCGGCCAGTGCACCCGCGACCGCGCCCCAAGAAAAGGAAAATAGAAAGAAAGGAACATACGTAGATGGGCGCAGATCGCCGGCCGCTGCCGTGGGTCGCTGGAGCCCGCGACGACGCGCGGTCCAGGCAACGAGGCCTCGCCGCCCGGAGAGCCGCAAAAGCACGTACGCATCGCCTCGAGACCCAGCGTGTTCTCCCGAGACATCTCCAAAACCAGAAACGCCAGAACGCGCAAACGTCAGAAATTAGTCGCTGCCCAATGGCAGCCTAGTTAAAACCACATGCGGTGGAGCACGCGGCCCCCCGCAACGGGGGGCCCCGCTCCGTCCAGCCGGGAGAGGGGTATGCGGAGACATTCCACGCTAAACATGGCGTTGAGCGGGACCCGGCCCCCACATCCCTCCCTCCTTAAAAGCCCCCCTAAAAAAACAATACCGACAGTGCCAATACGCGATAAAATCCGCGAGCCCCAAACCAAAACAAAAACAAGGAAACAAACGCGACAATACAACCGCAGCAAATCTCTCAAGTGTCCGATGAAGCAGGCGCGCGCCACGGCATCTTCACCCGGATTCCGGACGCCGGCCGCGGCAGGTCTCACGTGCCGTCGACCCTGTCGACTTCCTGGCCGCCCCAAGTGCCGCGACCACGGATCCGTCCGCAGCCTCGCCGTCGACGCCGCCCCGCTCCGGACACGCAGACTTCGGCCGCCAAATCAGCGCGGCAGGAAAACACAACAAAAACAACAAAACAACAAAAACAGTCGCGCAGCACAAAAACCAAAATCAAGTTAACTAAAGAAAAAGAAAACACAGGGGTAGAAATCATTCTCAAGGTAGCGAAAAGCCAAAATCGAACAAAAGCAAAACGGTACGTAAAAAGAAAGGAACACTTAGGACAAACAGCTAAGAAGAGCTAACGAGAGGATTGAGAGAGAAAAAAAAGAGAAAGACGTCTCTGTCAGGTTATCTCTCCGTCTGGAATCAGTCGGGCAGTAACCAATGTAAACGTGGTCTTCACTAGTGCGATGCCCCATGACCTTACACTAGCGGATTACCTTCCGCGAACGCACACTGCCCATCCGTGACACCAAACGAAACGGGAGATCCACAACGTGTTGCCTACGGAATGAACAGACGCGGAAGGGACGGCGACAGCTGAGCATTCACACTGCACCGTGCCAAATCTCAGAGCACAGTAACTCTAGCTAAAGCCTTCCGCTCTGACGACAGGCTAGAATTACTGCAGGGGCGCGCAATCGCTCTCCTCTGCTGTCGGGGGGGGGGGGTGCCACTGCCGACGCGCGTAAACACGGCGCTAACCGCAAAGGTGTCATGATACTGTGGCCAAGCTCGTACAGACCGCGCAGAGTGAACCGCTTCTCCCAGGCCACGGCTACACAAGCCGCTTCGGGCCCAAAACCCGCGCTCGTCGCAAAACCAGACAACGATACCGCGCGCGCGCCATGTGCAGTATCAACACATTCAGGCGCCTCGCCTCCCGGAGGCGAAAACCAAAACCGCGAAAGAAACTATTTACATTATGTACACATGGGTCACTCTACCGTCAACTACGTCGCTCTTCGGGCCAAACGAAAAAAGAAAAGTAACAACAAACAAGAAAAACCAGATTCCGGAGGTGAGCCCGGTGAGGATGGACCCCCCTCTTTCATCCTTTCCCCCCGACCGGCCGGCTGATTATCGCCACAATGGCCTCCTTCTCTCCCGCCGCGGGGACGCTACAACGGTCTCCCCTTCTGCGTGCGCGAAGATAGACAGGTGCCCGAAGGGCTATTCAAGGAAGAAGGGTCTCCTTCTACTTCTTTGTTTCGCTCAGCGGCCTTTCCGCCATCTTTGCCTCCCTCAGTGCAAGTCGGCCATGTGCAACCGAACAGCGCCGTCAACTTTTAAAGAAAAGAGACTTTCGGCGACCCGGGCAAGAAATAGCGCGTCAACTATTCTTTCACTGGTTCTGAATTTTGTGAAGAAAGACGCGCACGACGCGAAGTCTAAAGAAAACCGTTGGACTCACCGACTTGAACGTCGCACGGGAGACAAGATGGTCAATCTCCCGGCCATGGCATGATAGAAGCCTTGGTCAATCCAACGAGTTTCCGCCACCAAGAACGAACTGCTGCATCTCGGTAGCAACTTGCATCACGCCTTTCCTCGCCCACGCTTCGCCTCACAAAACTTCGAAGCGGGTTACTAATCCGTTTGAGAAGTGACGTTTGCCTCTCCTCACACCACGATACTTAGACAGAGAAAAAAGGAAGGACAGAAAACGAAAGATACGCGCGATACACGGCAGAGACTGCCAACTTCAACCAAAGCGCATTTGACGCTGGGAACCGAACGCAACTTCCCCACTCTGCCGACACCTGCTCGTCGTTAGAGCGACCAAGGGCAAGGCGCCTGGCCCCACTTAGTTGGGCGCCAAAATGTCGGGGTTACTTCTACTAAGTACTACTACTGCTAGCAGCGGCATCGCCGCTAGCAACCCCCTGCAGTGGGTTCGAGCACTCAACGAGCAGAGAATGAGGTCGTCGCGTTCGCGCGCTCGCTATCTCAGCCATGCATGCCGCGCTGCCGCGCGCGTCGGCCCGCGGCCCGACTCGAGGCAGGGCAGCGCGAACCGTCGCACGCGGCGAAAGAGGAGAACATTAGGCGCAACTCTTTGTGCATGGTGATTTATTAAACACGTTAAATGAAACAAAGAAATAACAGGGCCGAATCAAGGTCTCATTACATATGAAGAATAACGATAAACACGCGTACACACACGAACACACACAAAGGACAATGACACTGAACAACACGAACACAGAATAACACACAAAAATACCCCGGCCAGTGCACCCGCGACCGCGCCCCAAGAAAAGGAAAATAGAAAGAAAGGAACATACGTAGATGGGCGCAGATCGCCGGCCGCTGCCGTGGGTCGCTGGAGCCCGAGACGACGCGCGGTCCGGGCAACGAAGCCTCGCTGCCCGGAGAGCCGCAAGAGCACGTACGCATCGCCTCGAGACCCAGCGTGTTCTCCCGAGGCATCTCCAAAACCAGAAACACCAGAACGCGCAAACGTCAGAAATTAGTCGCTGCCCAATGGCAGCCTAGTTAAAACCACATGCAGTGGAGCAGGCGGCCCCCGCAACGGGGGGCCCCCGCTCCGTCCAGCCGGGAGAGGGGTATGCGGAGACATTCCACGCTAAACACGGCATTGAGCGGGACCCGGCACCCACAAACTCCAGCAGCAGCTCCAGTGGGTGACGTTCGCTTTCTTCGGCTGGCATTGGAGTGATGTCGACGTTCTGCAGAGGTGCCTCAAGAGTTCCGATCCCTTGGGAAGCAACACATTCCGTGAAATCGGCTAGCGTGTCGGCATAAGCGAGGAAGGTACCGGAGCAAAGGTGCTGATGTTCGTGGCACGGACCTCGCAGTGGCCCTCACGGAGGTTAACAAGACTTTTTCTACACAAACGCCTTTCAAAATCAAAATCAAATCAAATCCTTATTCGTAGCAAAATATAAACGTTTGGGTAAGAATATACAGAAGGAGGTCCCATAGCACAAGGCTTAAAGGGGTCAGAGAATTACATGTTGTTAAGGGCATAAAAACGGCAACTGATTAGTGGTTGACAGTTAAAGAAACAGAGCAAACCTACAATAAAAATGGCAGTAAAAATGGCAACAAAACAATGTTAAGTGAAACGTACATGAGTATGAAATACAACAATAGCACGCACGGTAATCAACCTAAAGTAAACGCAGGTATGGAAATACGTATTACCTATGAGCGTGAAATAAGATCAACAAGCTCTTTTTTAAACGCTCCTAATGGCAATTGTTTAGTGCTGAGTGGTATTGTATTCCAGAAATGTAGAGCTGAGAAGATGGTTGTGTGTTTGCCATAGTTAGTACGTGATGTGGCAGTAAAAAGTTATTTGAAGCGAACCTAAAGGGATTAGAGTTTATGAAATGTATTTTTTCAAAAATATTGGCAGTTAGTGTACCGTTGAGATACTTAAATACAAGAATCCCCAGTTTATACTTGAATAGATCGCGAACTGTTAGTAGACTATGCTGTTGAAGAAGTGAGGACACACTGGTGATCCTCGAACTGAAAGTTAGGATGCGAATGGCTTGGTTTTGGAGCGTGCAACAATATGAGATGGATAGGTATTCGCCCATGTCGTGATGCAGCACGTGATATGACTGTGGATGAAGGCATAGTATAGTTTAAGTAGAGTCCGCAAGAGAAAAACTGATCGTGCTTTAATTTATATTCTGATACCATGAGCTATCCTCTGCCTTATATGTGAAATGTGATGAGGGTACTTGAGATGAGCATCTAGGACTACTCCTAAATATTGACACAAGCCGGCTTCAAACTACGCGCCCCGGTCGGTTCCCAAGCCCGCCCTAAAAGGAGAAAGACTACGAGGCGCCGAGCTCGTGCAGACGGTGCTCTCGAGAGAGACTAGGCGACGCTTGCTAAGCCATTCTGCTTCCTGGACACAAGTTCGTCCACTTTAATTTAATTTATTAAAGAGTTTTCACATACTGTGCGTTACATTTCTGGTGGAGGTGCTGGGTACTATGTCAAGCCCTTCTCGCGTGACTGAACGCAGTCTAGAAGAACGGTCCGCGCCCATCGATCTGACTCCTGTTCACCAGCGTTGCAGTCGTCGCTTACGTGGTGAGGCTCCAGAGTTCTCAGCTTTATCGGATCCGGCCAGAACCTCCTCATCCATGAACGGGAATGCTACCGAGATGACATCCCAGATCGCTCCAGCTCACATCGTGGTAAATCCGCCAATGCAACCAGAGCCTTTTCACGGCGACTCCTTCGAAGACGCGGAGGATTGGCTGGAACGCTTCGAGCGCGTCGCGGGTGTGAATGGCTGGGATGACGATCGTAAGCTGCGAAGAGTGTACTTCGCTTTGGAGGACAGCGCCCGAACATGGTTCGAAAACCACGAAGCTGCGATCCTGTCCTGGAATGATTTCCGACGGGAGCTGCTCGCTGCTTACCCAAATACAGACCGAAGTTGTACTGCAAACAAGAAACCAGCGGAACAACGAAAGCGTGGCGATGTACGTGGAAGACATGTCTCGCCTATTCCGACGAGCGGATCCAAGCATGAGCGAGGACAAAAAGGTGCGCCATTTAATGCGAGGCGTAAAACAGGAGCTTTTTGCCGGGTTGATTCGGAGCCCGCCGCGCACCGTCGCCGAGTTCCGTTCTGAGGCGACTGCAATGGAGAGGACGCTACAACAGCGAGCAAGAACTTACAACAGAGACATGAATGTCGCCTCTTTTGAACCACTACCAACAGCTTTCGGGAACAACATGGAAGTGCTGCGGGAGCTGGTGCGCTCCGTCGTACGAGAAGAGATTCAGAGGATGCGCTTCGACCAGAATACTCCGATGCTTTCGTCCCTAGCCGACGTGGTTCGCGAGGAGGTTAGGCAGGTGGTCCGCGAACCCCAGCAGCCTGTACTTCCAGAAGTTCCACTGCTTCGACAGCCCACGACTACGTCCTATGCCGATGCGCTGCAGCGGGCAACTCCTGTGCGTGCGGATGTCGCAGCGGCTGCCCCTGTGCAGCGTCCGATGTACCCTATCACACGGCAGCCACCGCCAGATAGGAGATAGAGGAAGAGCGACATCTGGCACACACCTGACAGAGTACCTCTTTGCTACCACTGTGGAGAGGCTGGCCACCTGTACCGGATGTGCCAATATCGCCAGGTGGGACTTCGCGGTTTTCCCATAAACGCACTCCGGCCGCGCAACGGTGAGCGTCCTTTCGAGATCGAGGAGTACCTTTCTACTCGTCAGGGTTCCCGTGACTTTCAGCATCAGCCTCGATCGACAGCGTCGGTGAGGTATAGGTCGCCGAGTCCTCGTCCGGCAGCAAGTTCTCCCAGGCGTCGTTCGCCAAGCCCGCGTCGGGAAAACTAGAGTCAGCGACCTGGGGAGGCAAGGCCGCTGTCGACGCTGAAGAACCTCCATTGCTGACACCGAAAAACGACGAGGGACGCGGTGATCGGTGCTGCGATAACACTGTTACTTCCGATTTACGTGTATTTGTGGACGGCTTCCAAGTGCTGGCGCTGGTGGATACTGGTGCGGATTATTCGGTAATGAGCCACGAGCTTTCGAAAACGCTGAAGAAAGTGCTGACTCCCTGGAGAGGACCACAAGTTCGCACCGTAGGTGGACACCTCATCGACCCGAGGGGCATCTGCACCGCTAGGATTGGCATAAGGGGCTTCACGTACATTGCAAGTTTTATTGTACTGACTGAATGTTCACGGGAATTAATTATTGGTATGGACTTCTTGCAATCCAACGGTGCTGTGATCAACTTGCGGGAATCATGTGTTTCGTTCTCAACAAGGCAGGCTATTTCGACATTCGACACCGAAGAAGAATTCAGTGAGCTCTGTATTGCAGACGACGACGTCACGCTACCTCCGAGATCAAGCATGTGTGTCGCCGTAATAAACAGGGCGTTCAGTGAGTTCGAAGGAATCGCAGACAGCAACACCAGGCTGATACTAGAAAAAGGGATCTGCATGGCAAGAGGACTTGTGCACCTGCGTGACGGGTGTGCTAACGTCCTGCTCACCAATTTTGGAAATGAGGTGCAGCACCTTGCGAAGGGGGCTGTCGTCGCCAGCCTGAATGACTTCGTCCACGTTTCTGAGCTGAGCATCCGTGAGGCCCCGACACCTGATTTACAAGATGTGGATTCGGTCCTCGCATCCATCAACATCGAAACCGGACTGCTGCCCAGCCAAAAGGAGGAAATAGAAAGCCTGGTAAGAGAATTCGCCACATGCTTTTCGATGTCCTCTAAAGTACGGCGTACACCTATTGGCAAGCATCGTATTATTGTGGATGAGTCAGTGAGGCCTATATACCAGCATCCCTATCGAGTGTCACGAAAAGAGAGAGAAGCTATCGGTGGTCAGGTTGAAGAAATGCTTAGAGACGATGTAATTCAGCCGTCAGCAAGTCCATGGGCATCGCCTGTCGTTCTTGTAAAGAAGAAAGATCAAACGCTACACTTCTGCATCGACTACTGGAAACTGAACGCTGTCACTAAGCGGGATGTTTACTCTCTTCCCCGAATTGATGACACTTTGGATAGGCTACGAGACGCAAAGTACTTTTCGTCACTAGACCTAAAAAGTGGTTATTGGGAGATAGAAGTGGACGAAAGGGATCGCGAAAAGACGGCGTTTGTGACTCCGGATGGGCTATACGAGTTCAAAGTGCTTCCGTTTGGCCTCTGTTCCGCACCCGCCACGCTGGAAAGCGGATGATGGATGCTGTACTCTCCGGACTCAAATGGCAGACCTGCCTTGTTTATCTCGACGACGTTGTGGTTTTCTCTGCTACCTTCGAACAGCATATAGAACGACTGCGAGATGTGCTGGCAGCCATTAGCGCAGCAGGTCTGACGATAAAACCACAAAAATGTCATTTCGCTTTCCACGAGCTCCTCTTTCCCGGCCACATCGTCAATGCGGAAGGCGTTCGTCCAGATCCGTGGAGAAGTTTCCGAAGCCGACAGACAAAAAGGCCGTTCAACGATTCTTAGGGTTATGCACCTACTACAACGTTTCATCAAAAATTTTTCAAAAATTGCCGAGCCGCTAACCAGGCTGACACAGTTCGTTTGGCTTGATGAATTGCGGAAGCGTCTACAGAACCATCTCGCACATTTTGATGAGGAAGCCAAAACGGATATCCACACGGATTAGGTTAGGTTAGGTTAGGTTAGGTTGGGTTAGGTTAGGTTAGGTTGGGTTAGGTTGGGTTAGGTTGGGTTAGGTTGGGTTGGGTTGGGTTAGGTTGGGTTAGGTTAGGTTAGGGTTAGGTTAGGTTGGGTTAGGTTGGGTTAGGTTAGG